>JARHVA010003478.1:0-600000 GCA_037957365.1 Torreya grandis | reverse complement strand
CACCACCATACATATCGAATTCTCCATACTTACAAAATAGTTATCAATAAATTCACCAACAAAATCCAAAAAAAAATCTTATAAAAACTCTTAAAATTTTCCCTAAATGATCCCCTTCCCCTAACCCAATATAATAATTTTTTTCCAATTCTAAACATCAATTTACAACAAATGGTTGGAGAGAAATGACCAAATGGATTTCTATTTGTATGTACAAAGATTATTGAAACCAATTTTGACATTTTTTTCTTTATTTTTTTAGACACTTAACAGCTAAAAAGGAGGGTTTAGCATTTTTTATCACTTTCTATAGACATAGGACAATTTTAGTTTTCTTTTTAAAAATGACATTTTTCCAAGAGAACTCCTAATTTATTAAAATTAATTTATTATTTTTTAACCATAAGGTAAATTATAATTACCTAAAAAATATTCCAATTAAATAATTGTTTTGAAATTAAATTAAATTGCCTCTAGTCCATTCATTAAATTATGGAACTAATTTGCTTTTATCTAAACATAATTATGAACTACTTTACTCAAAATATTCCCAAATATAATTTTTATTTAATGATAAAATTAATCAAGCTAAATTTAATATGAGGTGGTGAGAATAGAGGGAATCAAAGTGCCTACAACTTCATTATTTTTTTCATTCTGTTGTGCAAGATAAAGCACAATAAACAAGGGACCTCAATCTCACTTGAAATATACAAGTTAAAAACTAGATTGATGGTAAAGAAAATAGGCTAATTAGGTGCATACATTTGAGAGGCCCCCAAATATTTTCACCATATAGGATAAAGAAAACAATAATTTCTAGAAATTTAATGATATAAGTGCATATTTGCTACATTTTAATATGTTATTTTTTATTATACAATTTTTAGGGCAAAATTTACAAAAGAGGAATATGTTGATTTTTTTATGAATTGACACATATTTAAGGTAAGATTTAATATAGAATTAATTTCAATAATTAAAACTTAAATTTTTGATAAAAAATAGAATAATAAATACTTCAACAAATTTTATTGTTCAACATAATGAATTGAGTATTTTGATTAGAATAATAAATAAATGCATGATAAAAGTATTATAATTGTGAAATGATAAATTTGAAAAATAGATGTGATTATATAATTTATATCAAAATCTACTCAAAATATCAATCTACTTCATAATTTAGAGCCAATAAATGACGATGCACACAAATAAACATTAAAAATTAATATTATGAATATAAAACTAAATGCTCCAAACAAAATTCAAGACAAGAAAATGATCAAATGCTTATGGATTACCTTTGTTGACTTAGAATTTTGACAACATATAATTGGCTTGATTCAAAACTTGGATTAGATGATTGTTTGAAAAAAGACAAATACATTATGATTAAGAGATTGACATGAAGGCTCATATATTTCATAGTTTTTTTCTCATTGGAGGAGTGGTTGATTTAAATAGAGGAAGGAGGGGAAATTAATGGATAAAATTCAAATTTGAGTGTAGGAAGATCAATGATGGAGAATAATTCAAAGAATTAAAAATTCTTTGGATGATTATAGAGGAGGGAATGTTCTAGAGGTAAAAGCCTCTAGAGCTTTTTTAGAAGCCTAATGACAATTAGTAGATGATTAGTCATGTTATTATAGGGTTCTATAGAATCTAGGGGAGTAGGAAAGGCTACTCATAGGCTAGGGTAGGTGGCAGGAAATTTTAAATTTCCATATAATGGATAATTACAGATTAATTGATAAATAATACATGATTAGAAGAATTAATTGATTTGTGGGATGATATAATGTTAGTGCATGGATATGAATAATGAAAGGGGTGTTAAAATAATGACTAGGCAGATTAGTAAGGATAATTTAGATGAAATTAGATGGAATTATTAGTGATGTTAGTGTCAACTAATAATGATATCAGTGACAATAAATGAAGTGAGAAAATTTATGTGCATACATTTTGCCCCTCTTTGAAAGGGCATTACAAGTGGATGATGTAATGGTCTTTCAAAGAATAAATACACTCATGGATGAATGTTAATAAATGATGTTAATGGACATGATGCCCCCTCAAGGGGACATTTGAGGAAGAGAGAGATGAATGGCCACTCGAAAGAAGAAATGAGGGGTGGGACGTGTGAAGGGGTTGGGACACTAGATGTGGGACTGATAATAGATAAAATAAACTCGACTTGATCATTGAGCTATATATTGATGATGCCCTTAGCAAATACCTATACATAGGGAATGGAAAATATTATATCATGGTTTTTGACCCATCCCAAAGGGGAATCAATCGTAATATGATGATGATAAAAAGGTCATAACTTTCAACATATTTAAGGCAAAGACACATTCCAAGAAGAATAATAGACCAAGATGATAAGGGTCATAAGATTTTGACTTATCCCAAGAAAAGACACATGCCAGGGAGAGCTATGGACCAATATGATTGATAGAGAAGGCCATGATTTATCGACATATCTCAAGTAAGGACACATGCATGGGAGAGCATTGGGCCAAAATAAGATAATAAGTTAATAATATTAAGGATGAGTGTAGATCAAAATTTAAATCAAGTGATATGATGAAGGATATGAGAGAGAATAAATGATATGATCGAGTGACCAAAAGATGAAGGGGAAAAATTGGACTGCATTGCATTGAATCTATGAGCCATAATGTGATTAATAGAGATGATGCCCTTAGTGAGGACACATGCAAGGGAGCGAGAGACAACAAAGTTATGATCCTATATATTCCCTAATAAAAGGAGGAAAATATAAAATTTAAATGATGAATTGATGAATTAGTGATAATGGATGACCAATGGAAGAAAAGATGGATTATGATTTATCGAGCCTAATCGACAAGTGCAAGCGATTGAATGGGAAGATTAGAGAGATGATTTGTGGGGATATTGATTGATGAATATACTGATTAGTTAATGATTTATATTATAAATCAAGGATTTGATTGATGTAAGACATGAGGATGAGGAATGACAATAGAGATGAATGTTGGGAAAAGAGGAGAGAGTGACCGAGCTAACCTTAGACACGTTATGTGACTAAGCATTGCCTACATTGTCTAAAAATACCTCACACCAATGTTGTTTAGAGTATATGATAGATGACAAGATAGATTAGAGGAAGAGGAAGAGGATGATTTTTACACATGTTAGCTATTAGATAGAGGATGCAACTCAGATGTTAGAAATGAAGATAGAGGACAAGGAAAAATGATGGGAGATGAGATGTTAGATTTTGATGACTAGAGATATGATAGATGAGTAACTATAGGATATAGACAGAATGATAAATGGCTTGGAGGAATTATTGGATATTAAATGAGTGGAATTGTATGATTGAATTGATGATGAGATTAAGATGATTAGACATTTAGACATGTGAGAGAGGACAGGATAAATGATGAGAGCAGTCCATTGTCAAGCCATCACTATTGTAACAAGTCTCATCATAGTCTAAGCAATTCAATGTTAAATGTAGTAATAAGAAGTATGCCCCATGATATATATATGACCAAGAGGATCGTGTGCCAAATTCCATGATTATAAAAGGGGAAAATGATAAAATTTGCCTAAGGCATCTAAAAGCATTATTATAACTTTTTTGGCTCCATCATGGCATCCTCATTCATTACACTCTTGAATAAAGAGACATGATACAAGACTAATTAAAATACTAATAAAATAAAATAAATATAGACAATGAAGTACACATATGATGATATATACATGATAAAAGACATGCAAACAATTCAAACAAGATAGAGTATACAAATAACATACATAAGTATCTACATTGAGATGTGTTATGATTAGTATCTTATTTATTGTTTTGATGAGAGTCAATGGGATGATTGATCAGGTGATGAGTTTTACTAATTCAGTCATGATGATCATGATGTGAATTTATATTAAGGATAAAAACCTGGACAAGGTATGGAATTGGAGTGGACTAGTGACTTGGAATAGGATAAGGTTGTGGAAGACATAAGATAAGATGCCTAGGATGTTGAGACAAGGTAAGACAACAAGATGATAATATGGATAAGATTTTAGATAGGACAATCAAAATATTTTAGGACATAAGAAAAGATAGCATATGACAAGATAACTTATATGTTTTTGGATTTTTGTGCATTTTATACTTTTTAAGGTTTTTTAGAATATTTCAATTTTTAGGTCTTTTTGGATATGTGTGCACACTATACAAAGGGGGTTACTATAAAAGGGAACAACAAGCCTAGAAACTAAAATGAGGATGAATTTAATGATAAATGGACTTGGAAAATGATCAAAGAAGTCGATGGATGAGGAAGAATGGGCTATGGATTGCCAATGACCACATTGTGAAGGAATCAGATATCTAGTTTCTAGAGTGTCCATTGGAAGATATGCCAAGACTGTTCCAAAAAAATGCTTAAGACATCTTCCACTCCCTTACAAAGGTCAAGACTAGAAGAAAGGATGGGCATAATAGGATGCAAGATATTATGTCATATGATGTGTATAAATTATGGACAAGGGGATAATATAAATAAGGATGACATGGATAGATTGCTAAGAGGTGGATTTTCCCCCAAGTGTTGAGGTACAATGTAGATAATAGATTATTTTATCATGATGTCAAAAACCAATTTTCATCATGGTACTTGCCCAAGGCACCAAAGACTAGTCTTCACCATTAGATGATTGATTTTTCTTTTCTTTTTTTTTCACTTTTTTGAAATTTTATATTATATATGGGTGCAAGATGTAGGATTGCTAACACCTATTTTGAATATGTGTGATGCTAAGACTATATTATCGATTCTAGATTCATTGATATCATTTTGACCTTCATTGATTCTTGATTTATCACCCTCCTAATGTCTCAACCAGGTGTCTGTGTAACCCCTACGAGAGATGATGTTGCTCAGGAAAGTGATGTGTGACAGGGATGGAATTGGATGGTTTTGATAGTAAGGTAGAGGATGTGGATGAGTGATATGGTGATGAATGGTGTGACTAGGAGGAGATCAAAAATGGGGTTTAACATCTTTACACACCATTAGATATGGTGGAAGGGATATTTTTGACTAGTGTTGTATGTCAAGCAAGGTTAAAGAATCAAAGATTAATTGACTTATTTGCTCTTTGATCCAAATATTATAAAGATGATCAGCCACATTATTTTTTACTTTTTTGAATTGTGTGGTAATTGGTGCCATGATGCCGTCTTGGTTTGTTGACTTTATTGGATTTGTATTTCCCACTGGTGCCTATAACCTAGATTTATCAGGGGTGTTAGACTTGGAGGATGATTATTTGGACTTGGATGATCCCCTAGCACCTCAAGGATATTTTTACTAGGGGATGATGCTTTTTGACTTGGTCGATTACAAAAGTCTTCTTGACTTTGATTGATTATTTTTTTATCATAGTTGACTTGATTATTTGGCTTGATTAATTGACTATTGGATTGGATCCTTATATTTTTCACATAAGATTAGATGTTGAGGGGAATCCAATGATGTGTGTCTTTTTTTGTCCCATTCAGCGAGTGGGGTAGAGGGATCACTAATAAGAGGTGGATGATTAGGATTGTGTGGTGAAAGGGGTGAATTAAGGGGATGATGAGTAACATAGTACTCATAAAATCTTTTAAGAGACACAACCTTAACATCGGGTTAATTAAGGGCATGATGGGTAGCATAGTACTCTTAAAAGATATTAGGAGACCCAACCTTCACTAAGACTCTTTATAGAATTAGCATCTAAAGTTGATTCGTATCCAACTTGATGATCTTTGATTGATAAAGCATCTAAGAATTGTGTTATTATTTCATCATCTTGAGATGGATCAAGAGTCATGCCTTACGACTCATCGACATTCAAATTAGAGACATCCTCAAAGAGATAGGTGTCAGCATGACTTTCATTATTTGCAAGGGATGATTGTTCTAATGTGGATTATGATTCATATGTTGATGTTGGATATGATCCTACCCTTTCTGATGTTGACTATGATAGGAATGTTGATGAGGTGATGTCTCCAATAGATGATTTTTTGATAGTAACCATATTATTGTCTGTAAGTACCTTCTTCCCCTTGGGTTTGTGAATAGATTTTTAGGTTTAATGGATTTTTGAAAATGGGGGATTTGACATGGATAGTATATAAGGATGGTTCAATCAGGGATGGTTGTGGTATGGTAAGGAATGGGGTCATGACCTTGGTTGAGAAGGGAAGAATCTTGATCATGCTTATGAAGCACACCTTGGCATACTCTTTTTAATACTCTTAGGTGTACATGTATTAGAATCAGCCTTAATTTTAATGTTGCAATTATCAATTAAGTTTTAGACATAATCTCTAAAATGGTGACATCTATTAAAAGAATGCTCGAGGACTTTATGGTATAGACAAAATTATTTTTCTTAATACCATAAGGGCGTATGTTTGGATAAATCTAGAGGTCTTGTTTTTGGGTAAACAACCATGCATATGGCCTTTAGTTTCCAAAATAGGGCTTCCACAGATATTGGGAGAGGATTATATTGCTTGTCTATAGTTTTGGATGTGGAAATGTTGGATTTAAGAGTAAAAGAATGTGATGGTGATGTCATGATATTGGGGAATGGTGGTGTGTGATATTGTTTAGGATGTGAACCAAAATTAGATGAGGTTGACAAGCTAGGCTTCCCTTTACTAGTAAGATGGCATATTTTTGATAGACCATGACTGGTAAAAAAATAATTTGATCGTGGATGGGTATGAACTAGAGGCAAGGTTAGTTGAATGGGGTCGAAGCCTTTGGGAAGTTAGGTACCCATCTCAAGAAGGCATAAGATGATTGCATCCTTGTTGGAAATAATATATTTATTTAAATAAGGCAATCTCTTTATTAGTATATTGAAAAATAGGGTCATGACTAGGAGTAGGACTAGTGGATGGGGGATCAGAATATGATTTATTATCCAAAAAATTGGATGTGGATAAGGTTTGATGAGGTAATTATTTGGTAGGTGAGCTTAGGTGTAGGGGTTCAAAATAATTTGTAAGTGGAGAACACATATCCAATAGTTGTAAAAGGTACTCATCCTTGTTTTCAAATATATACGTATAAAATATGCTGACCTCATCACTTGTATATTGGGGATGTTATGACTATGGTTATTGTTCACCAAATTTGACTTTTAGGTCAAATTAGAGCACTCCTAAGTAAAAACATACATTTCAGGTGTTTTATGGGTCTAATATAGATGTCACAAGGTGTTTTATAGGTTAATTAATTTTATTTGATGTTATACTTGCCTCAGTCCTTAGTCATTTTAGTTCTTTTAGTCATTTTGAGGTCAAAAAGGGTGCATTTAATGAGTTGTAAGGATTTATTGAGAAGTGTGAAGGTTCTAAAATATTATGTCACATCCTTTGTGTCCCAATAGGTCTTAATCAACTAACATAACTAAAATGTGGTAGGTTCTTCACAAGAAAGGGTAGTTTTCTTAAGGAAAAGGAGAGATTGGCCCTTATACAACTCATTGGGAAGTGTGCCACATGAGAAAAGGTTTTACTATGATTATTAAGCTTCCTTAGATCCATTTCATTTTTTTACACACCTTTAAAGTGCCATTTTTGTCCCAAAACCATTTTGCTCCTTTTTCACCCTTCTTAGCAAGCAAAAGCAGTCTTCAAGTTTGTACTTGGTATGCCTAGTAAAGGAGGTTTCAAATAAAATTCCTTGGGGAGGTTAAAATAAATACATAAACTTAATTTAAATATAATTTTTTTGAATAATGGTGGCTTGTGCTTCATGAACCATCCTCATGAAGTTGACTTTACTTTTATGCTTATTGTTTCATGCACCTTATAGGTTTTGCCTTGGTTTGAGTAATTTCGTATAACTAGTTACTAAGTTTGATTCTAGATGATGTTTTATTTATCCTTAGTTTATATCCATGCTTGGTTTAAATTTTCATGTTGTTTGTAATGTTCAAATAGCTCAAAGTTACAAGAAAAACACCTTTCTATGTTGCAAGTAACTTTTCCTCTATTTTTAGAATCTTTATGTTTTGATCATGATTCCAAGGTTGTGATATATTTGTTTCCATGTATTCCATGTTTTATTTGTCACCTCATATTTCAAATTCATTCTTCAAATCATTTTACATGAGTTGATAGTCATATGCAACATTCACAGGCAGGCAGCGATTGATGAATATATACAAGTGTCATGAAGGAAGAAAATCATGTTGAAATGGAGGTTTTGAAGTTGATTCCAAGACCATTATAATGAGTAGAAACAATTTTTTTGATTGGAATTATTTTTGGTCTGTTCATGAGGCCCAAACAATGCATATTGTCCATTTTCCATTGCTTTGTATGTATGACAGTGGTCACCTATAGGAAACCTTGACAGAGAGCTAAGGAGTTTGTCTTGAAGCATAGAAATAAGTGATGTAAACTTCCTTGAGGTCATTACATGTGATTTTAATCATGATGGATCCATTTTTAATGATGATTTTGTAGGTTAGAGTTTAAAACCATGTTCAAGGAGTCAAAGACTAAGTTCTGGGATCAAGTCCCTAAAAAATCAAAACAGAGGCCCAAGGATGTTTTGGGAACATCACATAACAAGGTTTAAATAACCTTTTATGCATCCTAATGTGCTTATCTTGTATCCTCCATCAAGTACAATCACCTTTTAAGGTTTTAAGGGATGATGAGTAGTGGAGGAGGGTAATTTTGAGGCCTAAAATTGCTTATAAAAATATTGAATACATGAAGTTTGATCTACAGTTCTAAGTCAAAAGGTGACCTTTGTCACCCTAAGCTTACAAATTAGGAATTTACATCATATAATAATGTCTCTAAATGGTTGGAGGGAATAATTTTGACCTAATATATCATCAAATAGACTCACGGGTTGTGTCTTAGACCCCTACATTCATCTACAGGTGTGTTTATTATTAGAATTGCCCACCTATAGCCAAGTGTAGGAGCACACAGTCTATAGTAAGGGTTTGTATATAAGGACACCATGTTTGGCTGATGGTAAATTACAATAAAAACCTTAGATGACTTACAAGGAATTATTTTCATAGGTTTCAAAGGTAATGGTGGTCCACAAGTCCTTTTAACCTTAGAAAAGTCAACTATTGTTGACTATGACACATGTAGTAAACATACATGAGTAATGTTTAAGGATTGGCACACATAGGGAATGAGTTAATTGAACTAAAGTAAGCATAAAATAACTCAAAGGAATATCAATATTTTTTAATGGATTTTTATCATGAGTTTTGAGGATAGAAACCATCTATATGATTCCCTATAGTCACTTGTAGGTGACTGTAGGTAGACAGTCATTTGAGAAATGTGTCTAAGGGATATTTTTCTCTAAGTCCAAGTATGAATACAAGTAAAAAAAACATAAAATTAATCTATGGGATGTATAGGAGGTTGTGAACATTGTTTTGAAGTCCAATCATACACCTATACCTATAGGTACACTCCAAAAAGCAAATAACATAGTCAAGAATGAGAAACTCAGTCTTGTGAATTCAAGATTATGGAGGGAGCTTGAGGGGTTAGAGTGTTAGAATAGAGATTTGATCCAC
Source organism: Torreya grandis (assembly GCA_037957365.1). NCBI lineage: Eukaryota > Viridiplantae > Streptophyta > Pinopsida > Cupressales > Taxaceae > Torreya > Torreya grandis. Next base: position 590,361 of record JARHVA010003478.1, on the reverse strand, counting down.
TCTATAATTAACATGACAACATGCATAGGCTTTTTTATGGTGGATATAGAACATGGAAAAGGCTCAAACAAGCAAAGACACAGTCCATAGTCTTAAACCTTGTTGTTAGTTTCTTTGCACAAGTCTGTTTTAGGTTTTGGATGAGTTGAGAGGTATATTGACCTGAATAAGATATAAAAATTGGTACAAATCCTCTATAAGACATGATTAATCCCATCTAATAGTTATCTTATCTAGGAGAATAAGGTAAGTACCCTCTATTTTGTCTCAGATAGAGGGTACTTCCCTAGGGTCAAGACTAGATGATTTTGAGGAATGGCAATGGATAGTTGAGTTGGAGGTTAGTCAGACATAGAAAGAAGACTTGAAAAGTTAGAACACATCTAAACCAACATGAAAAACCTTATTAATAATGATGAAACCTAAAAAATGGACTAAACCATCAAGAGTTGCAGTCATGCCTAAGGGTAGGGTTTTGGCCATTGTAACTCATGCTCCACCTGAGTATGGTGAAGCCCAACTCATTTTCATACAATTTGATCAATAATAATACTAATTTTTACCTCTTCATGACTATTCTTAGTATGTTTTACTTGAGTGTTGGATCTTGCTTAGTGAATAATATGGATTCCTTAGCATGTTGTCTCATTTTTACATCCTATTTGTAGTTAGAAAGCTTCTTCTTGCAAGGCACGTGAAGTGTTCTAAGAAATGTCAAGGATTGAGTGAGTTAGTATATTCATTAGTGCCATTCAAGGCCTCTTGTCTAGTCCTCCTATCTTTTCACATTCATCCATTACCTCATAATATAACATTTATGTGAGAAGATGCAGATTGAAGGGGTGTATGTTTGATTAGTCCTTTGTTCTCATGTGTAACATGTTGTTGGTTGGAAGTCATTATCTTATTTGGTGTGTCACCTCCCTTATAATATTTTTATTTCAGTTATCTCTCTCCCTTTTCACCCCCCAAAGTTAGGTGTAGTATTGATCTAAAGTGGTACATCAAGGGAGTTATCCCTATCTATATATTCACCTCATCCTTAGGCTACTTATAAGCTAGAGGTGTTTCTATTATGCCACTTGGATGAGGAGAGCTTAGACATATATTAAAATGGTGTAAATCCATGTGACAACAGTTATGATGAATGGATAATGGTGCTGACCTTGGGGGATAGAATGTGGGTTGAGTGTAGATGGATATTGGGGAAGGATAGGGGATATTACTTTAAGTTTGATGGGATCAAGGTTGACAGGTAAGGAGGCATCCATTTATAGGACCCAAAAAATTATCTTATCCTTGTTGTAAAATATGTATTTTTTTACAAGTACTGGGTCCAAATCCTTGTGGGTAGATGATAAATTGGTGATGGATGAACGATAGTCAGATGACAAAAGGGGACTAATGTGAAATATGGCCTTGGATAAAGTAAGTCTAAATGAATGAGATAGTATCACTAGTGATGGGTGAAAATGAGATAAGTTAAATGGATTATGATGTCATACTATGATAATATTTTAAATCGATAGTATATAAGTGATAATGATCTATTGATAATGCCTAGTTTTCAAACTAACAAAATTATGGGGATTTGACTAGTGCCTGGATTTAAACTAGTAAGATGATTAGATTGGTGTTAATTATTATAGGCAAGATGACTAGATTAGAGATGAATAGATTAAGGATGATTGGATGCTAGATTGAAACTGATAAAGTGATAGGTTGTTAACAGGATATTGATTAAGTAGTGAATTTGAAAGAGTAACAAGTGATAGAAAATATGATGGTACATTAGAGTGATAGGATGATATGTAAGGACAATAAAAGGACTAGCTCAAGCCTTAGATCAATTTGCTCAAGGTGGGATGGAAATAAATGGAGGGATCAAGGATGATGGGATTGAGGTCAAGACAAGTATGAAAGGTTGGTGATGTAATGATGATTAGGGGTATGGTGAGTATGGTTTAGAAAAGTGTGTGACCTAAAAATCTAATTAGATGTGTTGTAGGATAAAAAGATAAGACAAAATAATATGGGATATGTCTAGATGAGATGAAGGCTAAGGATAAGATAAGGATGTACTGGATAGGGTGATAAAGAAATAGGAAGATGTCAAGGTAAAATTAGATTAGGATATGTCTAAGATGGGATGATAAGATGTATAACATTATACAAGATTATGATGGATGATAAAATAGATAAGGATATACAAGATATGATTATAGGTAAAGTAGATAAGGATGTACAAGATGATTAAAAATATACGAGGTGGGTATATACAAGATGATTTAGGTTATAAAAAATAAGAATGTATGAAGGAGATGAGATGGTATCACTAAAATATGGTGTAGGGATGACTAGGGTAAGACTAAAGGATATAAATGGGATTATGACTTGAGAAGAGATGATGGTGGGATAAGATGTGATGATAGACAAGGTAAGATTAGACTATATGATAAGACTAAAGATGGGGTAATGAGGGTATGACTAGGAAAGGTAGGAAAAGATAAGATGAATAAGGATATACAAGATAAGGATGTGCAAGACCAGAGAATATTTATAAAGATGATTACATATGTACAAGATGATCAAGACAAAATGAAGATGTATGAATAAGTTAAGATGGCATATCTAGGACAAGATAGGATAAAAATATGATTATGATGAAGGATTAGGCTTTGTGATAAGATGTGATGTAGGGATGACTAGGGATGGGTATGATTATGATTCGTCAAGAATAGAATATGACCGAGATGTGCGAGGTAAGGAAACGATATGGTATAACTAGGATGGGATAAAAATAGATGATAAGACTAATAGTGAGATTAAGACTTAATCAACAAACATGAGAGGGATGATGAGGTCAAGATGAGATGATAATAGTCAAGGTAAAAAAGTACAAGATGATAAGGATGTAAATATGCAAGGCAAGGATATATAAGTTTCATAGTAAGGATATACAAAATGATGATATAAGTCCTAGGTAGTTGTGTATAGGATTAGGTGAAAGGCTGACTCAACTCATAAACAATAGTGGTCTATCACAACATACACCAAATCAAGAAAATCACAAATCTAAGATTAGTAAACTGATTGGGAGTGTAATCTAATGAATACACTATCAAATGGATTTATGGGTGAGGTTTTAGGCTAGTGACCCATTATAGAATATTTCAAACCCACTTCACCCCATTTATACTTAACGGTCACTTGGGAGTTGATAATGACACTGGCATTAAGTTGTTTGTTATGGTCGATGGTCATATTTTAGGTTTGACTAACTTTCTAAGGGTGTCCCTAATATACACAAGGTACGTGGGGATAAAATCCATGTAGGGTGTTTTATAATGCTTGGTTTAGATAACTAATTTGTTCCCTTCATGAAAGACATGTATAGGGTCAACCACTTGGCCTAACAATAACTTTCCCTAATTTTTAGACTCTGTCAAAACATAAAGTGTGGATTAGTGTGTTGTTGTGAAATACACAGTCACAATCCCTCTAAGACTATGAAAGTGTGTGGGTATCACTTCCACATCACATTTCCCTTAAAAAAATAAAAATGGGAGGCTTTTTTAGTTTTGTTAATCCTCTAAGACTCATCATTAGGATGTAGGGAGGAGAGCATACACCACTGTAGCACTCAGGTGACACTCAATAAAGCAAACAAATTTATTAATTGATTAATTAAGTGTGATATATACAAAATTTATATAAGATATTTTTCAGCATGAAATAATATATAATAGGTGCCCTGCAAAGCAAGTGATTAGTAGTTTTAATTTGGCAATCTTGAGGGGTAAAATACAAGACAAGATGTTAGATAAAATGTTATAAAATATGACTTACAAGATAAATGGTTATGTAAAATCAAGCAAAACAACACCGCCACTAAATTTGTGCCTGTAAAAATCCAAACCAAATGTTAGTCTAATAAGCCTCAATAAAAACACTGAAAAAAATCATAGGTTTTACACTATAATTTCTTAAATGAGGGACCACAGCATGAGGATCTAGGGGTGACATCCTCAAATAGGGTAAATGGGTAGATCCCCTTGTAGGGTCTAAGGTTGGGGTTGAGGGGTAATGCCCTCAATGCCAAAAGTATCTTGGGACTTGTAGGATACTTGGAATGACTCAAAATTCACTAAAAAGGTCCCAAAAATGCACTTAAAAGAAATAATTTAAAAAAAAGTAAAGATAAAAATCACTACTAGATTAATTAAAAATTTTAGATACACAATCAGTATTAATTCAAAATCACTTTCAGAGAGTCAAAATCACAATTGACTAGTCACAATTACAGATGGGATAAGTGATTTTGTAAGCTACCAAGTAGATTATCACAGTTACTGGGTGGTTAGTCAAAATTTATTATGATGTGTGCAAAATTGTGATCAAAAATCTAAAACACAACTGAGATAAGATATTTTTCAAACTATGAGTAGACCGTGATAGTAAATATGTAGTTAGGTAGGCAAAATTGCCTATGAGATGTGTAATATTATAAATACAAAGCAAGATCGTGACTAGCTATAAATGACTTTGAAAGATAGAAAAAAACCTAAGATATTTATAAAAAAATTAGAGATTAAATTATTTTATAAGAGATGTTAGATTATCATTTTTATAAATTATGTTATTCACAATTTTTTTCTAGAATTAAAACATGATTAAATTGGATGTATTTGGAAATCACAACTAGATAGTCACAACATTAGTTTCAACTTTACCTTGCAAGACAGAGGTTAGAAAGAGAAACCATATATATATATATATATATATATATATATATATATATATATATATATATATATATATATATATATATATATATATATATATATAGGTAAGGAAAATATATATAGATGATAGTAAAGTGGATAATAGAATGACAGCTTTATAAATTGTCCACCAATCAAAATTGTGATAACTAGTGTCAAAAACGTGATTGAGAATCAAGATCACTACTACCTATAAGTAATTTTGCTCTCAAGTCAAGACCCTTATGATTTTTGTTTGATAGATTTTTGGTATATTCTTACAAAAAATTATATTAGACAGAGAGGAAAAAATAACATAAAAACCAAATTATAACACCTGATAGTATGGATTAAAATAGTTTATGAACTAAGAGTAAAATTGCAACTAGATCAGTCAAAATCGTAGATAGGAATCAACATCATAACTACTAAAAGGTGATTTTTCAATATTACAACTAGCAATAAGTTATTTTGACTAACCAAAATTAAATGGCTAAATCAACCTAACATATAATGGTTAAGGTGGTGGTTTGATGCAAAATCATGACTGTTGAGGACAGATCACAACTAACAGTTTCAAAATCACCCTTTGCAGAGCAAAATTGCTTTTCAACTAGAATGTGATATTTTTTATAAATATGAGCTCAAAATTCTACTATAACTTGACCTACAAACTGAATTCACATACTTTACAAACACAAGGTCAATGCAAAAAGAGGGCTCCCATTATGTTCGCCAAATGTGAGATGATAAATCTGAGAAATGGATTTGATTATGTAATTTATATCAAAATATCAATCTACTTCATAATTTAGATCCAATAGATCACAATGCACACAATAAACATTAAAAATCAGCATTACGAATGTAATGCTAAATGCTCCAAACAGGATTCAAGGCAAGAAAATGACCAAATGCTTATGGATTACTTTTGTAGTCTCAAAATTTTGACAACATATGACTGGATTGATTCAAGACTTGGATTTAATGATTTTTTGACAAAAGACAAATGGATTATGACTAAGAGATTGGCATGAAGGCTCATGTATTTCACATTTTTTTAATCATTGGAGGAGTGGCTGATTTAAATAGAGGAAGGAGGGAGAATCAATGGACAAAATTCAAAGTTGGGTGTAGGAAGATCAATGATGGAGAATTATCCAAGGAATTAAAAATTCCTTGGATGATTCTAGAGGAGGGAATGTTCTATAAGTAGAAGCCTCTAGAGTCTTTTTTTAAACCTAATGATAATTAGTAGATGATTAGTCATGTGATTAGGGGGCTCTAGAGAATCTAGGGGAGAAGGAGTGGCTACTCAAGACTAGGATAGGTGATAAGTGGGGGTTAGTTGTCAAATAATAAATGATTAGAAGAATTTACTGATTTGTGGGATGATATAACGTTAGTGCATGGATTGGAATAATGAAAGGGGTGTTAAATAATTATTAAGAGGATTAGTAAGTATAATTTAGATGAAATTAGATGGGATTATTAGAGATTTTAGTGTCAACTAATAATAATATTAGTGATGATAAACGAAGCGATCAAATTTATGTGCATACAATAATCAAAGAAAAATTCAAGAAGATGTGTTCAATATATTATATAATTATAGATAGAATTTCTAGATCATTTGAATGTAATTACCAAGATGTGGATTCAAGGCCTTGCAACAATTTGAGATTAAAATTTGGGTTTCTAGACATGTGTAAAATGTGACATGATTTAAGGCTCATATTAAACCATTATTATTGTTGTTTATTTAGTTCCATTTAAAAACACATAACACCTCTTTTCTATTAAAACACAAACAATTCTAAAAGTTATGTATTGCAATTGACATTCTAAACTAAATTAATGTTTTTATCTTAATAACATAATGACAAGGTATAGTAATCGAAAATGCAAAGCAATGCCACTATCAAACACTCCTAAGCATGAAGATATAGAAAGTCGACAAAAGACTAATATCTTTAATAAGACAGTAAACACAATACTACTAGCATGACTATGTCTAGTTTATCACTCTAATAAAATGAAGAAGGATTAGAATAATGTGGGGCATTACATGAATGTCCAAAAGGCCATTGATCATGATTGATTTGATGGTTCTTAATTTGTTTATAAAATGAAAGAAGCCAAATCTTAACATGGCACTTTAAGCCTTTGAAACTCCTCCACTTAAATTATTCTTTATGAATCAACGACTCTCATTAAGAAAATGTTGAATAATTTGTCTTCCAAATATACTTTTGCATCACAAAATATGAAAGTATTTGTTTGGATATTATTGTATTGTTATACGAGGAGACCTACTTAAGTAAAAAAAAACTATAAATCAAAGGGTACACTTTTATTATAGAAAACATCATAAGCATAGCCATTTATTTATATCAAATAACAAATGCAAAATTTAAATTAGATAAAATTTCCAAACACTAATAGCCAAAATTTTGAAAGGATCAACTTATGTGCAAATCCAACTAGTTCTTAAAAAAATACCAAAACAAATTATATATCTTATAACTTTAAAATACCTCATAGTGTTCATCTGTTAGACAATAGTCTCGCATATGCCAAGGCAACAAAAATAACTTTCCCACATAACATCTCAATTCAATTAGTAAATTTAGTTGGACGCATCATAAACTATTGCATGCATTAGTATCTGCATGAAGTGCATTAGTGTTGTTAGTAGATTAGTATATACAAATGTTGAAGGTAAACAACTGATAATGATGGATTATTTGAAAATGAATCATATTTACAATTCATTGAGGGTTTGTGTGTATACATTTTTTTGGTTATTACATTCAAAAATATTACAGATGAAAAAATTAAATATTATTTTATTAATAATAACATATACTTATAAATTATAATACAAATAAAAATTATGTTGATATGCTTAGTTAATCAAACTAGTCTTCATGATAGACGTAAGAAAATAAATTATCTAATCTTGTTATTACACCTATTATCTTTGACAAATATTTGTCATTTTAATTTTCTTATTTAAATTATATTTACCACCTTCCAAAATCGAGGACCCCTACTATGCTTTATGTTTTTTTTTGCAAGCTATAATTAAAAAAAATAGCTAATACTCTTGAATAAAAGATAATAATGAAAGATGTGTAATATGAATGAAGTAAGTTGAAGTGAGTAAAAAATTGATACATTGCATAATAAATGGATGCAATATATATGGTGGTATGGCTTATCTTTCCACTTTCATTTATACACATTTATATTCACATGTGTTTTTTACACAGTCCTAGTTTCAATCACATTCATGTTTCGTCTATGATATAAATATATATACATTCATGCGAAAATACTCACCTGACCTAGTCATCATTCAATCAACTGGAAAAGTAGACTTAACTCATGCATAATAATTTAAAAATATAGAATAACTAACCACATACTCCTTTATTTTAATATTGACATCCATTTTTTTTACATCTCAAATAGTTTTTTGTTAGATGTAATTACCTAAAAGTGGTATTTGAGTGTTAAGAGTGTTAATTGAGACAAACTATTCATAGCTTATCCCTAGACCTATCTTAGATCCTTTTATCACACTTTTCCATCCTTTATGCAGACCATAGGCATCCCTAGTTAGCTTAAATACAATCTCAAACCCTCATTTCCTGATCATAGCCCTTTGTGCCTAGCATCCTGCAAGTTGGACATTAGCACCACATTAAGGACACTAGAGCCATGTGGTGTTAGTGTCCCCAAAATGGTTTTAATATCATTTACCCTAACTTTCTTAAATGAATATATTTTCAAAATTAAAACCCTCCTAAGGTCAGCCTAAGCATATTTTATTGTCTGCACAAGCTATAGAACATTATAAATACATGAATTTTAGACCTCTATCCACTAGATAAAAATTAGATGCAAAATACATATTCAAACATGAAAAAAATTGAGCAAAATAAAGGTTATTAATCCTTATTATTGCTTATGCATACTACCATCTATAACTACCCTAAGCTCAGGTATTTCAAATTTCCAATCTCAAGCACACTCAAGGCATTCAAGACCACTATCATTATAGCATCACTTGCCCTTGCACCAATCCTTAGGTTAGGATAAATACATCAAGCTTAATCCCTTCTCAAATTATTGGTTGGTATTCAACTCTCTTCATAATGGGTTGTTGAGGATGACCATCCTATCCTATTAGGGAACACACTTTTCATCTCATGCCTTACTTGTAAGGAGGATTAGGGTTTGCATCATAAACTAGATATTACAAGCACAATACAGAGTTTTAAACTTCATGTGTATTAGAATAGAACCCAAAAACATAGTCACAAGTACAACTAGACTTTCAGAGTAGTCTTGCACATAGGACAATAGTGCCATATTCAGGACACTAAAGCCACATGGCACTATTGTCCAAGTGTGGTGTGACTGTCCAAGATGGGTTCTAACATAGGGATCTGATTGATGACACTCAAACCTATTCATATCTTATTTTTTATCACTTAGATCTTCTCTATAAGGTGTTTTTCAGATAAGTCTTTATTTGCACATATTTATTACTATTTTTAGAAAGTCAAAGCTAGTCAAAATTTATAACAAATTAGTGGTTATTTATTGTATATTATTCCACTAATTTAGACTACTCAAACCTTTATTCAAAAATAAGATTTATATTAGCTAAAACCTAAAAGGTTAAAACATTTGGTGAACCTGACTTACTTTGAATATTGCTTAAACCCCTAATTTTACATAGGGTTTACCTTCCCCTAATTTTTGTGCACTAAAATTATGTTACAAACTCCTATTTTTTTATTTTTTGGCATAACCTAGCTTATTTAATCAATCCCACATTAGGGTTTCATTTATTTAATGTAATTTAAACTTTTGTAAAGTAACCTATTGACACAGAAGATTGCACCCTTGGCAGGACGCTGAGCTCCTGCCTTCTTCACGCAACAATGGAAACTCCCCTCTCGCCTGTGGGACCAACGAAGATGGAGGTGAGAGTCTCTAGATAAGGGCTAGCTCCCTTTGATGCATCATGTTTCTTCTAGCAAGTGCTAACATATATATATATATATATATATATATATATATATATATATATATAATGGGGGGATGAAAAGGGAAAGAGATGCAGGAAAAACAAACCTACTCTAAAAGAGGTGATGCACCAAAATAAGTCGACCTTCACACATCCACTCTCAGAATCAGACAAATACTTACATTACACTACACACTTGGCAGAAGGACCAGGCTGCCAAAGACTGGCAGGGAGGCTTACATGAAAACATAGGAGATAGAAAATTACTGAGGCACTGTGAAATGCACACTATAGTAACTTCCTCTATTCTGGTCTTCTAAAATGTCCGCTCTTCTCTTTTCAGTGGCAAAAATGGTGCCTTGTAGATAACAAGTATGCTGGTGTTGAACCTGTGAGAGCATCAAGAAGCAATGACTAGACACAAACAAAACACTCGAGGCACACTCAGCAATATCTATCCAAATGGAGGTAAAACTGTATTTTATTTGATTCAAGTGAAATTTTGTTAGGACTATGCCTTACAAATGTGGAAGATATTTACAAAATGAGAAGTCTCCAATATATATGAGAGAACAAAGAATCCTATGTGGCATTCCTTCAACAAGTGGCCATCACGTCCCTTCAACAAGTTACTCAAAACATTAATGAGACGTGGGCTTTGTCTGCTCAAAGTCCACATTTTTAATGTCAAAATGCGGTTTGTCCACCCATTAAATGTAAAATGGAGTAAAACCGGTTACATTACTTAGCTGTTGCATATTCTCATGATCAATTTGAAGGAACTATTTCACCTGCTGGAGTCACTTCTCAAATTGGCACCACTTGGACTTAACTACTTGCTCATTTCATGAATGTCTTCTTGTCCTTTTCTCAATTTTGTCTCTATCTGGCTTATTCAGCCCCCTCAAGGCTATTGCATTGAGGTGCTTGAACTGAGATGTTGAACTGAGATGAATCAAGCTAAAACAATGAACCAAGCCCAAACTAAGCATGAACTTGAAGATGGACTTGCAACCTGAAATTGACTGGCTTTGAAAAGCAAGAGAAGAGGTTGACCACAATTTTGCTAGGGGGTAAAAATTGGTCAACAGATGGTGACTCACATGGGAAGCATGCCTGCAGTGCTTAGAACTTAGTTAGCTTAAAATCCATTGGGCGCAGATTCAGATGCAGCTATAAAAGATTTAACAACAGCCCCAAAGATTTGAGAATCAAACATGAAGCTTTACCCCACACGCAAAGGGAAACACACAAGGCTAGAAAACACTACCTGTGCAACTGTACTTAGGGAAAGCAAGAAAAGAAACTGAAAGTAAACTACTATATACAGCTAACCAAGAATTTTTGCCTCCCTCTTGGGTCAAAGGGAAAATTTCTTAAGTCCCCTTCCTGGCAAAAAGACTTATGGTGCCAGGCAAATAGCAGAATGAAAAGGAGATTTGGTGACCTGCTCCTCTTGCCTATCACCTGAGTTGGCTGGTATCTGAGTGAATCAAAATCAAACATGCCTCCAACATACATGTATTCTTCTTGTCCCTGGAGGCTTGTTGAATGTTGGTCCTTCATATTGGTGCTCTTCACCAAGAAATCAATGGATGTTGGCTTATCACCATTAGCCCTTTGACATGTATTGCTCCCTTGCAATGCATCATGGTCTGACTTGTTTCCTTTTGCCTCGTTGAAGATCCGATCAGACTCATCCTCTGCTTCCTCTTGGCCTTTGTTGTCACTCATGATAGCCTCTTGAAGAACTACAGATTGGATCTTTTGCTCCTCACCTACCTCTTGAAAAATAGGTTCCTCCTTGAGAAAGGGTGAAGTGGGAAAACCATGTGGAAGAGGAGGCAGTCCTTGAGCTAGAATCGAATGATTCTCCTCCTTCCACTTGGTTAACACTTCATCTATATCAGGTGTGGCCTGACAACTCTCTTAGAGGTGTGTGGACAGGCTAGGTTCAGACAGGTCCAACACACATTGGCTGAGGAATCTCATTTGGGACTCCAACTCTGCAATTCTCCTAGCTAGATCTTATTGGAAGAGCCTTTCTTGGAGATCATAGGAATCATGGGTAGGAGCAACTTCATCTTCTTCAAGGTTTTTAACAAAACCTTTCTTTTCCTCTTTCCTGCCCTGTGATTCTACTATTTCCTTCCAAGTCAGGAGCATACCATCAGGGTGAAAAATCTCAGAATTGGAATTTGCCCTTTTGGTTGAAGGGCAACTAGGAGGGCTACTTAGGGAGATGCCATAAAGAGGCTGAGTCTAATCAAAATTATAAGAAGGACAACAAGGTCCATGATTTTGTGCAGAGGGATTATACATACAAAAGTGTGATTTATGATGGCACCAGGCTACTTAACCAGTAGATTCAACTTAGAGTCACCATTGGTGTTTGATGCAAAGCCTCCAAAGGTTGGTCGATTAAAGAACACACCAAAAATTCTTCAACTCTTTGGACACAACTTGTCTTAGTTGGTCCCATTGGGCATGCCAAAAACTATTGACGCAAAAGATTGCACCCTTGGCAGGAGGCCGAGCTCCTGCCTTCTTCACTCAACAATGGAAACTCCCCTCTCACCTGTGGGACCGGTGAAGATGGAGGGGAGAGTCTCTAGATAAGGGCTAGCTCCCTTTGATGCATCATGTTTCGTCCAGCAAGTGCTAACATATATATATATATATATATATATATATATATATATAATGGAGGGGGGATGAAAAGGGAAAGAGATGCAGGAAAAAAAACCTACTCTAAAAGAGGTGATGCACCAAAATAAATCAACCTTCACACATCCACTCTCAGAATCAGACAAATACATATATTACACTACACACTTGGCAGAAGGACCAGGCTGCAAAAGACTGGCAGGAAGGCTTACATGAAAACAAAGGAGACAGAAAATTATTGAGGCACTGTGAAATGCACACTATAGTAACTTCCTCTATTCTGGTCTTCTAAAATGTCCACTCTTCTCCTTTCAATGGTAGAAATGGCACCTTGTAGATAACAGGTCTATTGGTGTTGAACTTGTGAGAGCATCAAGAAGCAATGACTGGACACAAATAAAACACTCAAGGTACACTCAGCAATATCTATCCAAATGGAGGTAAAATTGCATTTTATTTGATTCAAGTGAAATTTTGTTAGGACTATGCCTTACAAATGTGGAAGATATTTATAAAATGACAAGTCTCCAATATATATGAGAGAACAAAGAAGCCTATGTGGCGTTCCTTCAACAAGTGGCCATCGCATCCCTTCAACAAGTTGCTCAAAACATTAATGAGATGTGGGCTTTGTTTGTTCGAAGTTCGCATTTTTAATGTCAAAACACGGTTTGTCCACCCATTAAATGTAAAATGGAGAAAATTGATTACATTACTTATTTGTTGTGTCTTCTCATGATTAATTCAAAGGAACTATTTCACCTGCTGGAGTCACTTCTCAAATTGGTGCCACTTGGACTTAACTGCTTACTCATTTCATGAATGTCTTCTTGTCCTTTTCTCAATTTTGTCTCTATCTGGCTTGTTTGGCCCCCTCAAGGCTATTACATTGAGGTGCTTGAATCGAGATGTTGAACTGAGATGAATCAGGCCAAAACAATGAACCAAGCCCAGACTGAGCATGAACTTGAAGATGGACTTGCAACCCGAAATTGACTAGCTTTGAAAAGCTAGAGAAGAGGTTGACCACAATTTTGCCAGGGGGCAAAAATTGGTCAACATAACCCTAATTCAAAACCCTGACCCTAGATAACCCTATGGTTTACATTTCTAGAATTCAAATTTTAGATCCATATATCTTATAATTTGTATTTCATATAATCATGATCATAATGAAACAAGAAATTAATCACTTTTTGTTATAAACTTAAATATTTTCATTTACATGTGTGTTTCCTTTAATTTAGAATAAACTTAGAAATTACATGGATACATGTATACATGATGCTTCATATTAATTAAAGTTTTTCTCATGTTTTATTATTTATTTCGCATGTTATTTTTCTCTTATGTGGAATGCAATTAATACACTGATCTTTAATCACAAAGACAACTTATTACATCAAATAATAATTATACTACCTTAAATCAATAAGTCTCCCTTAGATGCATTTTACTCTTTGGTACATTCTAATTCCTTTCCTATCATTCCTAGACATATGAAAACATCATTGGTCTCACTTATCCCTCTTACTTCTCGATCACAAACATCCAGCCACCATCCCACATCTACTATTAGCTCTATGCTCTTAGTAGACCCTATGGTCTAAGTTATGTTGTCCTCATGTGGTCATGAAGTTTGTTAGGTTTGAAACACCCATGGCTATAGCTTTATTAATCAGAGTAGTATTCCTTAAAATACAATTTGCATTTTAGATATTTTATATCATTTAAACACATACAAAGATATTTTATACGTAGCACTCCATGATACTCAAGTACCTCAAACATCTGAGCCTACTTATGTTGCTTCCATAATTAATACTATGAAATGGATAGAATAATATATTTATTTCAAGAGGGAGGATCACCCACCTCAACACATCATAGATTTGCATCTACCTCTCTATATTTTTTTATGAAGTAATGAGGTAGGTGTTAAATGGGTTCTAGTCGATAATGGATCAGGATTAAACATTTGTAATATCTCTTTTCTATGACTTCTTAATATACACGCTACGGATTTGGATCCTTCTAATATGAACATCTGAGGGTTTGATAATATTCCCTATAATTTTTTAGGTCAGATCAAATTAAACCTTATACTAGGGCCTAGAACACTACCTATAACATGCCAAGTTATGCCTAATGATCTTAATTATAATATCTTTCTTGGGATACCATGGATTCATATTGTACACTCTGTTCCATCCACTTTACATGCATTTTTAAAATTTAGCTACAAATTTCATATATATACATGTCCTATGGATAAAAAACCATTCAAGTAATGTCAACATATAGATCCTTCACACAGTTACATTCCTCATATGTATTTTGATATAACACCACTCTAGTCTACAATTCAAAGTGCACGTACAACTCCCCCAATTATTTCCAGCACACAAGATAATAAATTCACTTCACCTTTTACATTATGATATTTCTAAAATATGGGCTACATAAGACAGGGCCTTGGTAAACACGAGCAGGGAATCCTTAATCCCATTTAAGCATATGATCAATAAGGTAGACAGGGACTTGGATATAAAAATAACACATATGATGCTAGATCCTCTCACCATGCTTCTCAACATATCCTATTTTTTCCACCTATTCCATGGGTAGATGATACAATAAACCATGTTTATACACTCTCAGTTGTTTACCCTGATCTTATCGATGATACATTTTCTCCATATCTACCCATTATTGATGAGTTTGATCATGTTGAGGCTCTCTTACAATTCCTAGGTGCATATGAGAATCTCCCTTCCTTCTATCATAATAATAGGTTTCCTTATTCCAAAAGTGCATAGGCATACTTTAGAGAGCGTTCAAATTACTCGGATGATATATTACCTGAAATAAATGATATCATCCCTACAATACCATAAACTTTGGATCAATCTACATTACTTAATGAAGAAAAAATTGAGTTTAATTGTGGTACCAAAACTAATCCTCGTATCATACTATTAGCTAATACCTTAAATAAATCAAAAGACACATATATTCATTATATTTTAAGAGATTTTCTTCAAGTATATATTTCCATATGCCTAGCATAGATCCCTCAATCACAATACATAGAATTAAATTATATCCTGACACCAAGATAGTTAAATAAAATATTTGAAAAATGCATCCTAATGTTACTCTTCTTGTTAAGGATGAGATCCAATGGTTATTAGATGTTGGTTTCATTCAAACAATTTCTCATCCATAGTGGGTTGATAATATTGTTCCTATTGTAAATCCTAATGTCCAAATTTGATGTTGTGATTCCAAATACCTCAACAAAGTATGTCCTAAAGATAGTCGATTCCACAGCCAGATATGAGAGGCTCTCCTTTATGGATGGTTTTGTCAGATACAATAAAATTAAGATTGTTGAAGAAAATCAAGAAAAGGCTTAGTTTACCACACCATGGGGCACTTTTTGTTATATTGTCATGCCATTTGGATTAAAAAATGTAGGTCCAACTTACTAATAGATTACGACACATATCTTTCATGACCTCATTCATAAGACAGTTGAAGATTACATCAATGTTTTTTAGGAAAAATCAAAAGAGCGACAACATCATGCAATATATTTGTAATAAATGTTGAAAGATTCAGAAAATACATGTGACTTAACCCTAAGAAATGTGTCTTTGGAGTTTCCCTAGGGAAACTTTTGGGATTTATTATGTCTCAATGCAACATAGGAATTGAACCTAAGAAGGTCAAAATAATCATATATATGCCTCCTCCTACCAATCTAAAATGACTTTGCTCCCTCTAAGGAAAAATTTAGGCAATTCATTGCTTTGTGGCATAACTCGCAGATAAAACTCAATCATTCACCAGACTACTTAAAATGATGTGAAAATTGAGTGGGACGTCACATGTCAAGAGAGCTTTGATACACTTACATAATACTTACTCAATCCTCCTATCTTGGCCCCACCCATTCCTAGTAAGCCACTTCTACTTTACCTCTCAATAATAAATCATGCATTGGGAACACTCCTAGCACAACATGATGATCAGCATAAGGAAATAACCATTTACTACATAAGTCATACACTAGTTGCTTATGATTGAAATTATCTATCAATTGAAAAACTTTGCTTGGCACTTGTATTTGCTACTCAGAAACTCAATCACTATATGATTAATAACAAGATCAAATCATTT
This sequence comes from Torreya grandis, assembly GCA_037957365.1. Classification (NCBI taxonomy): domain Eukaryota; kingdom Viridiplantae; phylum Streptophyta; class Pinopsida; order Cupressales; family Taxaceae; genus Torreya; species Torreya grandis. The sequence goes on along the minus strand of JARHVA010003478.1, from coordinate 573,702 downwards.
TGAAAGTAGATCCTTTAAAATTCCTCATTTCAAAACCACATCTCTCAAGCCGTATTATAAAATGGGTTATGTCACTTATAGAATTTTACCTTAAGATCTTTTTGTAAAAATCAATAAAAGGCTAGATAATTGTAGATCAATTAGCACCATCTCCAATACTAGATACAAATCCTATTAACGATGATGTTAGACATGACTTCACATCATATAATACCACTTCAAATACATAGATAATGGTCTTTGATGGTTCTAGATGTGTATCTGGTATTGGAGCCAAAATTGTTTTCATCAATCCCCTGGGACACACAATACCTTTCGTATACTAGCTGATGGCACTAACAACATCACATAATATGAAGCTCTTATCTTAGGCCTTCAAGTAACTCAGGATCTCAAGATTAAATCAATAAATTTTTTTGGGGAATCCTAATTAAATTTTAATGAAGTTAAAAATATCTACCAAACAAAAAAAGAGCACTTGATTCCTTATAAGAACATGGTCTAATGTCTGCAGGCTCAATTTGATAATTTCTCTATCAAGAACATCCCACACAAACACAACTATCATGCTGATGTAAATGTCTAGTGTCACATCATTGATCCCCATCGATAATGATGCAGACTAGGCTCTTTTTACTATCAAACAATTGTAATTTCCATCAGTGTCCTATGTGGACCTTATCACTCTAATAGTCCTAGTTACCACTAGCATTATAACACCATTTGAATGGTTATTTGACATATAATTTTTTTTTAATAAATCTATTACACCTAATACTTTCTCAAAAATGAAAAGAGTAAACTAAAGTGAAACTCCCTTAGATATGTCATCAATGGTGATAATTTATTTAAGAAATATTTTGAAGAACACTTACTGTGAGGCTTGATAGTTGAGGAAGATAAATTATTTATTCTAAAAATACACGATAGTGAATGTGGTGGTCATTTCAATGGAAAATTAATGTCACATAAGTTACTCAGACAAGGTTACTATCGGCTAACCATGGAATAAGATTTCTGAGAATGTGCTAACTTATGTGATAAATGTCAACACCATGGTAACTTGCAACCATGTACCTTTAAAGTAGCATCAACCTATCATATCCCCATGGCCATCATGTTATGGGGATTTGATATGATCGGTAAGATAAACCCAAAATTTAGAGGAGGTCACAAATTTATTATCATAGCTAAAAAATGGGTATAAACCATCCTATTACAATCAATAAATGGGGAGTATATTTGTCATTTTATAATGACCAATATTATTTCCTGTCTTGGCCTCCCAGTAACCATCATTATAGATAATAGAACCTATTTTAAGAATAAAATAGTGAAAAACATTTGTGCCAAATATTATCTACTCCATATTACCCACAAGGCAATGGTCAAGAAAAAGGAACAAATAAGATAATCAACACTATTCTCAATAAAACAGTTACCAAATTTGTAAACAACTGGCACAATCAACTCGTCTATGCACTATAGGCTTATTGTACCAGCATACATACACCAAAGAAGCTACTCTTTATTCACTAGTATATGGCATAGAATCCATCATCCCATTGGAATTAAAAAACCCCTCTTTATGGGTATCTTTAAAAGGGCTCATCATAGATGATCAGTATAGAGAGACGTCTCCATGAATTAGAAAGGTTGGATCACACAAGTATCTGAGTTGTAGATCATCTCAGGGACTATTAGAAATGAAGCCAAAGAACCTAAAATAACTTATTCCAAAGTAAGAATTTGAAATCAATGATATGGTTTCAAAATAAAATCTTAGAAACGCTAATGCCAAGGAAGAGAATAAAGGAAAGTTTAAGCCAAATTGGCTTAGAACATACATCATCATAGAAAAGCTTAGCCTAAAATTATATCATCTAGATTTAGTTTATGGAAAGGCAATAAAAAATCTATTGAATTTCATGCATCTAAGGAGATTTTACATATAAACAATGCACTATTCATTTTCATTTGCTTATATGTAACTTATATCTAGAAAATACAAAAATAATATAACATTCCAAAACACAAAAATGTTCAAATATTACTCAAAAAACATAAAATTTATAGGTTTTATGCATTTATATGTTTACATTTCTTATATTTTCCATATACTACATGTGTTATTTATCTTAGTATAGTCAGTTTTATCATACATACATGCTTCACTTGTACTTGTTCAGTGCTTACAAATTGCTTACAGGACTCAAGTCCACTACATTGATCGAAACTTACTATAATCTACCCACTAGGGGCATATACACTAATTTAGGATTATTCATTTGATACATCCACCCACTTGGGTACATCTTATACATAGTTCCTATCACCAGGTTATATCCTTACATTCCTTACATTCCTTACATTCCAAGTTTTGCATTGATATACCTCGATATTGATCATTATTAGTCATTCTCATTTTTTTTTTTACTATCACTAGTTTAGACTCAGCATGTGTACATTTTTTCTCTTAAATATATTTGTACTACATTTGTACATGCTTTCATTTTTAGCTTTCCTAGTTTAGACTTGATTGTATTTTTTATGATTCTTCTGTTCGAGGACATGTGAATATGTCATTGTTTTTTGGCTTTACGCCACTTCTATTCATGTATGCCTTAGAAATGTGCCCATGTCCCTTGTGTGTGTTTTCCTAATTATGTATGTGTACATTTTAATATGTCCTTATATGTGTATCTAAGCCAACTTTATTGTTGATTGCATATGTGGACATTTAAACATGTCCTTGTATGTCTTCTTTTCTCAAATTTAGTGACATATTTCCATGTCCCTTTTATTGTGTTCCCTTGGAATATTTTGCATGCCTCATTTGTTTTGAATGCATGCTTTCTTGTATGTATCATGGCCATGGCCCTTATCTTTGGTTGTTACACACACTAGTTGTTGATGCCATGAGGGACCTCATGCATCTAACCTTCTTACTTGGGTGTCATGTTGGACATTGTGACCTATCCCCTTAGGGAACTACTCAGATTAGTTGTCACATACATTGATGGAATCTATTTTATCACCCTTGTGTAATGATATACATAACATACATCTTACATTACATACTTGTTATCATATTATCTTAAATTCTAATGTTATTTTTGCACATTGTATTGAATTATCATGCAGTTATCATATATGTTCTGGCTAACACACATTTTGAAAAGTTATTTATTTTGAGTGAAATTATTTCATAGTTTCAACAACTACCCTAAAAAGAGGGGGCATTCACAGAGGTTTTTCACAAAGATCAGTCTCCTACATTGCATTCACAAAACATTTTTTAGCACATAGGCTTAGTTTCATAAAATCAGACATAGGTAAAACACAAGAAAAAATAGGGAATCATAAATCAATACAATGGCTCATATTTTAGACCACACAAACATTAGAATATAAATATGGAAACTAGATCCACATAGTAATACTATCAAAGATGTGGCACTATTGTCCAATATCCCCAATTTTAGGATAGTTTAGATTAGCCAAAATAGTACACTAGGTACGGTACAGGTTTTCATAGATACAACTATAGGTTTGACAGTTATGCTCAAATTCACACTAGCTCAACTTAGATTCATGTCATTTTCTTGGATAATGGGCATCATACATGATATTATCATTCCCATATTCAGTTTAGATGCTCAGATATATTCATTACAACTTAGTCCAAAATTAGTATACTCATATATTAGATTGGGGGCATGTGCATGGCACATTATTTTCATATGCTCAATTACACATAGTTTGATCAGATGGAATGGAAAAATCCATGTCATTATCTATATTTTATATACTTCAAATCATATTCTAGGTTGTCACCAGTTCCATGCCTTACTCCATCTAGAGTGTTTGGCATTCTTGAGTGGCCTAGAGCCACCTAATGTACCTAAGTGTCCATGGAACTGACATACACACTTAGATATTTCTATCACTTTGTGAAATTTAGTTTCATATGCATCTATACACATGGGTATGTAATGATGGATTCATATCATACTTAAATTATTGATCCACCCACATGATAGGGTTGCACACACTTTTAGCCCATTCCAAGTTATTCATAGGGCATACCCACCAAGTAGGGGTGGGCAATGATGGATTCAAAACTGGATTGAGTTCTTGAGCCACCCACATATGAGGATTGAGTAAAATATCAGCTCAGTCTAATCTATTTAATGATTTAATCACCACACACACACACACACACACACACACACACACACACACACACACACACACACACAAGTTTTCACCAGGTTCATGCATTGGTTCATGTACCCAATGAGGTGTATTTGTTCTTTTCCTCTTTCCCATTTCTTTACCCAATTTTACTCAGTTACTTATTTATTTAGTATAGTCTCTTGATTTTATTCTCTTAAGTATGGACTAATTTATGCATGTTTCACTTATAAGTCATGTTTTGGATCATGATTCACATACACAAACCTAAATTTATGTGATCAGACTCATCTTCACAGGCGTCACTTCCTAGGTAAGTCTAAGTATTCTTTTTTTCCTTTATACTATTCATTTCAATTTACTTAATTTCTAGCATAAAGGGGAGGAAAATGTAATCATATGAAAGTGGTATTTGAGTGTTAAGAGTGCTAATTGAGACAACATATTCCTATCTTAGCCCTAGACCTATCATAGATCCTTTTATCACACTTTTCCAACCTTTTATGAACCACATGCATCCTCAGTTAGTTTAAATGTGGTCTCCGACCTTAATTTCTTGATCGTAGCCTTTTATGCCCAATAGTCTACTAGTTGAACATTAGTGCCACATTAAGGACATTAGAACCATGTGGTGTTAGTGTCCCCAAAATGGTGCTAATGTTATTTACCCTATCTTTCTTGAACATATATATTTTCAAAATTAAAACCCTCCTAAGGTTAACCTAAGAATATTTTATTGTATGCACAAGCTATAGAGCATTATAAATACATGACTTTTAGAACTCTATCCACTATATGGATATTATATGAAAAATACATATTCAAACATGAAACAAGTTGAGAAAAATTAAGGTTATTAATCCCTATTTTACCCTATTTTTGCATATTATCATATACGGTTACCCTAAGCTTAGGTTTTCTAGATTTTCAATCTTAAGCACACTCAAGGCATTCAAGACCACTATCATTCTAGCATCACTTTCACTTGCATAAAAAATTAGGTAGAGAGAATTACATTGGGCTTGATCCCTCCTCAGAATATTGGTATATAAGAAACTCTCTTCACAGTGGGGTGTTGAGGATGCCCAGCCTATCCTACTAAGGAATGCACTTTTAAACTCATGCATTACTTGCAAGGGGGATTAGTATTTGCATCATAAATCAACTATTAAAGGCATAGTACAGAGTTTTAAACTTCATGTGTGCAATAACATAACCCAGAAACATAATCACAAGTTCACCCAAAATTTCAAAGTAGTCTTTTATATAAAACACTAACACCATTTTTAGGACACTAGAGCCACATGGATCTATTTTCAAAGTGTGGTGATACTATCCAAGAGGGGTTATAACACAGGTATCCAGTTGATGACACTCAGACCTGTTTGTATCTTAGTTTTTATCACTTAATCTTTCATCTCAAGGGTTTTTTAGACAAGTCTTTATTTGCATAATTTTATTATTATTTTTAGAAAGTCAAAGCTAGTCAAAATTTATAAAAATAAATCAGTGGTTATTTATTGCATATTATTTCACTGATTTAAACTACTCAGCCCTTTAATCAAATATAGGATTTACATTAGCTAAACCCTAAAAGGTTAAAACATTAGACAAAAATTAATTGTCATTTTATGTGAGAATATAACAAAATTTGAGAATTATCAACTTAAGGTCACTAAATCTATCTATGATATCTAATATGTGATAATTAACTCCAAATGACTACCTTCCACATCTTCAACATTCAAGTCCATTTTACTAATCAAAAGAAGCATATACAATGCCACAAAAAAGGTAACTAAGTCATTCACACACCTTTTAGAGATTGTGTACCCTGATGTTATTCTCCCATGATGAAATTCTCCCTCACACAATGATGTATCTTTAGATTTTTCATTTTACAATTTCCATCATGTATGACCATATTGTTGTTGAGATGATATGAGGTACCTAAAAGAGAAATCATAGTCATAAAATAAATATAATGGCCTCCATCATACAAAATCCTTTGTTCATATGTGATGGCATGGTTTATCCTTCCACCTTATTTCATACACATTTATATTTACATCTCTCTTTCTACACACTTCCACCTTAAATTACACTCATGTTTCATTATTGATAAAATACATATTTATGTGTGTAACCATTCTCTTAGGTGAGTGATCATTCAACCAAATCAAAATGTATAACTTAGAACTTGCATATAAATAAAAATTTATATAATAAATGATTATGTGTTCCACTCCTTTAATATTCACATCCAAAATTAAAAGTTTTTTACATCCTTAATGATTTTTTCAGTTAAACAAAAATAAATTACCATAGTATTTGTAGAACCAAATGTCAAATTACATTCATTAAATTAATCTATGGTATTTAATTTTTGATAATGATCTCCAAAGGACTAGCATTCACATATTCTAACATTTTAGTCCACTACATCAATCACAAGAAGCATAAGAAATAACACGGAGAAGGTATCAACTATGGCATTTACACACCCTTGGAGAAAATGTATGAAGATGACATTCTCCTTCACGCAACATGTGTCCTCAAGTACTTGATTTCATAATTTCCATCTCATATGAACATATTTTTGTTAGGATGATATGAGGATCCTAAAAAAAAAACATAGTAGTAGAGGCAATGTAAATCAATACAATATACAAACTCCTTTTTCCATATGTGGCAATTTGGCATTTCATCTTTTTTTTCATTAATTCTTGTGTAGTGACAACTTAATGAGCATCTATATTTCTTTCCATAGTCTCACACATTAATTGACATAAAACCTAACAAATTCATGGTGAAATAGTTTATAAAGGTTGGAGTAAAATTTAATCATAATATTTTTGCATTGGGACCCATTTAACCAGAGTTTTTACAATCACCCCCAAATACATTCCCTTTGTTATTTCCTTTATGAGGTGTTGAATTAGGAAAATGAGGTTCTTTATTTGCAAAGGATTATGTCACCTCCTTACCTTTCATCTTATTTCTATATGGACCTAGAACATAGGAAGGAAAAACACACGACCATTAAAATAATTTACACTTCCCTAAGCCATATATTTGCCACTCTTTATCCTCACAAAATTTTATAAGACAAAATTTGTAGGGGTAACCCTAAGAGAAGGCATATAATTTTGGTTATTTTGAGGATTTATGCCCACACCTAGTTATAATATTTTCAATAAGGGGAGTCAATCTTATGAATTTTAAAAGAGAAAAAGAAAGAGGTCTCAAATTACATATCATATGGCTAATCTTGAAAAACATTGCAAGGTCTCACATAATCTGTAGGTTCTAGAGAATATCTTAATTTATATTCTCTTGTCACATCCATAGAAACTTTGATTGGGGGTTAAGGTCAAAAACAATCTTTTAGGGTTATGAGACTTAGGGTTGAGGGTTTGTTTCTCTTAATTTTGCAAGGTAAGAAACTAGTAATAAGGATGTGGTAGATATCCCTGGTTGGTGATGCATGCGTAATCCAAACAAAGATGGAGAACTCCTCTTTGGATAGGAAGGAATAACTTGTAAATAAAAAATCTCTTAACAAAAGGGATCGTTAGCAAGATATTTAAGTGGATTGCCTAGTGTGAGCTAGATCCAAGAAGCATGCACTTACTAGCAGGCTGTCAATCCACTGTTGATAACAATCAAGTTGGAAATGATAAAGTAAATTACTTATATAAAGTAAATGAAATGAAATACAAGAATAAATTACAAATCTTGTTAAATAAAATGACTAAATACATCAAAAGTGGGTCAATACTTGTGCCAAAGTGGGTGGGATCAGGTTCAAAAAATTAGAAAAGGACCTGTGAACAGGTAGGAACACATAAAGTTAAATTTGGTTGGGGATAAAAGAGATAAAAATAACTTGTTATTATTTTATGCCACATTGACCATCGGTGGTTGGGTGAACTATCGGTGGTCAAGCTGACCATCGATGGTTGGGTAACTATCAATAGTTGGGGGTGACCATCAACATTTGTGATATCCATCAGTAGTTGTTTGTGGGTTTTTGAAGGTTACTAAAAGAGAAGTTGTAGAATGAGTGAATGGTCAAATAAGGGTTCTATTAGGTATATAATAGAGAGTAAATAAGGTGCAAATAGGTCTGATCAAGTTTCAGGGGTTATAAATCTGAAATAACAATGCTAAAGTATTGATATACATGTAGCTTGTTAGTTGGTTGAAGCTTGAAGGCTGAAGCAATTTTACCAAAGTAACAATACTTTGGACTCAAAAGTAAATTTGGCAGAGGTTTAGGTCTCTTTTTTTTATGCTAAGTTTTTGAAGGAAGATTGGATGCTAGAGAGCTTGAATACATGTATGCTAGATAACTCTTGTGATTGATCATCTTAATCTTCTACACCCCTCCTTTTATAGGAAAAGGGAGATATAGGATGGAAGGTTCCTTAGAGGGTGAGGTTGTTGATCACAATACTTGGAAGTTTTTTAGCATAGCATAAGGTGAACATATTAAATTGTGCCTTTTTATCTCATACATGGTGATGTGTTAAAAAGTTGAGGAGGTGAGGACATGACCATTGATGGTCAGGTTAACCATTAATGGTTAAGATGACCATTGGTGGTCGAGTGTCTGAAGGTGAAAGGGGTCAAAAGGGGTTAAAAATGGTGGGTTAAAATTTAGGTTAGTAGGTTGATGAGTTTAGATAACTAGGTGGTTAACTAGTCTCAAGGTTTGATAGGGGCCCGAAGGGTCCTAAGGCATTTTGACATCTAAAACTATCATGTGTATTTTTCTAATATCTACATTTTCCCCCTTTTTATTATGTTACTTTAAATCAACAAGCTACAAAACAAAAATAGATTGCTTGGTCCAACGTCTGCTTGCCCTAAGTATGGGAAGAGGTATTCCCCTTCAAACTAGGATTCAATGAGGTGAACTCAAAATTAGGTCAGGGTTTAATAAGCGATTATTAGTGAGTCACTAGGTAGTGATAAAAGGGTTGGGCATTTGAAATGCAAACATATGCAAAAAATGTGATTAAGTGCAATAGTCAAGATCGTGTAAATATTAAAGTTATCAATGTTGGTAAAACTAAGGTTGGTTTAGAAGGACAAGTGATAAGTTAATCAATCCATAACATTGGTCATAGTTGATTAGGTGACTCTATAAGTTTTCTAGACAAGGTTAATATTTCTGTAGGTATTTGAGGAAGGAAGTGTTCCCTTGAAAAACATAAATGGTCTGGTTGTGCATGAGGTGGTGCAAATTGCAATTAGTCAACATAGAAAAAATGGACAGTGCAGTCCAAAAAGACTGAGCAAGGTCATCACAAAACATGTGATAGTTTAGGTCCACAATGGCCAATGTCAAAGTGGGCATGGTCTCATGGTTGGTAAGGGGATAGATTAGGTGATCGCCAAAAAGTTCATGGTTTGGTACAGGGGGAGATTAGGTGATCTCCAACAAGTTAAGAATTTAAGTTGGGTGTTTTAAAATGAAAAAGCGTGGGAACCTGATCATCAACAATCAGGGGTTCTTGAGGTCAATCGTTGATGATCACCCTGACCATCAACGGTCAGGGAGAAACCTTAAAAAGCCACTGATAAAAAGTGTAAAAAAATAATTTTCACATTTCGATAAGTTTGACCTTCATGCTTTGTGATTTGGTGATTTGGTTGATTTATCACTTTAATAGGAGATTGTTTGACTGAGGTATAGTTGAGGTGCCATTCTTTGATTGATTGAGCACATGTGTTGAGCCGATTAGCTGGGACCATAATGCAGGGCAGATGAGGATGTGGCCAAGTAGTAGGATGTGGGATTTGACCTTGACAGTGATCAAGAAATGAGTTAGGTGATGTTTTGAATTTGTTAAGTGTAGTTGATTTGGTTATTTAGAAATTGAATATGGGTTTTGTGGTTATTTTGTATAGTGATTTGGGGGCTTTGACCTAGTTCTAGGTTTCGATTGGGATTATAAAATTTAGCAAGTGAAAATTGAAATTGGGGGAGGATTTGGGTTGGGGGTGGGTTGTAATAAATAAATAGGTAGATTTTTTATTGTACTTATTATTTAGTTGTGTTTTTAGGAAGGTAGGTTCAGGGGTTTTGCCACCAACGGTCACACATAGTGATCATCGATGATTAGACATGACTATCGATGGATAGACGTGACTGTCATTGGTCGACCATCGAAGGAAGAAGTTTATATGACCATCAACAGTTATAAGGACCATCAATGGTTGATCATTTAGGAAAGGTTAGTCTCAAATGTTTTGAAATGTTTAAAAGCAGTTAGGGGTAGTTAAAATAACTAGGTAGGATAGGGTATGTTAAAATGATTAATGTTTTAAAAAGGTTGTTGTGTATAAATAGGTGTTTAGTTTTAATGGATTTAGGTAGGTTATTGGAAGATTTTGTGGGTTTAGATTTAGGTGTTGTTTTTTAGAAAGGTTATGTGTTTAGTTTGATATGTTCAAGTAGGCTTTGAAATAAGTAGATGTTAGTGGTCGTAGGTTGATAAAAAAGTGGGTGTTAGGTAGGTCTAGGCAAAATGATTGAAAATGAAGTGTGTGAGATAATTTGGTTATTTTTTAGGCACATGACTAGATTCAGATGAGGGATTGGGTTCCTAATATATTTGTAGATATCTTTGATGGGATGACTATGGTTTAGTGGACACATATGGAAGAGTTTAGCCTTAGAGCCATGGTTCACTATCAGCACCTATCATGGGATGTGGTTATGATTGTGGCCCTCATTGAGAGATGGGACCTAGCCATGAACACATTTTTGTTGTCAACAAGAGAGATTAGCATCCTACTATATGATGTGCATAGGATTACATGATTGCCCATTCAAAGGGAACTGATTTACCACATTGAGAGTGAGGAAAGGGATTACCATATGGAGTTGTTGTATGGTGAGGATTGGGTCCATGCCAGGTGGCATTCTAGCAGCTTTAGCTATAAGCCTTTATACCAGAGAAATCTAGAGGATCGATGTTTGATGACTATGATGATGATGATGGTGTCATATTTTGAGTGGCCTAATTTGAATAGTGGATGATTTCCTTATCTATTGTTGGGAGTGTTGGTAGAGATGTTGTTGGGTATGATAGTGTTCAGGTGGGCTCCTATTTTGTTGGTCAAATTTATAGGGATATTTAGGCATTTCAAGATCACCAACGATATGGGATCAATGTTGGATTCATGTTTTATTGTTGGACTTATGAGCACATTAGGGTGTTGAGGCCACTGGGGATACCATGAGAGGGATATACCTAGGTACATTCCACAATGGTATTTCTATGATGGAGGGGAGATTATGCATTGAATGGAGCAAGTTGAGGTGCCAAAGACATTGACTAGTTCAGAGATGCCTTGGAGGGCTTGGTTATGGGGGATGTAATCTGGAGGCCATATATGGACTGGCTGAGGTTAGGCCACTACAACTATCACACTTTATATTTGCAGAGATGGAGATGGATTTATGAGAGGAGAGTGGGGAGATAGAGCTTATCCCCTTTGATCGAGTTTAGAGGTAGTTCAGTCTTGTGCAAGGGATTTTAGCTCCTCTAAGATACAAGAGAGGATGTTGAGTTTTACTTCTGGAGCCACAGCCATATGATATAGTGTTAGATCATGAGGAGTTGTTAGCTAAAGCAATAATAAATGATGTTGATTTTGTTGATGGAAATGCAGCATGGTATCAAGCCCTATATATAGCATCCAATTTTGGGTGGGGTGAAGGGGGTTAGTAGACCATGGATGTGGATCTCATTGGGGAACTGGTATAGGGTGGTGGTCAGGATGGAAAGGCAATGGTAGTACTGGAAGCTACCCAATCTCAAATCATAGGTTTACAAGATCAAGTGGCCACTCTATAGGGTTAGGTTGTCACTTTACAAGGTCAGGTTGCCACATTGATAGGAGAGAGAGATCAGGGAAAGATCTTTCTTGCTTTATTTACCTAAGAGAGATACCTTGAGATAGAGGGTAAGAATGATAGCAATACCAGTAGGAAGACCACCTAATATGATTCCAATGATAGGGTACTTAGTTATGGTTGAGGATTTGAGATACTATGAGGTGATAGTGTTGTTACAGTGTCCATAAAAGCTGAGATATAGAGAGTACAAGGTTAGCTTAGCAGGTGGTCCAACTATAGCTACTCTAGGATAGTTAGCCTCTGTAGTGGTTTAGGTAGGTACTTCAGGGGGACCGATAGCAGATGGTAGTGTAGGTGGAGGATCAAGAGGGGCAAGTGCTAGTGGTGCCCAGGGGCTTGATATATGATATTATATGATGTATATATTTTTGATACCAGTTTGTGCGCTGATGATGTGAGACGTATATGAGATAGAGGTTTATACATTATTAAATGTATCTTTATTTGATGGACATGGTGTATATGATGATGTTTGTGATGTTATATATGATGTATGTTCATGGTTGCATGTTTTGATGTGATGTTTATGCTCATATTTATGGTTCATGGTTTGATGTCATATTATGTTGTGATGATGGTGATTTTGTTTATGGTTATGCTGATGTGGTTTTATGATTTGATGTTATAAGATGAATTGTTTTTATGTTATTTTAAATGGATAGGATGATACATAGATAGATAAATAGATGATGTATGATGTGGTTCATGATGTTTTGATCATTGATTTTCTTTATGGATATGATGATGAATGGGTTAATTAGGTATGTTTATGATATGATGTATGTTCATATGATGTTTTGATGGTAGATGGATAGGATGATATTATAGATAAAGAGATGATGTATGATGTTGTTCATGATGTTTTGATCATTGATTTTGTTTATGGATATGATGATGAATGGTTTAATTAGGTATGTTTATGATATGATGTATGTTCATATGATGTTTTGATGGTAGATGGATAGGATGATATTATAGATAAAGAGATGATGTATGATGGTTTATATGATGTGGTTCATGGATATAGTTCATAATGTTGTGTTCATCATTGATGTTTGTTGATCATGATCATGGAGATGTAATGTGATGATGGTTAAGGATGTGATAAAAATACATAAAGCAAGTTAGATAATAAACTAAATGTAGGAAAAAGAGATGAGAATCATGAAATGCATGTCTACATGAACCAATGATAAGAGGGTAAAGAAAAATCACGATGTTTTTTATTGGTAAGAACCTAAAAAACCCAAAGTTAGATTGGATTAATGAAACTAAGCCTTTTGAATGCTTCACATTAGCATGCTTAGGTTGATAAATAGGTGTCTTGATCATAATCATGTCAAGTAAGCTCAAAATACCTTGATTAAAAGATGGTATAAAGGGAAGATAAGTGGTAGGTGAAAGGTAAATGGGTGGATAGGTAAGGTAAACTTATGTCGGTTAGTTTTCCCCTTCTATAGGTGACCTAAGAACCAAATTAGACAAGTCCATGTCTTAATTCTAGGTGTAGATTGATCGATGCGGTAAGTCTACTAATGCTAGGTATGAAAGTTGATTACAAATTTCTTGGGATAGTTGATTTTGACATAGGGTCTTTTATTTATTGCTTTTGTTTTTGATAGTTTGTGAAGCTGATTAATATGATAAGCTTCAAATGATTGATTTTGACCCATTTAAATTAGACATCCTTCAAGGGAGTGTTCTAAGTTTAGATTTATTTATTTTGGCAGTTGTCCTTCAAGGGAGCAGTATATCTTTTAAGCAATTTAGAGGATTTTGGGTAGCTGTCTTTCAAGGGAGCAGTCTACAATGCTAGAAATATGTGACCCAAATGATATTTGTTTTGGATTACAAGGTTTCAGACATGGACAAGTCTAAAAGTATCCATGAGAACCATGATACGGGTAGATTCATGGTACCCATATTTGGGATTAGGCTATGACTGTGATGGTTAATCACATGGTTCTATGTTTTAAAAGGGAGAGGTATATGTAAGTGAAGGTGAACATTTCATAAATCAAAGGAAGAGCTTAAGTTAGACAATAGGGTGAGTTTGATCCCTCTTTAACAAAATAAAAGACATAGATGTGAAGCATTGAGAGGCTTAGGTTTTGGTTTGCCTTTGAAAGAGGATAAATGATAAGACCCTGATCCATACTTATGAGTTATGATGTAGGGTCCAAGCCAATTGAAATAAAAATTGCTTCTTTTTCTTTTTTCCATATTGGTTACATGTTGGTTTTCCTTTAGAATGAGGTCTATAATATTGAATTCTCATTCTTTTATGTGTTTTCTATAGGCACGCTTGATTCATTTTTGGTACACATGAATATGGTTAAGTGCTACGAGGTGATGTTCATCAAGTAGCTCAAGTCATGCTAGTTGTTTTTGATGATAGTCACTCTTAAAAATTATCTCTTACAAAGATATGCAAAGAGAAGGAATATGGACTTCAAGAGGCAAGACTACCTCTGCTTTGAAGACTAGAGATAAAGGGGTATCAACTGTAGAGGTTTGAATGTTAGTGTGATAGGCTTATAAATTGAAAGGATGTGTAAGTGTCAATCCTGAACTAAATTACATGATGAATTTGGTTAACATTTTTTTAAGGATTTTATTAGAGGCATTCACTTGTCCATTTTATAATGGACGATAAGGCAAGGGAAAATTTAAAAACTTAATGCCAAATGCATTACAAAGACCTCAGACTTTCTTATTCTTGAAATATTTGCCATTATCAGTGATGATCTTATGGGGAACACTAAAATCATAGATGATATGGTGGTTGATGAAGTTGATAATTTTCTCAGCTTTGGTGGAGATGAGAGGAATATCTTCCACCCACTTGGTGAAATACTTGGTAGCAATAATGATGGATTGGTGGTGTTGTGATGAATGAGGATTGATTTCCCCAATAAGATCTAGGCCCCATTGTGAGAATGGCCAAAATTCTTTGGATACTTGGAGGTCATGGGTAGGTGTGTGGTGTAAATTAGCATGTTGTTAACACTTAAAACACTTATTTACATAATCTTAATAGTCTTGGTTGAGGGTGGCCAATATTATCGAAGGTGAAGGATGCATTTAGCGATGGCTAAACCACTAAAGTGTCCCCCACGTATTCCATCATGTGTTTCCTTGATGGCATGGGAAGTTTCATGACAATGAAGGCAACAAAGAAGGAAGTCTTCAAAGTCACTTTTGTAAAGTATTCCCCCTAGTATGGTATAATAAGAGGTACTCTGAACAAAATCTCTTTGGGAATTTCTAGAGAGGTTAGGAGGAATGATGCCGAGGTTAAGGTAATCAAAATTTTGTTCATACCAAATGTTAGATGGAGAAATTTCTACATTACAAATGGTAGGAAGGTAAGAATGGATATAAGATAGGGTGACAATGTGATGAATGGTGACAAATGCTTTAGATTTGGAAGGTTGAGATGGGATTTGGGAAGCTAAAGAAGCCATTGTATTCATGACCTTGTTGGTAGATCATAGAACAAATTATATAAGGTAATGCTCGAATGATGAGAAGAGTACATATAAAAGTTGTTTTTACTTTAATAAGACATCATTTTTACTTTGGTAAGATCTATTTACCTGGTTGACCACAAGTTAGGAATCACCAAAGATATTGATTATCTTGACTCCCAAGGCTAGAGCAGTTTGGAGACCTATGATTAGGGCTTCATACTCAGCCATGTTGTTGGTGCATTCAAAGTCAAGTTTAAAGGAAAAGCTAAGAGGTTTTCCATCAAGGGGAATGAGAATAACTCTAGAACCCCCACCACATTGGCATTTGGATCCATTGAAGAACATGGTCATTTGGTAGGTGGGGTACTCTTGAGAAAGAGTCATGATGGACTCGTCTAGAAATGCAAGAAGCAGTTGGTAATCTGGTAGAGGGGCTTCAACCAATTTGTCAGCAATGACTTTCCATTTAATAAACTTCTACTTGAGGAACTCAAGGTCAAACATAGCTAAAATCATGAGCCACTTATCCATACACTAGTTTTGGTATGGTTTAGAGTGCATATAATTAAATGGGTCGGTGTTAGTGATGATGTAGGTTTTGTGATTAAGAAGGTAGTGATGAAGTTTAGAAGTGATAAAGATGAGGGCAAGGCAAAGCTTCTTGGGATGGGTGTACAAAGTCTCATAATTTATAAGTGTTTGACTTATATAGTAGATGGCTTGCTCTTTGTTTTGTTCATCACGATGAGCGAGCATTGCCCCTAAGGAATGATAAGTGGCATAAATGTAAAGGTATAAGGGTTGATATTTTTTATGTTGGGTAAGAATAGGTGGAGAAAGAAGGTATTATTTGAGTGAATCAAAGGCTTTATGGTATTCCTTGGTCCACTTAAAAGATGTGTCTTTCTTAAGGAGATGGTGAAAGGGTTGACATCTATCAAATAACTAAGAGATAAAGCGACAGATGGATTGGAGTTCCCCTATAAGCTATGGAGTCACTTAAGATGGGTTAGAGGTGGCATCTCAATAATTGATCTAACTTTGGTAGGATCTACTTCAATTCCTCTAAGGGAGACAATGAAGCCAAGAAGATTTCCTGAAAGGACCCCAAAAATTAATTTCTTGGGGTTAAGTCTAATGTGGAAATGGATTAAGCAAATGAATATGATTTTGAGGAAATCTAAAGGATCCTTGTGATATTTGGATTTTCCAAGGAGGTCATCTGCATAGTCCTCTATGATTTTAAGGATGATGTCATGGAAGATGTAGGTCATGGCTCACTGCTAGGTTGTATCAGCGTTCTTCAAACCAAATGGCATGAATCTATAATAGAAATTTCCCCATGGGCTGATGAAAGAGGTTTTGTGTTGATATTTAGGGGCAATCAAGATATGATTGTATCCTAAAAAACCATCCATGAGAGATAACATCTCGTGGCCAGCTGTGAGATCAACAAGTTGGTCGATATTGGGTAAAGGAAAGTCATCCTCTGGACAAGCAAGGTTGAGGTCACAAAATTTAATATAGAGGTGAAGTCCCCCTTTAGGTTTGGTTATAAAAATAATTTTATAAACCCACTTGGGATAGTCAATGGGTTGGATGAAGTCAATAGATAAGAGGCATTGAAGTTCCTCTTTGACTAGAAGGGTAATGTGAGGGTACATCTTGTGAAGCTTTTGCCAAATAGGCTTAGCATTAGGATGGGTGACAATGTTATGGAGAACAATAGAGGTCTCAATTTTGGGCATATCCTGGTAGGACCAAGTGAATGTTGTGTTTTGGTCATGAAGGAAGGAAGGGTAATCTTGTTGCTCTTTAGGATTCAATGATTGTCTAATCTTGAAAATGAGGGGGTTATCTTAAGTACCCAAGTTGGCATCAATAGTAGATTCATTTAATGTGGTTTTGTTTTCAAGAGGAAGAGATTTATAGATATAAGACTCCCCTGCACCAAAGTAGGTGAGAATGCAATCATCATCCTAACGTTGGATGGTGTTGATGGTAGGAGAATCATTTTTTACCATTTCAGGATGGATGAGAGGAAGAGTTTTAGTTTAGCCATCCTTTTGATAGGTCAGAGGGCCCATACTAATAGTATTAATTAAAAAAAAAGTTAGATGGGATGATATCAAAATCCTCAAACTTTGAAAGACATGGAGTTGGTGAGGATGGGACATCCTAATCAATGGTGTTGATGGGTTTAGGTGAGGTGGGTTCTTTTGGTGGTATGAACCCAAGGTTGAATAACTCACAAGGTTTTTAGGTTTTGATTATGGGTATATCATGAGGTCCTTATTCATAAAGTCCAAGGCCAAACACTTTGGCAAATATGGGTTTTTTCAAATAGGAAAAATCAAAGGTAAATGGTCAAATATAAGGGGTGGTAATGGAAGCAAGAAGCGAATGATCGAGTTCCCCATAGATGAAGTTGGTTTGATGATTAGGTGGCCCAAAAGGGATGATGGTTATGATGTTAGGTTCATAACTAGGGTCATGGTCAAGGTTCCCATACTCTTGAGGAGTGGGGAAGACATCCAAGGCCAAAATATGGTATTCTCCCAGTGAGAGATGTTGGAATGTAGGTTCTAAAGGGTCTTTTATAGGGATTTGTGAAGAAGGGATGGATGAGCTTATTGAAGCTTCATCAACAATAGGGGTAGAATTATTAGTAGTTGGTGGTGAGGTAGATGGATGAGGAAGAAGAACATCATTGGGTATGTACGTCATATTGCAAGATGCAAAGGGACTAGGATCAGTCGGTATGGTGATGACATGACCTTCGTGCTCAAATTTGATGCAATGATGCAAAGTAGAGGGGACACAACTCATAGCATAGATCCAAAGACATCCAAGTAAAATGTTATATTAAAACTCATCCTCTACAATGTAAAAGAGTTCTAGAATGGTATGAGGTTTGAAGCGAATATGGAGAATAATTGTTCCCAAGGTATTGGTCATGGTATCATTGAAAGAGCGAAGAACCACTGTAGTTTTAGACATGATGTTCTTTGGCAAGTCAAGTTGGTCATAGGCATGGGAGGAGATAATGTTGATGCTAGCTCCTCCATCAATCATCACTCTTTTGATGTGGGTTTGATTGATGTGTGTTATGATGAAAATGCAATGATCGGGATCCTCAAAATGTATAGAGGGTATTTCTAAATCCTTAAAGGTAACTATGATGGAAATTTGAAGGGCCTCGATAAAGGTTGTAAGTGGTTGAGGATCTTTGGTTTGAACTTATATGGATTCAATATGTCTATAAATGTTTGATGGTGAGGAGGTGAGGTGTTTATTAATTCATATAATCTCATTTTCACCAAATTTTGGGGAAGTTGTTTCAACACTACATGTTGAATGTGTTGTCCCCAAAAAATGTCACTCATCTTTGGGATAACCTATGGACTATTTTGGCCCTGCACAGACCCAAAATTGTCTCTTTCCTTTTTGAAATTTGTCATGAGCATTCAAATTCCTCATTTTTCAAGCTTCTCAGTTTCTACGGACTTCATAAGAGAGAATCTACAGACTCAATGTGCTTGAAATTAATAGGTTTGATGGCTTTAACAGGTAAATTCCTTCAAAAGAGCAAGTTTCCAACACTTATACATTTCCAAGCTTGGTTCAATCATTCAATTCAATCAAATAGTCCAAAGGGGCGCATAAAAGAAAAATACCAAAGAGCGAAACCTGCCACGTGTCCCTTGTAGAGTTCTGCAGAAGGTGACAAGTGGCAACTGCAGAAGGTTTCAATGTCTTTTTCTCAAAATAGTGGAACATGCCACGTGTCATCTGCAAAGATCGACGAAGGCTGCCAAGTGTCAACGGTTGATGTATCTTCCTTTGGTTTCATTATCAAGTAAAGACTGTGGTGAGCCTTGGGTAAGTTGCTAAAAGATTAAGTGGAGTGCTCCAAGTGTCATCCTCCATGTGATTGCTAAAACTGAGTGAAAGTTGCCACATGTCTCTGGTAAGAATCAATAGAGGCCACCAAGTGTCGACATTCATAGTTATTGAGTAAGGATTGTGGTGGACCCCAGGTAGGTCACAGGAACAAATGAAACATGCTAAGTTTCATCATCCACATGAATCCAAATGAGTCTCAAATGTTTTTGTAAGTGTTTCTAGAGCTCAGCAGAAGCTACCATGTGTCACCTCCCACAGGACTCTCAAAGGTTTCTAAAAGCCCCTATAAGTTAGGTGGATGCTACCAAGTGTCCTCACCTATTTCATTAGAAGATGCCATGTGTCACTTGTTAAAATAGCAGAACGTGCCATGTGTCAAAGATAGAGCACTCCCAATACAAAGACACAGAGCCAAGGAAATATTTCCTTTAGATAAATTGTCTGAAGGAATTCCTTCAGACATTTTGATGGAAGGAAATAAAGGATCAATAGTCTTCTGAAAGAATTAAACCCTGAAGGCCACTTAGATGATCCCGAAGGGTATATACCCTCATGGAGGACAATCGACACTCAAAAAATGAACCGTCTTTTGAGACCTCGAAGGGCAAGTTCCCTCTGAGAAATATCAAGCCTCAAAGTGTAGCTAAAGCCACCGCGTGTCCCTTAGAAAGACAAGCAGAAGCTACCAAGTGTCGTATGCTGAGACATAGTCTTTAGTATGTTTCAAAGTAGTGGAACTTGCCACGTATCTTGTTCCAACTCAGTGGAGCATGACAAGTATCTACATTTGTGCTTCAAGTTTCTAGCAAGTTTTAAAGCTTATTCTGATAAGCTTATTTCAAAGATGCAGATGCTACCACGTGTCCTCACTTGTGTCACAGTGGAAAGCGTCCATAGCAAGTAAGAAAGACACAAAGGAATTGCTAAGGAGGATGACGGGCCTGAAAACATCAAATTCATGGAAATGAAATAGCCGTTGATCCTTGTAGACTTAAAGGTAGACCCAAATAAATTCAAAGGACTGAAGGCTAAGACCGAAAGGAAGAACCATCTAGAAAATGAACCAAGAAAACTAGAAAAGGGAAAAGGTAACCCAAGGGCTCAAATCACATCAGGAAGAGATAAAGAGGGAAATATATGCAAGAGTTATTTCGAGTAGGTGGAACAGTTTATCAGGTAGCTATTTGGGCCTACAAACATTGAAAGTGCAGCATGTTTGTCCCCTTTGGAGTAAAGGCAAAATGGACAGTTGCGTGGATAGCAGGGGATAGAATAAGTGACTCAGGCTTAGGAGAAGACATTTGAGATGAATCAACATGCCACAGTTAAGGCAGCCACCCTGTTCCATCATGGGCCTCCCTGACAGAACTAAAAATGTATTCAAGGCATTAATGCACAGCATGGGATGCTCCATGGGAAAAAGTGCCAAGCCTTCCTTGGCCTCTATATAATTTAATCTCTTGTATCATTTTAGGGGAGATATTCCCTTTACTAGAAGCAAAACTTTGTCCAAATTGAAAGCCATTATTGAGACTTTGAGCTCAGATTGTTGTTCATATTTTTTTGATTGAATGAGAAAGCAAGTTACTTGCAGACTTTGTGCTATTATAGCTTGTGCCACTTTAGGAAATTGTTCTTATGTCTATTTCCTAGAAGCATTCTTGTTTATTTGATCTAACAAGTAGAGCTAGTGGAAGTAATCAAGAAGGTGTCCTGAAACCAGTTACTTTCAGACTTTGTGCTGACATAATTGTTTTCAGTGTGTGTTTTTAGTTTATTTCTATGTAAAGGACCTTGGAATGACTTTGTGCCCCCATTGTTCTTCGTATTTCACTCTTGGGCAGTCATGGTGGAGACTTTATGCTACATCTTAGATTGTGGGTTACTTTGTACTCTGTTACCAGTTACTTATCCTACCTGAAAGAACTCCTGTTGTTGTTTGTAAAGACCACTTCTGAAAGAAGAGAAGTGCCTTCAGTGTCTTCACCTGGATTTCTCCTTAATTTGTGAACATCATCTCTAAAAGAAGAGAGATGGATGGTATGTCCTACTCTTGAGTGTTATTTTTTGCATATATATAGTATATAGCTCCTGCATATTCATAGGGAACCTCTCCTTGATGAGAGGAGAGATTTGTCCCCTGTTGAAGTAGTAAACCTACACATATGGCTGACCAATCTCCCTATGCTATGGCTGCAAAGACCTATTTTGCTCACCAGTTAGCTGGTTGACAAAATATTCACCCAATAGAATGGATTTGGAAGGGTTAGAAGGAGGCACCCAAAATAGATATTTTACGTTTTGGTAATGGTGAGGGTGTTTGGGTTCGTTTGGCAGGTTGAGGGTTTGAAGGATATGTCCATGAAATGGACACTTTAGATTTTCCCTTATCCTTTTGTTGGGCTTGATATTGGGTAACCATATGAATGGTGTGGATAAGATGAAATGTTGGTTTAGATTATTGCTTTGATTCCTCCTCACTCTTAGGTGAGAATCGGGGAGTAGGTAAGTGTTGGGTAGGTTGGATTGGTAATTGTGTAGGTAAGAGGTTCAAGGGAGGTTCATCTAATAACATATCATCCTCATCCTAAAGGCTATGGACAAGTGTTTAGAGAGATTTTTAGTTCTCTGTATCGTGTCCTGGTGTCTTATGGTAAAGGTAAATCAAATTGTCATTGAATCATAATGGTTTAGGATGTGAAGGGTTGAAAGGTTTTATAGGTGGTAATATCAAAGAAGAGGTTTGCAATAACCTTTGTAAAATAGTTGAACAGATTTAAGCAAAGGTGTTGAAGATGATAGGTTTGTGGTTTTAAAAGTGGGAACTTTCTTGGGAGTAAGATTTACCATGGAAGTTTTGGGTTGTGAAATGGTCTTATTGGATGGGTTAGGTTTGGTTTTTTTGGTTAGTTTGGAGGTGGAATATTTGGATGTATAAGATTTCACTTTTGATGGTTTGTAAATAGGTGGGAAGGTAGAAGTGGCTAGGTTAGTTAAAAAAGATGGAGAGTTGGGTATTTTGGTGGAGGCAGGTGTAGGTAAAGTAAAAGGAGAAGGTTTACTAGATGAGGAATAGGTAATGGGGATAGTAGAAGAATGGGGTCCTAAAATTGAAGGTAAAAGAGAAGGGGGTGGTATGGGTCTAGTTCTAGATGGTTTGGGTGGTTCCGCCTTTTTGATAGGTTTATAAAATTTCTTTGGTAGACTTGATGGGGTCAAGTCCAACTTTAAAGAGGGATGAGCTAAGCTAGGAATAGTAAGTATTCTTTATGGATTTGGTCAAAGGAGTGTAGGGTGATTTAAAAAAATTAGTTTGAGGTGGCTTGGATGGGGTTTGGTCAAAGGGGTGTAGGGTGATTTAAAAAATTTAGTTTGAGGTAGCTTGGATGGTTCCCCTATGGTTTTGGAGGAAGAAGTATCTGAGGATGATATTGAGGTAATGATGGGATTGAGGGTGGATGTAAGTGAGGTTAAAGGTTCTTGTTTGTTTTGGTAAGGTAGCCTAAGACAGTGCTAAAATGTGGCCCTATTTCGATTGGGTTGAGAAGTAAACTCTAGATTTTAGACCAATCTAGAAAAAGGTTTATAGATGGGTTCAATTCCTTGGTTATTGGTTTCAAATATTAATCCTATAGGTTGAGGTGAGGGATTGATTTCTTCAACTTTGTCTTGGGTGGAAGGTTCTATGGTTGGGGAAGATGATGGTGTCTCTATGGAAATAATAGACTAGATGATCTCTTCCTTTAGAGTGGTTTCCAAAGGAGTGGTTGGTTTTATGATAGGTAGAGAAGGTGTGGTTGGTTCAAGTGAAAGAAGGGAGGTGGTTACTTCCTTTATTTGGAAGTTCAAAGGAAAAAGTAGTGATTTCACCACTTCCATAAGCGGATTGGAGGAAGAAGTGGTTGAATTAATGGTTGCCTCATTTGGTATTTCTATCAAAGGAGAGGTGGGTAAGTCAATGGTATTATCAACTGAAAGAGAGGAGGTTTCTTCCTTTATTTGGGTGTTCAAAGCAATAGAAGAAGATTCCAACACTTCAATAAGTGGGGTAGAAGAAGAGGTAGTTGAGGTAATTATTTCCCCAATAATAGGTTCATTAATAATGACATTGATTGTGTGTACCTCATGAGCGTGAGATGATTCTGGTTGGTTGTTGTCAGGGTTAGTGGAAGGTGCATGGTTGGAAAAAGTTTTTTGAAAGATGTCCAATTATTGGTTTGGAGGTGCATTGGGATTATCTTATACAAGTTCACCCTTGTGAATCATGTTTTGGATAATAGTTTTAAAGGTATTACACCTACTCACATCATGTTTGATAAGGTGATAGAAGGCACATAGATCATTTTCATTGTACCATCTAGGTGTGGGGCACGAGGCATCAAATTGTTGGGGAGGTTTGAGAAGAGGAAGTTGGATGAGGTTAGCTTTAAGCAGTTTATCCAAAAATGAAGCATATGATTCCCCTATGGGAAAATATTGCCTAGGAGTGGTTCAGTTTTGGTTGTGAGCTTGTTGGTTTGATGGGTTGGAAGAATTGGTTTGATTAGGTTGGTTGATAATTGGAGGTGGATCAAATTTGAGGATAACCATGTTTGTGGTTACCTTTGTCATGGTGTTGGCATGGTTGGATGGATTGGTGGTCTTGGTTGAAGAAGGGTCATTAGATTTAAAGCTAGAATTCTTGTTTCTCAGTTTCAATTTCCCTTCATCAATGGCTCTAATTTCAAGTTTATGTGCCATGGTAAATGCCTCATCGAAGGTTTTGAAAGTCTGAACCTGAAGATTTGGGGCAATATGTTTGGCACAACCTTGAGAAAATATTTCAATTAATTTTGGTTGAGGTAAGGAGAAATAAAGTTGGTTAATAAGACATCTCCACCTAGCTACGAAATCAACAATTGATTCGCCATCAAATTTCCTAATGGAATAAAGGTCAGTAATGGAAACCTTTTTACATATATTAATTGAAAAGTGATCTAAAAATATTTGGGTTAGTTGAGAGAAGGAGAAGATGAGTGCTTGGTAAGAGAACTATACCAATCCAAGGATGTTCTAGATAGGGACATGGGGAAGGTATGAAGAAGAAGAGCAATGTCATAGGCGATTAAATAAAAAGATTGGTGGAATGCTCTCAAATGTTATTGAGGGTCCTCCTTACTTTGAAACTTAAAAAACTTAGGTAGTTCCCATTAAGGAGGATAAGGTCAGATAGGAACAGATGGATGAATGAGTTCACTCCAAATTTGATCATAAGATAGAAGGTAATGAGCCCCAGAAATAGATGATTCAAGATTGGACATTTTACCCTTCAACATCTTAACTAAATCTATTTGATCTTGAGGAGCTCCATAATTGGGTGGTAGGTTTGGTTGAGGTTGGGTGGCTGCAATGTATGGATAAGAGGTGGAAGGTTGGGAAGGTGCCACATATTGGTATGTGGGCATGGAAGGTTGAGATGATGCCCCATATTGGTATGTGAACACAAAAGGTTGGGTGAAAGGTGGTATGTATCCTTGTGTATTAGGGGCATATTGGTAGGATGTCATGGGTGTTTGTTGAGGGATGGACATGGGTTGTTTTGGAGGTATGATCAAAGTGGTAGGTTGAGGTTGGGTGGTAACTCTTGTGTTAATAGGTGGAAGTGTAGGGGGTATGAAAAGTACCAAATTTTGAAGAGGTGTAGAAATTGGTTGGTTGGTAGTGATAAGGGGAAGGGTAGAAATAGGGGTAGAAGATATCCCCATGGTAGGTGGGGTATAGGTAATAAGAGGTAAGGTTGATTCTACATTGGAGGTGTTGGTTGGTGTAAGAGGGGTTGGTTATAGGTTGGGATGTTGGATTGGGTTTCGGTGGTGGTGGTGGATGGGATATTAGTAGAAGAAGAGGCTTGGGTGATCAAAGGTTGGGTGGAGGTAACACCAACCATAAGAGGTGGAGGCATACCATAAGGTGGATCTGTGGGAGGAACCAAAGTAGTAGGGGTGTGATGAGATAAGGTATTAAGGTAATGTCGAAGGGCTACAAGGTTGTTATCAAGAAATGTGGCAAAATATGCATCACTCTCTCAACAAATATCTGTGGCATGGTACGAGGGGGAGAATGAGGAGGAGAACCCTCAATATCTGAAGTATACTCCATAGAGGATGAAGAGGAAGAAGGTGGTCCTTGGTTGGTTTGATTTCTCAACTACTAGCTAGCAAAGATCATGTGAAAAAATAGAAAGAAATGATGAAAACTCACACCTCAAATAAAAAGCAAGCAAAATAAAAGAACTCAAGGCAATCCAAACATACACTAAAAGTGCATTTAAATTTAGGATTCCTTTTAAATCGCTTTTGGCTTATGCCTTAGAAAGTGTGAAGAAGAAATTTAGTTTGTAGATCAGGTACTGAAGAGGAAATCTAAGGTTGGTTTCAATTTGTGTTTAGGTGCTCAAGAGAGAAATCTGTATTGAACTTCAGTATGTGGCTTGGTATTGGGGTTTACCCCTCACTTCACACATCAAAGTGATAAGGGTGGCAGGTACTTAGCCAAGATATACTGAATTTTTGAGTTTATATTCAATCATAGAGCTGAGTTGGTTCTCCCCTTGGTAATGACCTCCAAGTGGGATTGTTAGGAAAGGATAAGGTTGAGCGCTAGGTGATGAAATCCTAGTTGAGTCTTCTTTCAAGTTTTATTTTGATGTGTTGATTGATTATGTGGTTTGGTAAAGTGTGTGATAACAAGAGTGAAAACTATGATTAATTACTTTGCTTTTAGTTAGCTAGATGAACTAAAACAAGCAAACAATCAATGTAATGCAATGGGTTTATTTTACGCCAAAAGAAATTTCATATTTCATTTGATGAGTATAGAATAAATGAAGAAAGAAGGGGTATCTAGATGATGCTAGGGTCCCACCGAGCATGCCACAATATTTTTTTAATTTCTGTTCATTTCTTAATTTTGAAAGGTAATAAACTAGTAATAAGGGTGTGGTGGAAATACCTAGTTGGTGATATGCACGTAATCCAAACAAAGATGAAGAACTCCTCTTTGGCTAGGAAGGAATACCCTGCAAATAAAAAAGTGCTTAACAAAAGGGATTGTTAGCAAGATAGTTAAGTGGATTGCCTAGCGTGAGCTAGATTCAAGAAGCATGCGCTTGCTAGGAGGCTGTCAATCCACTATTGATAACAATCAAGTTGGAAATGATAAAGTAAATTAATTGCATAAAGTAAATGAAATTCAATACATGAAGAAAGTAGAATGCTTGTTAAATAAAATGACTAAATACAACAAAATCATGTCAATATTTGTGCCAAAGTGGGTGGGGTTAGGTATAGAAAATCATAAAAGGATCTGTGAATAGGGAAGAACACAGAAAGTTAGGTTTGGTTGGGGGTGAGGGTCTGAAAATAACTTGTTATTTTTTGCCATAGTGGCCATCGACGGTTGAGTGAACCATCAGCGATTAAGCTAATCGTCGACGGTTGGGTAACCATCAGTGGTTGTGATAATCGTCAATGGTTGCATGTGGGTTTCTAAAGGTTAATAAAAGATAAGTTGCAAAATGAGTGAATGGTCAGATAAGGGTTCTGTTAAGGATCTAGTAAAGAGGAAACAAGGTGCAGATAGGGCTGATCAAGTTCGAGGGGTTCGAAATCTAAAATAACAATGCTAAAGTACATATATACCTATAGCTTGCTAGTTGGTTGATGGTTGAAGGATGAAGCAATTTTGCCATAGTAACAATACTTTGACCTCAAAAGCAAATTCAGTAGAGGTTCAAGTCTCTTTTGTTGATGTTGAATTGCTGAAGGAAGAATGGATGTTGGAGAGCTTGAATACTTGTATGCTAGATAACTCTTATGATTGATCCTTTCCATCTTCTACTTCCCTTCTTTTATTGGAAAACAGTGATGGAGGATGGAAGGTTCCCTAGAGGGTGAGGTTTATGATCACGATGCTTGGAAGTTCGTTAGCATCGCATAAGGCAAACAAATTAAATTGTGCTTCGTTATCTCACACAAAGTTGGTGATGTGTTAAGACGCTGAGGAGGTGAGGACATGACCGTCGATGGTCAGGGTAACCGTCGACGGTTAAGTTGACTGTTGGCGGTCGAGTGTCCGAAGGTGAAAGAGGTCAAAAATCGGTTAAAAAGGGTGGGTTAAAGTTTAGGTTAGTAGGTTGATGAGTTTAGCTAACTAGGTGGTTAACTAGTCTCAAAGTCTGATAGGGATCTGAAGGGTCCTAAGGCATTTTGACATCTAGAACTGTCATGTGCAGTTTTCTAATGTCTACAAAGTCATTCATCATCCGACTACAGAATCTCAACACAACACAATATAGTTAAGTAATGCAATCTATTTCCAATGCACACAAAATCCCTTTTCATTCTTTTAATTTCTAGAGATGCAAAATTTTCACCATACGAGCTTTTAATTTCTAGAGATACAATTAAATTCAAGCAAATTTGTAAAAATCACAAGAATATCGATTAGTTTGTGGGAATATATGAAAAACCCTTAATTGATGAGCGATGGAATGATGTTTTTCTTTAAATTGCATAATTTTTACCATGCTTATAAGCATATGTTTTTTTTGACTTGTTCAATTAGTCCATCATTTGGATGTAATGTTGTGGAAATTCAACAATACTTCATTAATGGGTAATGATGTAAATACTTTTTGTTATCTTGGATTGATTCCTTACAGTGATCATCGACCTAACAAATAATTCATATAAATTCAGATAAAAAATTTAACAATAGAAAACAATGAGTAATGATGTAAATGTTTTTTGATATCTAGAATTGATT
Source organism: Torreya grandis (assembly GCA_037957365.1). Classification (NCBI taxonomy): domain Eukaryota; kingdom Viridiplantae; phylum Streptophyta; class Pinopsida; order Cupressales; family Taxaceae; genus Torreya; species Torreya grandis. The sequence goes on along the minus strand of JARHVA010003478.1, from coordinate 545,385 downwards.
TTTTATGATAATAATAGGTGTATCAAATAATTTATATAATTAAATCTGTATTATAAATAGGGTATTAAATAGAAACACAGTATTCATTATAAGAAAGTAATATGTATGAATGTTTAATAAATCATGATGTAAACGTTTTTTGTTGTTTCGAGTTTATAACTTGATTCCCCATGATAATCATAAATATCACAAATAATTTGTATAAATTAAAGTTATATTATAAATGGGTTCCCCAATTAAATAAATAAATGTTTAATGGATGATAATGAAGAAGAAGTCAAAAACCTAATTAAAAAAAACAAGGAAAACAAAAAAAAAAGCCCCAAGGAAAAAAAAAACAAAAAAAAGTCTAAAAAGCGGAAAAAGACAATAAAAATAAGAAAACGAAAAATAAAAAAAGACGCCGTTGCCGGGGATCGAACCCGGGTCACCCGCGTGACAGGCAGGAATACTCACTACTATACTACAACGACAGATGCTATTTCAATATCAAGTTCTTATATGATGATTAATACTTTCTGTCCATATCGTTGCAGCATTCTTAATCGCATTCCAATTCACTATTTGAAGAAGAGAAAGACGATTAATCTGTAAATGCGTCAAGGCAACAGCTCCCAATGACTTTTTTTTTAATTGCGTTAAAATTATTAAATTATAATAATAGCAAAAGCTTACAAGAAAGCACCAGTGGTCTAGTGGTAGAATAGTACCCTGCCACGGTACAGACCCGGGTTCGATTCCCGGCTGGTGCAGATTGATTTTTAATAATTTTCTCCACTGGAGTTTAGTTTTTCAATTAAATTTCACTTAAATTCAATACGTTGGCTTTACGTTGGATATTTAGCAGATTATAATTTGAATATGTTTTTGAAGTTTTCGTATACAATCGACGTATCCATTTTGCATACATATTCATGACCATGAAATAAATGTAATAAATATTTATTTGTAATTATTATCTTTCATTGGAAAGCTCTCAATTATATAAATATAGGGATTTTTATATATGTTTTATATTATCTGTAGAAAATTATAATACAATGAATAAGTGTATATTTAAATTAAAGTTTTTTAGGTTAAGTTATTATAATTAAAGAGAATATTTCCGTTAAAGTTATTTAAGAATCAAATTTAGTTTTATTTATTCGATGATTTATATGTGTTGAGTATATAAAGAGATTTGTATTCTGGGGGATGGTATAATAAACTATCATACTCATCAATCGAACTATAACCCTTTCGATATGTTTTTAATTATTGTTTTATAGATGCTTACGAAATTTGTGGAGTTCAAATTTAAACTTATCAATTACAGTTTCTTAAATTCTTTTCAAACCTTTTCAACGAACTCGTTTTATGATAATCCTATATACATTGCATTCCTTGAGACCACATTTCTCTGAAACAGTTATTTGAAAAGCAATAAAGTCTTGTAAATAAAATTAGTATATATATACTTTAATCATAGTTTTTTAAATATCTTTTCGCACTTATTTGTATTAGAAGTTCAAATTCTTTCAATTTAATGTCAAGATTTTAAAAATATCTATTTCACCAAATTTACTTAAAATTAAATCTTGACCTCATTTCTTATATATCAAATATTTATACTCAATAAAAATTGAATTTTAAGTACATTTTTTATGAACCAAAAACTTCACCAATAAACTAATACTTTTAACGACAATCATTATATCTAAAAAGACCAAATTTCTTTAAAAAATAAAATAAATAATAACCTAACAATTAACAATTTGCATGCCTTATGTATGATTCCAAATTTTTAGAAGGCATTGGTTAAAATTCCTCTTTTCATTATACTTTGATGTATGTCCATACCCTATTCCAAAGTACTTATTTTGGCACCAACTATAAGTATGGGATTTTGTCATTAATAATTGCTTGATGGCGTTCTTATAAATAAATGGTTTTCGAAGGGCAAGCTAAAGAGAAGGCATAAAATTTTAGTAATTCCATAGATTTAAGTCTCCTACTAACTACAAAAATAAATTTATTAAAGGGAATCATGAATTTGAAAAGGGGAAACAGTAGTGATCTCAAATTTCATTTAGTATGGGATTTTGTCATTGATAATTGCTTGATGGGGTTGCTACAAATAAATGGTCTTGGAAGGGCAAGCTAAAGAGAAGGCATAAAATTTTAGTAATTCAAGAGATTTAAGTCTCCCACTAACTACAAAAATAAATTTATTAAAGGGAGTCATGAATTTGAAAAGGAGAAAAGGAAGTGATCTCAAATTTCATATCCGTAACTAAGTTTTATTTTAGAGGAAAAAAAAATGTTTTCAAATTACGCATCTTATGGTTAAAGTAAAAAATACAAAAAATGGAAAATATAATATTCTTAAGTTAAAATATGTATGATATAAACTTCAAAAATATTTGTTTGTGGTAAGGGTGTTCTGAGTTTCAGAAATTTGAAGGGTTTTGAAACTTTTGTTTACGATGTGTTTATTTTCTTGGAAGATCATATTTTTAAAAATATATATTTAGTTATGTAATGGTCTTGAGTCATTATAACAATCATTTGTTCTTTTTTTTAGAAGAAACAAGACACATGACATTGAGTTATTTAGTTGAATATGGAAATTTTAGTAGAATTTCACTCCTAATGACTACTTTCCTTGATGAGCAAATGTCCCTGCCTTGACCACAAGACACAATGTATTTTTTTTTATTTCAAGTGCCTTCTACCACTGCATGTATGACCTAGTTGATAATGAATAGTGTTGAATAGTCAAATTTTATTATTGTGCCTTATAATTGTTCATAAATAGTAGACGTATTAATGAGGTGGAAAGTATGGCCGAAGCAGTTCCACATTCAACACTAAATGCAAGCCACGATAGGGTGAAGAGTTGAACTCAAATGGATTAGTGCCCACTTGATTGATGATTTTGTACGACCTATATCAGAGAGGTATGAATTTCCTATTCGGGCCCTTCAAACATGATTTATGTAAATGCAATTAAACCTTATCACCAACCTAGAACTAGTGAACAACACAATTATAGTCATGATGTTTCATGTAATTATGACCATTTTGCTATAGGATTTTATGTACCTACTATTGAATGTGCCATATCCATTCAATAGATATGGTGGCTTTGTCTTATTATTTATTTGTATGGGGAGAGTATTCCTCCAATATCATAGGTAACTCCATATCAAAGAGGGCTAGTGATAAAAACTAAAGACACACATGAAAAGGGTTGTTTAGTGAGCCAAAAAGGGATCAATTACAACTTTGTTGTATTTATGGTAAATTATCATACCATTGTTGGTGTAAATTTATAATTATACCTTATGTTTACTTCGTTAGTAAGAAATTATCATAAGATTTATTATTTTCTTATTTAGAAAAAAACCACATTTACAAATGCAACTTGCACTAAAGTTAAAGTTACACACCCAAATTGATGATGATGGCTAACTACTTACATTTATGAGGGCCTTCAAGTTCTATAAAAGTAAGCCTCTCCTCACCCCTTTAGACGGTGGGAAGTCTTATGTAAAATCTATTTTGAGATTAATATAGAAGCGAGTTCTATTATTCTGTCAAAATTGATTTGTGGAATATCGTGTGTGGTTTATGCAGGAGTGGGATCATGGAGTATAGAAGGGTTAAGACAACTTGAGCATTTTCTAGAATCTCCTCTTCTTTGATACCCATCTCCATGGATATTTTGAGTTATTCATCTGAATTTGATGCACAATCATATGGCTAACCACTTTTGTTTTCCCATGTGTATGTAGATGAAAAATGGTGGGTTTGATAAACTTGGTCCACCATGGACCACAATGTCGACCAAAAAAATCTATGAAACATATTATCCCTATTTGACATGATGATTTATGGTAAGATGAAGTGGACCCACACATGTTCAAAGTAAAGCATCATAGTGTCTATAGATTTGATCCCCTTTATAAAGAGCACTAATATTTATATCTTAGAAAACTTGTCAACCAAAATGAGGATATATTCATGACCATACCTAAACATGGACAACCCTGACATGAAATACAAAGACCAATCCCAAGGTTGATCATGAATTATTAAGGTGTGTACCCTACTTATTGTTGGTTTCTTTTTGTATTGCACATGTTGTTCATAATATAATATACCCATTGACATCATGATGGTGCTTATACAAGTAGAAGTATTTTTGGAGTACTGAAATTACCTTTTCCACCTGGAAGTGTCCTACAACTTAACTTTAGTGTGCCTTGAAAATCATATTTTCTCACTTCATTTTTAGAACATAAAGGTGTCCCAAGTGACACAGAAGCCCATGATGTAGATGGTAGTTGAAAATTGGTCATTCTTTAGTTAGTGTTTGATATATGGTGAAAAACTAGGATCACCACCATACAATATGTAATGAAATTACTTAGATGATTCACAACAATATAATAATATATCATATAATTAAGAACAGAACAAGCAAATCCATAAAAATAATTGATGAAAGAGTAGAATACTTGAATATTATGACTGAGCCACTTCAAAGGGGCAACCTCCACAACAATGCAATAAGAACAATATTCACAATATGATGATATACGACTAATTACTACCTCTTATATATAGTCTACTTAACCACGGTTATTCCATAGGCTGACCTAATAAGAACATGGATAAATGTGACAAGAATATAAAATAGGTATGTATGCCACAAGTCGACTTCACATATCCCTAGACATGCCATAGGATAAGGGCATAGCATGCCCCTCCCATTCAAAAGAATATTGTACTCAACATTGACTCAACCCCAATTGTTGCTATAGGAAAGTTTCATCCTCCCATGTTGCATCTTCACAATGTAGATTCTTTCATTTGATCAAATACTCCTAAATTGTTGTAGTTTGTAGTTGTTTAGTGCACATTTGAAGGATCACTTCAAGCTCTAGAATAACCTAACCTTCCTCATCCAATTTTTGCAACTCGGTCTGAGTAGAAACTCTATGGCCAACTACCTTCTTTAGGCAAGATACATGGAATACTGGGTGCATGCAAGTGGACTGGGTAAATTCCAACTTGTAGGCCACACTATTAATTTTCTACAAGATCTGATAAGGGCCATAATACTTAGGGCACGACTTGTTATCATTTTTTTATTGATTCAAATACATTTGTGTATACGACCTTGTAATTGCATAAAGACCCAATCACCTGTATCAAAATGTCATTCACTACGGTGTTAATCTGCTTGTTGTTTCATGTGATTCAAAGCCATAAACAAATTTTCTTGCAAACTATGGAGGACCTCCTGTTGATAGTGAATGTGTTCCTCAATAGCTCGAACCTTTAGATGGACAATCAAGGTTGAATTTATGGATGGGGGATGATGTCCATACAAGGCCACCAAGGGAGACAGTTTGGATAAACTATGAATAAAAATATTATACCACCATTTGGCAACTGTCAACCAATGAATTCATTTTTTTTGTTTATCAGATACAAAACAATGGAGATATCCTTCTAGACATTTGACTACTTTTGTTTATCCATTAGATTGAGAATGATAGGATGAACTATGATCTAATTGGGTACCCAAACATGCAAATAATTTAGTCCAAAAATTACAAGTAAATATGGGATCTCGATTACTTACAATGATCCTTGGATTACCATGTAATTTTTGGATGATATTGAAAAAGCAAAAGATAATGTACTGGAAACAAAAGGTTATGATAGGGAGCATACTTGGTAAGCCATTACACAACTACCATAATAATGTTTTTACTCTTAGTTCACGGTAACCCAGTAATGAAACCCATGGAAACCTCCTCCCAATGCTAGCTAGGGATGGATAAACGCTGCAAAAGACTTGGTGTCTTAATGGTTCCCTTTATTCTATTGACATATAATGCATTCTGCCACATATTTTTGGTCATCCCTCTTGAGTCCTTCCCAAAATAAATCTTTCTTGATTCTATGATATGTTTTCCAAAATTCAGAGTGACCCCAAGTGGAGAGGCATGAAGTTCTTAAAGAATTTTATGTTTGAGGAGAGAATTCTTATAGAAGTATAATCTATCTTTATACCATAATGTGTTCCCCTTCCATGTAAATTTTTTAGATTCCTCAGAACCTTGTTGAAGATTCTAAATGAAATCCTTGGTAGCATTGTCATTCTCCCATTCTAATCATGCTTCCTCTATCCAATCTACCTACCACATGGACATGGCACATAACAATGCCTCAACTAATTCATCCTATTGGGAGAGGGCATATGCCACCACATTATGTTTTCCTTTCTTATAGATTATTTCAAAACCATAGCCTAACATTGTAGTCACCCATGTATGTTGTTCTTCATATGACTATCATTGTTTCAAAAAATATTTGAGGCTATCATGATCAGTGTTTATCTAAAAGTGACAACACATCAGATATGGTCTCCATTGCTTGACTACATGCAGAATAGCCATAATATATTTCTCAGAGATTTGTTTGATCCTATTTTTTCTCTTTAGTTGGTGACTTTCAAATGTCAATGCCCTGCCTTCTTACATGAGTACAACCCCCATGCCATATCCTGATGCATCACACTCCATAACAAAATATTTTAAAAAAGTAAGAGTAGCCAAAAATGGAGTTATGTACGTATCCATTTCCAACTCTTCAAAGACCTTGGTAGCTAAATCAATCCACTAGATGGAGTCTTTCTTCAACAAAGAGGTGAGTGGGGCTGAAATGATACCATAATTTTTGACAAACCTATGATAGTAACCAATTAGCCTTATAAATCCTCAGAGGTTTTTGAGGGTATTAGAAACCTACCACTCCATCGCTTGGATTTTTTTAGGATCAAAATTCACTCCATGTGAAATAAGATGGCCCAATTACTCCACCTCTTGGATACCAAAAACACATTTGGAAGGTTTGCATTAAGTTGATGTTGTTCTAGAACTGAAAGTACCTATTTCACATGCTTCAAATGGTCTTCCTAACTTTTATTGTAGATGAGGATATCATCAAAAAACATCAATAAAAACTTTCTCAAAAATGACCTAAAAATAGTATTCATTCAACTCTGAAATGTAAATGGTGCATTTGTTAGGCCAAAAGGCATGACCATAAAATCATAATGGTTTGCATGAGTTTTGAAAGCTATTTTAGATATGCCCTCATCGTGGATTTGAATCTGAAGATACCTAGAGTGAAGGTATAACTTGGTAAAATAAATAGCACCATGCAATTCAACTAGCAAATCATCAATTACTGGAATATGAAACTTATCTTTGATGGTGTACTTGTCGAGTTATATATAGTTTGGGCACATCTTCCAAGTGTCATCCTTCTTCTGCACCATGACCGCAGGGGAAGAATATTCACTTTAGTTATGTCGTATGATTCTTATCTCCAGCATATCTTATAAAATACTTTCAATTTCACTCTTCTAGGCATAGGGATACCTATAGGGTCTGATATTGTGTGGTGTACTTCCTGGAATGAGCCTGATGGCATGATCATGTGTGTGGCTTGGAGGAAGTCCTTTTTCCATATCACCAAAAATAATAAAATGGTCATCCAACACCCTTTATAAATTAGGATGTGTAGAATCCTTTGTTTTTCCTGTGTAAAATAAGCTTACCAAAAATCCCTCGACACCTTTTCTGAGAATCTTCATCATTTGATGGGCGTTAACCAGTTGTGGTGATTTAACCTGTAATCCATGCAATTCAAAGGTCCTTTTTGAATGGAACCTCATGAATAGTTCCTAGAAATTTATCTCAATAGTGACCAAAGTGGTAAGCCACTGCACTCCCAAAATAATGGCAGCTCCTCCCATGGGAATAGTAAACATAGGGGAATCTAAAAAGTAATCTCCAATAGTAAACTTAAAGCTATGACATTTTCTATAATAGTTGACAGTACCAATATCTAAAATCATGACCTAAAATTCCAGAGTTGCATAAATGAAACAGTTAAAATGAGTATCTAGTTTACTATTGATGAAGTTATGTGTACTCATAGATTCAATTAACACAGTCACCTTATGTTTCTTTAAGAAACCCAACACCTTAATATTTTGAGGAATGATAATGCCTAAACATGCATGATAGGAAATAGTGGGTTGAGAATCTTCAGATTAATCCTCAAGTTCTTCCAAACCTATACCTGAAGCCTCATCAACTTATTATTCCTCATTGGCACCTTCATTTTAAAATAAATTATTTTTATCACATCGATGTCCTTTGTTCCATTTTTTATCACAACCAAAACTCAAACCTTTTGCACATTTTTATTCAATTTGATGAGTGTTTGATCTGGTCAGCTACAAAAATGATGGTGATGGGAAAGTACACTCATGGACATCAATGAAAGGTCTTCATTTGATCATCTCTTTTTTATCAGCCATGTGTGTCCTTGGTATGGCTTCAGATGCATTACTGGAATGAAACATGCAAACCTCTAATTAGATGTTATAGTTGCGTCCACCCAAAAATAGGTCAGTTTGATTTTCTTTAGTGATGTTCACCACATATAAAGAGAGATTCTAAAATTGATTAATGTAATCCTATACAATTTTGATTTAGGGTAACTTGGCTAGCTAGTTGAAGTAGTTTTCAGAGACATTGTTGTGATAGTGGAACTACAAATCCTTAGAAAATACCAACCATGAAACTAGGACACACTTATTTTTATTTTGATCACACAACCAATGATACCAAATGAATTGCTTAGGTTCTATATATAGAGAGGCTATGACCACCTTTTGAAAATAAGGAGTATGATGTAGTTCAAATAAATTTTCAATTTGAGTAAGCCATGTGAATGGATCCTTACCATCAAATTTATGTAAGTACACTTTTGACAACATTAGATTTAGCCCTGGATTGACACTAGAATTGTTTGGATTGGGATATCCAAAATGGAGTGGTGGAGAGTTATTTTGCAAAGGCTGAGCTACAAGGTTGGCCAATTGCCTAGTTATTTGTTGCAATTGATCCCTCAAGCCATTCATATCCCCTCTCATCCCCATGACTTCACATTGACCCATATGAATGTCATCTTTATGTATCATGCCATATAACTCTGATTGAAGGTACTAAACTGCCATTGAAATAGTCAGATTTGAAGTTTTGGACTCCATGTCATCCTAGTGAGCATTTTTAGGTGTTTATTTTCATTTCTTGCATCCATGAGTGTTAGGCCCAACCATGCACAAACCCTAACAAGGTTGCATCCTTGAAAAAATGTATTTGCAGATGATACCATTGTGATCACCTCACTAAGATGAATCCAACGACTGGTAATGTGCACAAGGGTGAAAAACTTTGGCCTGAAAAAGTGTACTATTAGAATATACCATTGCGATCATCTCACAGAGATGAATCCAATGATTACTAATTTTTAAAATCCATGAACAAAATTTTAGTGACAAAAATCAATTCTTCCTGGATCACAAGTTATGTTTTTTCTAGTGCTTAGGACACCAGATCTGAAAAACTACACTATAGAAACTTGCCCAAATCGAAGTTCTGATAACACTTATAATGAAATTACTTAGATGATTCACAGAAATAAAGTAATATATCATAGAATTAATAACCTAATAAACAGATCCACAACAACTATTAGTGAAATACTAGAATATTTGAATATAATGACTGAGCCACTTCGAGGGGCCAACCTCCAAAACAATGCAATAATAATAGAATTTGAAATATGATGATATAATACTAACTACTACCTCTTATATATAGTCCACTTATCCATGGTTATTCCATAGGTCGATCTAATAAGAACATAGAGAAATGTGACAAGAATATAAAAGAGTTATGTATGCCACAATTCAGATACACATATCCCTAAACATGCCATAGGATAAGGGCATAAAACAATAAGGGTCATTCATACATATCATGGCTACATGAATCAAGGATTGTTGATAATGTTGTGATTAGAGGGTGGCTTAAATAGTCATCAACTTGAATAATAAATCGAAATTACATTTAACACAAATGAAGTTTGTTGCCAAGAGACATGGGCCCACTCCATACCTTTCCATATTATTATTTCGTTATCCAAGATATAACAAATTTTGATGAAACTTATTTGCTCTAGTATAATAATTATAGGAAGAATATGTTGCATGCAGAGCACCAAGGCTTTGGTAATGAGTTTATAAGAGACAAATGACAAGGTGATGGATCTCCAACTAGTAATTAACTTTGGGTCTCCAACTTTAGGAGGAAATTTAATGTTTCATTTATTAATGATTTATCTAAAGAATTAGTGAGCAACACTTCACAGTATATCTGAAGCAAGTCTAGTCTAACAAACTACCATGTGGATTTGTAAAACTCATAAAGGAATCCATCCAACCCTAGGGCTTTATCACTAGCCATGTTTTGCACAATTGTAAAAGCTCATCAACGGTGAGCATATCATCACAAAGTCATTGAGTTGAGGGGCTTATCTTTTAAGGAATCGCATCTAAAAATTATTGCAACACTTTAGCCTACTCCATAGTATCCTCTTGGACCTGAAACACCAATTGATAATGATCCACAAAGGTCGAGGATATTTTAGGAAGACTGGTGAGCAACCATTGCAAATTTTGGCATCTTTGATCTACTCTCTAACTTTCTTGGCTCGTAAACATTTGAAAAATAATTTGAAGGCACAATCACCCACTTTGAGCCAATGTAAATAGGCTCGAATCTGAGTGCCTTTAACAAGAAGAATTCAACAAGTTAAAGTTTGCAAATATAATCATTTTTTGAACTAAATAAATAATAAATTAAATATCTGTAAAATATTCAACTTATTATAAATTAACTTGGCAAACAACCTAGGGAAAATCACAAATAATTAACAATTTTATTAATTAAAGTGTTATTTTTATTATAAAAAGCATTTTCCTTTTACGTTATTAATAATATTTTACTGAAAATTATAAAACATATATGACTTTGGAGTAAGTCCTAATGATTCAAAACCATTTCTAGTGCTTGAATCACCACCCCCTGGTGATCAAACAATGGTCTCTTGCCTTCAATCCCCTCACTAAACTACTTAAAGAAAAACCTAATTGGGTTTGCCTGTCTCATTTCCCTCTTTAGTTTTGGACCGAATCCAACCTGAAGGCTATTGATAAATCACTAAGCAAGTATCTACAAATGCACCCAGATACCGATCATTCCTACCACACTAATTTTACTAGGATCCTGTTGAATATAGACGCTTCCAATAATCTTTCTCAAAATATCACCTTGCAAGTTGAGGATTGTTCTTGGTCCCAACCCCTTGACTATAAAGGTTTGTTGTTTCGCTGTTGTAACTGCTTTAATTCAAGACATTTGACCAAAAATTGTAGTTCCCTAAAAAAAGGATTCTTCCTGGTGGAAAGATTCCCTCCCCAAACATCTACAGGAGCTCATTGCAGAAGATTCAGTTGATTTTGACAACAACGATTCTACGGCACCTTCAAAGGATCTTGAATCCCTTATTCCAAATGAGGACCTTAAAAGTCCCCCTCATTTTGAAGATGTACTACTAAAGGATTAATCTCTCCAAGGAAGGCTTCGAACTTGGTTATCCCTTTACTTCAACCACTTCCTCTGAGAAGACCCTAGAAATGGACTTATCAAGGGCAGAACCTTTCGATGACTCAACTGTAGAAGATAAATTCCAGATTGTGTTTCAATGGAAATCTCCTTAGCATTCTAAATGATTGTTGTAGAAGACAAGGATGGGTGGACTAAGGTTCAAAAAAGGAAAAAAGGTACAAAAGCAATGGTTCAGCTCCCCTGTATGTCCTTCCGCTCAAGGGGACTCCAAGTTGATTGAGTGGAAGCCTATTGAAAATCTGTGAAAAAATCCATGTTTTTAACAATGTAAAGAGTCATGTTGGACTTTGTTGTTTGAAGGATGTGTAGAAGGTTAGCAGATGTTTTGCAGAAGCATCCCCAGTTGCAACTTGGTTGCTTGTAGTAGGTTGGAACTATTGTTCGATTTTGCTTGATTTTTATTTTTTGACATGTTCTAACGTTTGTTTTGCCTGCTCTTTTATCTCTAGTAAAAACATCCCATTTGAACGTAAACGTCACATCTTTCTCTCATTTATAAAAAAATATGGAACCTTCAAAACCCGTAACCTTTACCCTATCAAATAAAAAATATAGATATTTAATATATATGTGTGTTTTTTAAATCAAACACAAATCCTATCCTTAAATTAAATAATATTTAAAATTAAAATCAAATACAAATCCTATAAAACTATCAATATCCAACATCAAATATAATTAAAATCATATCTTAATAAATTAATCAAGTAACACTTACCTATTAATCACACTACCGTCTACACACACACACTATATATATATATATATATATATATATATATATATATATATATATATATTCAAACCCCATGATATGATCATATATTTTATCCTTTATGGCCTGGTTAATCTCATTCCAGCTTATGTCTATAGAAAACCTTCTAAGTTGTAGGGAACTCGTTCAAGTTTGGAAATTAATACATTGTCTATTCTTATTCTAGATAAATTGTAAACTTTTTAATCATTTTAGTAACTATTATAATATTAATCATCTATTTATATCGATGAATATTTTATTTATTTGAAATAAAAAATATTTAGGTGGAGGAATGGTGAATATAATTCATCATTTTAGGCTTCAAATCCTCTAATCTATTTTTTGTTTTATGAGTACAATACCAATCAATTCAAAAAAAAAATCCCCAAAAAAATTATAATTTCATATTAAAAAAATAAAAATTTACATTTTGTAGATGTTTTTCAGCATACCAAAGGAAAAACTATCAAAGAAAAAGAATTCTCCCAACAGAAATAAAATAAAAACACCAAATCCTTCCACAACATGGAAATGGATAACATATAGTATAGAGAGGTCCCTAGAGTAAAGTATACCATCAAACCCAACCTTTGAAGCCTAGAAGTTAAAGGGAGGTTTGTCCCAATTAATCCTCCAATCTGCATGTTTTACATTTCTTTTTTTTAACGCCCTGCCACACCCTGTGTGAGGGTTCGATTGTGGTTATTTGCAAATCTATATTCCAGTTAATTATGGGTGATTTAGAAGACAAGTGTTCCAAAATCAATTGATTCATCATTTCCTTATCAAAATTTAAATTCTTCAATTCATGAACCCTAGTCACTCCCCTTGGCAGAATCTCATTCGTAACAATTCTCATAACTAAACTCTGCTCTTCTTCTCCTTCCATTGAAATAAAAACAAATTCCCCCAAATGTGTATCATGTTCTCCAAGATCATTTTTTTTTTGTTTCTAAAGTATGATGTCTTTCCTCTGCATTATTCACTTCTTCCTCCTCTTCCTCTTGCACCGGAAAACTCCATCTTTCGAATGTTGGTTTTGCCCTCTCTTTTTTTTATGAAAGGTTGTGTCCCTATGGATATGTAACATAAAGATGTCCAATAAGTTTACAAATACGACATCTAAAAGCAATATTTTCAAAATTCAATGTTTGTATATGTTGAATATTTCCATATCTGGTTATCATTTTATCTAATAAGCTTTTGTTGAGATCTATTTCCATACAAATACGAGCAAACGTGCATAGACCCAGTGACATTCTCTCAACATCGACTTTGATAAACTTGCCCAAACTATCTCCTATTTCTTTGAAAGCACAAATGAGATAAAGTGGAAGATTTGGAAACCAAACCACTGAAATTTTGGTCACTGAATGAGAACTTGAATCGAACTCTGAGAACCAAAAAGTAAGATAAAGCCCTATCGATCCCCAAAACCAAAGTCCATCTACAAAGATTCCTTGATAATCGACTTCATCAAAAAAATGAACCATAAAAAACCCTTTTAAACAAAAAGAGATTTCACACTACTTTAACAAAGTCATATGAACCCATTGAAACAAAAACTCTCTATTTGACCAAAAGCCATTAAATCTACAAATAATTGCCTCTTCTCTAAATTTGACTTATATAACATCACTTTGTTTCTCTTTTATCACCACTATCAGCACTCCCTCCACCTGTTCCACAATATAGGGACTAGAAAAAGGAGTAGGTTTCTGAAACACTTGGTTTAATAGCAGTTTTTTTAACCGCATCCTTGAAAGACCCAATTTTAGATGAAGATGGCATCCCAAAACCCGCTGTTCCTCTTAATCTCAGCACCATATAAAGAGTGGAATCTTTTATTATATCGTACCCTGACAATAACGAGTGATCCTCAAGTTGGTTGCCCTCAAATTGTAGACGTTGATGCGTTGCTGGAATCCCTTCTATGTGCTCTATACCATGTTTTAGATCAACAACAAGATCTGTCGGCTAAGCCCAAAGACAAATGGTTTTCCCAAGGATGGTACGAATCATTACCTGATGCCCAGGCATCATCTCTCCATTTATCCAAGAAGAATTTGGAACAGACATGTTGTCAAACAGTTTGTAAGCAAACTCTGTAGTTTCAAAGTTTGTAAACACATGCCAAAAAGTGACATTCTTTGAGGCATTTTATCAAACAGATTTCGTGAAGCCATCAGGCTCCATATATGTCAGGTATTTCAGTGTCGAGAGTGGTGGAATGTATGTCTTCTTGGATTTTGGCAATCAAAAATGCCTTGTGTCGTAGAAGCCTATGGGTTTTATATATCACGCTGTGCCAATCAAAAACCAATGCTATCTTTCGCCATTCGTCCTTGTCGACCTCCACTGTAGAACCAAAGGATGCCAAATGTTGTAGAGATCCCAGAAACTCCAATAGCACAGCAGTGCCCAGGTCACCATTTCTGTCAGTCTCCGCCATTCTATGTACTGCAATGGCCTCGTTGATTGCAACAAAATCCAACCGATCAAATATGTTGACGATGGTTTTGAAGATCATGATGAGCGATCGATCGGGATTGCAGCCGCGAATCTGCCATTGGCCAAGTGATGAGGTATGGAAATCCCCAGACTGGCCGTTAGTCTTGGATATGACGGTGGGGAGGCCACCATCGATGAGGAGAGGATTTGTGGGGTCGCCGTCTCGAACCAGGTCATTGACTTCCGCCTCGTTGGCAAACGTACTCCACTCAGACGTCCCGTCGATGGAGTGTGCCTCCAACACCAGCCCGCACTCCAAACACACTGTTTCTCCTGTCGAAAGATCAAAAACCAATTCCGTCTGCTTCATGCAGTCCAGGCAGTTTACCTTTCTTGAGCTCTTCCAGCCAGCGGATGACATTCTCAAACGTAATGCTACAGGTAATGTCATAAACAATGAGGGCTCCCCGGCTCCTCAGTAATAAGCTGAAATGATAGCACTGAACCTCTCCTGGCCTGCAATGTCCCAAAACTGATCCTTGATCTCCTTGCCGTCGATTTCCATGATCTCAGCCATCTTTTCTCAGTCCTCAAAGAATAGCCTTCAAGCCCTCCATTTCCTCAAATCAACCCAATTACAACCCAATCATGTATTTTAATCTCAAGTTAAAGACTTCCACTATTGTTTTTCAATTGAATCTTAATTTTTATGAGGATTTTAGTCCCTGCGCTGCAGTTACTATAAGAATCCATGAAACAAATAATTTTTTATTATGATCAATGAAATTTTTTGAAATAAAATAATATTTTATAAATTTTAACATTTGGAATACAATACAACAAATAACAATCTTCAGTCCTCAAAGAATAGCCTTCAAGCCCTCCATTTCCTCAAATCAACCCAATTACAACCCAATCATGTATTTTAATCTCAAGTAAAAGACTTCCACTATTGTTTTTCAATTAAATCTTAATTTTTATGAGGATTTTAGTCCCTGCGCTGCAGTTACTATAAGAATCCATGAAACAAACAATTTTTTATTATGATCAATGAAATTTTTTGAAATAAAATAATATTTTATAAATTTTAACATTTGGAATACAATACAACAAATAACAATCTTCAGTCCTCAAAGAATAGCCTTCAAGCCCTCCATTTCCTCAAATCAACCCAATTACAACCCAATCATGTATTTTAATCTCAAGTAAAAGACTTCCACTATTGTTTTTCAATTAAATATTAATTTTTATGAGGATTTTAGTCCCTGCGCTGCAGTTACTATAAGAATCCATGAAACAAACAATTTTTTATTATGATCAATGAAATTTTTTGAAATAAAATAATATTTTATAAATTTTAACATTTGGAATACAATACAACAAATAACAATCTTATAACATTAAAAAAGGTAAAAAATCCATTAAAATTAATGGCTAAAGTGAATCTATTAAAATTCTAAACTGTATACCCCTGTCTTTCTGCCGATCATTCCGTTTTAAAAATCATAATTTTCGGAGCGTGCAATTAGTTATGGGTACTAGCCGAGTAAATAACTCCAAGTTGTTTTAAGTAAATTTATCCCTCCACAGTGCAAGACAAATTCCTAATTACACTTCTGGTCATCGTTGGCTTCTATGCTACAAATTTGAGCATGAATATTGTTGATGCTGACACATGTAATACACGACTATGACAGTTACAAATAGCATACAAATCAACCGGCACTCTAATAACTGGGTTTCTTTTTGTGTGCTCTGTGACAATGTGGCCAGGTATTCGATTTTGTTTATAAATTATATGGAGCTGCTTACAGTGATTCACTCCAGTTTGATGTTTGCCCATTTTACTGCTCAAATTTTGAGCATCATGTGATCTCTCACACAAACTTTCTAGGTAGCAAATGAACGAATATGAATAAAGTATAATGTTCACTTGATCTTGCAGATGGACGAGTTATTTTGGGGAGCAGTGTGGTTGAAAAGAGCCTCAACAACCGCATCTAACAGTTAACTCTAGTTCCGGTATCTGTTGGTGTAGCAGAGATTATTATCATCTGGTACAAGTTTGACAACGAGAGGTAGTGTTGTTGTAGGTGTTTATGGTGTTACCATAAGAATGGAGAGCAAAAATTCACTCCTCATTATTTGGGCACCGCATTTTGTGGCATACTGTTGCCTTGGATTGCAGTATAGGTAGTATAGTAACGGGTACTTCACAAATGTTATGAAATACCCTGCATTTTCTTTCATTGTGTTAAGGCAGTCAAACTGGTATTATAAGGTTAATAATTTTCAATGCAGCTTTTGTAGTTATCTATGAATTTTATAAACCATACATTGATTGGTGGTAGTTATAAAATGTTTGTAATAAACTGTGCATTGTAACAATTTGGTGGTGGTAAAACATATGTTAGCTGTTTTTCTCAACTTTTTGAACTCAGTCAGAACGAAGAAAATTATGAAAATGTATTGAGTTGTTAAGTGGTAAAAGGCTTACCAACATGAGCAAAGAACAACAGGAAATATGAAACTATCAGGCACATATTGTGACGACCAATTGTTTGTAACAACTGTATGAGCTTCCCAGCATATCTATTGCAATTTATATATAAAATTATTAAAGTATGTTTGCATTGCAATTTATATTTAAAATTATTAAAGCAAGTTTGCATTGCAGTTTACATACAAACTTAATCACAAAGCAAACTTAAACACAAAAACAAAAACTAATCATTATACTGCTCTTGTTATTAATACATATTTAAGTCTTAAAAATTTTCAATCATTTAGATAATGCCAATTGAAAGTGATTTGCATTGTAACCAACTTTTTAATATACCAACTAAAGACAAAAATAAGGTAATTGAAAATTAAAAACATTAAATATTTAAAAATAAATAAAAAATTTAAAGAGATTTCAACAGATGTCTCAAATTTATTCATGTTAATTATTCTATTGGTTATATGCCAAGATAATTATGATTGAAATTTTTTATTGTACTGAAATTCAATTGTACAAAGAAATTTTATTTTGCTCACAACAATTCCTCCATGTGCTTTCTCATGGATTTTATATGATCTTAGGGCTTAATAGTTGTTTAACCAAGCGTTACGTTTCAATTAAAAAACATGGCAGAGTCATTAAAAGACAGCAACTACCAATTTTCATGGGACTTTTGAGGACTATCATGATGTAGTATCATGCAAGAAGACATGACAAAAGACTTTGAGGATCATTTCAAGGAAAAAATTGTAACCAATTTTTTTCTTATTTTAAAAATCTTATTACTAACTTAAGAGGGAGTCAAACTATTTAGTTGTGTTTGTTTTTGTTTTTGTGTACACCAGGAAAAACGATATTGCCTATAAGTCTAAAAATAAAAAAATAAATAAATAAGTCAAACAAGATGAGTATTTGACAGTTATTAATAGGTTGAAATGAAAAATAATACATTGTAAATGAAGATGATGATAGGGAGTTTGAGAAAGCTCATAGATGATGCAAGATATCTTTAGAGGATGTAAAGTTTTGGGATCTTTAGATTTCAATGTATTTGTCATAAATATGGTATGAAAAGATAGATTAAAACTTGAAAATGTTAAGAAAGATCATGTATAATGTAAGATATCATTTAAGTATGCGAGTTATTTTTAAACGATTCAAATTATTACAGTTGTAAGTTTATTATATTTGTTATAAATATAGTGTGAAGAGATTCATCAAATCCAAAAAATGTTAAGAAAGACAAAAGATGATGTAAGATATCCTTTGATGATGTAAGCTAGTCTCAGATTATTCAAGTTAGCAGAGTTTTAGCACATCAATTTTCAATAATATGCCCAATAACCATAATGACACCACAATCTCACAATGAGATGTGTTATAACATTATATCTACATAGCTTGCTAACTCAAAATCTTTACAAGTATACCCTAACCCTTATAAAATTTACTCATAATCATTCCTAAGCTTCAATAGGTTGGCCAACATCTCCAATAGTTTTGCCAACATGCCTCAAAAAAGTCCTTTAGTATATGTGTAGGGGCATGCTTACAAATACACAAGACCCACCTAATTACATTAAGGGCTCGAAAACCCACTAAAAACATTAACACACCATAGTGTGTCACAAATATTAAATGTTTCTTAGAATTTCAAAGCTCTAGCATGTTACATTGTAATGCATCACATCTTAATGCATCACAAGCAAATATTAAATGAATCTATCTGCGCTTCCCATGATCCAAGGGATTAAATTTCAATCACTTGGCAATGGATCCTTTCATAACACATCACAACGATATATGCACCCAAACCAAGTGCATGTGAGGTTGCATGATTTCACAATCAACAATTGTATTAAAAACCTTTATGCCATGATCCTCATGTTTGTTAAGAAAATTATTGTAAAATATCACACACGCTCCAAATGATTCACAAATCATTGCACGACTTGTGTAGTGAACAAAAAACTCCTCCAATAAATGTCAACTCCAGTACTTTTGTGGTGAAGAACCAAACTCTATGCTGATCCAAATGAATGCTCTGCTACTCAAGAAGATATCATAGATTTATGGATTTTATTCACAAATATATACACAAATATGCTTGTGAAAAATGCTACCACTATATCTTGTGAAAAATCTTCACAATCTTATTTAGATAAACCACAATTAACTGTGCATAATGAAAAACTTATGCAAAACACAAACATAAGTGTGCTCGTAGGCTCCACAAAAATAATGCAAACAAGCGTGCACTCAAATTTGATGCAAAACAATGAAAATAGTCTATGTGAAATATAAATCACTTGCACAAACTTAAAAACAAATACACATGCATAATATTAAACTTGCAAAACACACCACTTAAATAAATTTCCTAAACTAATATATTTTTGGTTGATGCAAGATTTCATCTGAACCTAAATGCTCCTGCATCATATGCCCTGGATAATAAAAGAAACATGTGCTCATGTTCATGTGAATTTTAAGAGCTATGCTAATGATATCCCTTGTATTTCAGCGTCTGCTGAGATTATCCATGTTACATCTTCAATTCCTTGGCCTTTCCATTTTTCCATACATTTTTTATATTCCTTTATGCATGTGGTCTTTCCAACTCACGTGTCAATCACTTGTTCCACTTCATTTTTCTCCTTTTAGGAATATGAAATATCCAATTTATTCCTTCAAAATATGTATTTGCACTTTCATTACTTTTTCCTTCATGATATGGATACAAATCAACCACATCAACACTAGGCAATATGTCAATCCCTTCAGGGAACTCTATCTCATATGCATTCGTCTCAATTGTTTATAAAATTTTGCATGGACCAATCTTTTTCCATTTCAACTTATCATAAGTCCCCTTAGGAAACCCTCTTTTCTTAGGTGTGCTAAGTCTAAGTATCCAAACTGATAAACCACTAATCTTCTCTTCATGTTTGTGTGTTGTTTATACATCGACTACGTTTATCCAACTATATGTGCACTTGCTTATGCACTTACCACATATGCTTAGTAAAATCCTTTGCTTTAGCACTTTTGCCTTGCTCACTTCTCATGTCACGTAACTCTGTAACTACTCATGGAGTTGACCCATAAACATTTTGAAATAATGTCTTCTTTATACTTATATTCATTGAATTATTATATGCAAACTCAACTTGGGTTAGAATATTATCCCATTTTCTAGGCTTACCTTAAATTAAACATCTCAACAGATAACCTAAACTTCAGTTGACTATCTCTATCTATCTATCATTCTGACGATGATATGCTACAATAAACTATAACTTGGTGTTCAAAATTTTCCACAACATCCTCCAAAAATGTCCTAAAAAATTCACATCTTTGTTTAATACTATGTTCTATGACAAACCATGCAACCTTAGATTGTTCCTAAAAAATAAGTTATAAATGTTTTTCACATAATTAGTTTTCCTATGTGCCACAAAATGTGTCATATTTGAAAATCTATCATCTATCATAAATATTGAATCATTTCCTCTTTGTGCCCTAAGAAAATATTTAAAAAGTCCATACTTATATCCTCCCATGGTTTCATTAGAACAAACAATGTTTGATAGAACCCTATCTTCTAACTTCTCCCTTTCACAAATTGGTAAAATCTACATTATTGGTCATAGTTGAGCACTTTCATACTCATTCTTAGTAAAAATTAATTCTCCACTACTTGTACTAATGCTTTTCATAAGCAAAATGACCTACCAAACATATAATATGCATTATACTTGATCAAATTCTTGTGCATTGAACCTCTTGTTATACAAAATTGTGCTCCTTAGAAAAACCACCTTATTGGTCAAAATATTTTAATCATGGTGTTATATTTCCACTCACTAGTTTTGCACATGACTTTCATGCTTTCAAAAAATATCCATCATTTTCATATTATTATTTTGTAAGATCAAATCCTATGACTTCTACTCTTAACTCGTTCAATAAAAGAGATTTTCTACAACACGTCAACAACTCTATTAGATTTTCCACTCCTATACTTCGAAAAAAATGAGTAGCTTTGTAGGTATTCAACCCAATTCATATATCTAATTCAACTCACCTTAACTATTATTGAATTGTAAGATTCGCCTAAAAATGGACGTCTAAGATTGATGATAAGAAGATTGAACACACAAATATCTTGAAGCTAGAAATCAATAAATGAGTAGAATCCACAATAGATATATTCATATAATAGAGATGGATTGTATAACAAAGGCTCAAAGCTTATAGCTCACTACGCTCACAGCTCTCACAACTCTCAAAGTTGTCACATCTCATGACTTACACAACTCCTAACTAAGTAGCTCACCACAATTCAGAAGACTCCAAATATTCCATATCAATTAAGCTTTTAGTTTCATCAAGTGTCATGCAATTGTCTCCAACTTGAATTGTTCATCCTTTTCAGGTAGCCTAATGGATGCATCCTTCTCTAATGGGTGCCAGTTTGGCAAAGAAGTGTGCCAAAATTGGTGTCCCAATTTTTTTCCAATTATAATATGCAAGGACCCACTAATGCATAATCATATATAATATTTGATTTGGCTCATACTTTGCATTCATGCCATAAAATTTAAGCTTTGTATGGTGGTGATACAATACACACTCCACCTTACCATTGAAAGCATTCACCAACTACTTAGTTATATGCCAAAAGTCAACATACTTCAATTTGAGTGCTCATGCACATTTCACATCAAAAAAAAATTCCCAATCTTGACCCATTCCAAACCTTGACACAAATAGTGTTAAAACAAGTTTGTAATGCAATTAATGCCAAACCTAAGTCATAACATTGATCTTCTGACACATTTTTTGTCAAATTCTTCTAACACATTTTCCTTGTTTTGATACAATTTATGATGTAATTTGCCTCATAATTTATGTTAGGAGCTCATGTAAGATGTTTTTCTTGAACTTTTTGTCCATCTCTAGGTTCTAATAGTAATTATTTAATGCTATTTTGTGAGAAGTTGTGTCAGAATATCGATAACATAAAAAAGGAAAAAAGACCTAAAAAGTCCTTTTTTTTTTTCCCATTGTCTTTGAGAGCACCAATAAGGGAGACAGAGAAAACAACAAATTACATCATATTTGGGGGGTCCATTTATAGATGTTTAATCATATATGTTAGATTCCACTCCAAATGTGTCATATTTCTCCAATTTATTGGCCAAATGGGATGTAAGGAGAAGTCCAACAGAATAAAGAAAAATAAAAGGAAGGAGAACCTTTCCAAATACACAATTGGTATGAAAGGTTAACCCAACATGATGAGGAGGAATAACAACACATGTTGAACAACCTAGTCAACAACCTGATTTGTAGCAAATTTTAAGAACCATACCCATTTTTATTATTTCATTCATGACCCTAGCATTAGAAAATATTAGATTTTTTTCTTTAACATATAATGAAGTATCAATTTTTATATTTTTATAAAAACACCTAGAACCCCTCTCGGAGAAGAGACCTAAGGTTACTCAAATGATAATATTATTCCTTATATAATTTGTGAAGTAAGATTTCTAAAACATGTGATTGTTATATAGGTTTATTATATGATCCAATGTTCAAATATGATATTATTTCTAGTTTGATTTCTATAATATGCGATTTATAATCTATTCACATGCTTGTGTGCAAATTCTAATATTCATCATGCATATAATATTCTTTGGTGCCATGATCCTTATCATACACATGTATTGGGTTAACATTAGGGCTAAACAATATTATACTTACACATATTCTTCATTGATTTTTTTTAAAGATAGACTCACTTATATATTTATTATGATTGTTATATGCCATGTTGCAATGAAGTGAGCCCACATGGGTTAAACGATTTTTTTACATGTTTCTAAAATACTCTATCTTTACACATGATATATTATTCGATGGGATCTATTATTCAATGGCTAATTGTTAGGAACTCGTGTTTTTCTTCTATTTACATTATTAGCATAGTAGTTGCTTTGGATGCATATGCTTTGTAAGTCGTCCCTGGAGCATATTTATTTTATCCCACATGCATGAGATGAAATAGTTATTAGAATAGAATTAGTATTTAAGTTTGTGTTAAGGCCCAAATGAAGACATCCACGAATTGTATTGAATTGAGCTTGCTCAAAGGAGGTTGCCCCCTCGAAGAGGCCAGCGATTCTGAAATTTTGCTATTGTAATTCAATTATGTTTATTTGATTTAATATATTGCTAATTTTTGTAGTTTATTTCGTGTATTTGCAATTATATGCTTATTTGTTTAGGAAGCATCCTTTCATCTGGTATCAGAGCGCTTTTCAGAGAATTTTTTTTTTGCTACCCACCGTATGTTCTCACCTTGTTGTAATTAGACCTTGGTGATTAAAAAGTGGTAACATATCCATTCCCAGCACCTCCGCGTGACAGTCCAGATCTGCAATTCATTTTGGCAACAAGATGTCACCAAAGATCATGATTTTTTTCTCAATCACATTGCGTTTGTGTTCTGCTCTGAATTTTATCTTCTAATTTGGATCATGGTAAAACATATCCACTTAACTATGGGAAGTGCTTGGGTGAAAGCCCTAAAACTCATTATGATGAGCACCACAGGGACCCCAAAGTAGTTGGCTCATTAAGAGGACCTGCTAGCGAAATGGGCAACGATCCCTTCCTGATTGACTAGCTCCCACCCGTGAGGAAAACCAAGAGCCTCTAAGAGGTAAATCTGTGGCCAAAAAAATTCTGGAGATCGATACTCACTCAGACGGCATTGATGCCCAGAGTGATTTCTAAAAACCCTTTAGACAACCTTTCAAACCTGGGGTCCATTTCCGTCAGACAGATCAGAAGCAGAATGAATTATAAAACCATATAAGTTTCAGAATACTATCAATAGAGCAGAGGAAACCAAAAATTAAAAAAAAAACTATTGGAATTTTTTGTTTTTTGGCAATATCTTCCTGTTTATAGCCTTGTTGCTTCTCAAAATTTATCAGGACACCCTGAAATTAAATTTTCCATATTTTATTCCTTGAGGTCCCATATCCCAATTCCACTCTGAATTTCCGCAAATCTCATTTTTCTATTTTTTTTAGTTTTATCATAACTTTCTCAGTTTGTCTGTTTGCCTCAAACAATTTACACAGTGTTCGTCTCCCTTTTCTACTTCTTCATCCCTCTTTGATATTTTTTTTAGTTTTTCCATTTTCCCCTCTAAAACCGCCCTCGTCTTCATCAATCTTATTCCTTCTATGCAAAAAATTTAGTAAAAGTACCTTTACCCCTCCCGATTTCATCCACATTAAAAAATTCCTTTAATAAACATGTCCTAACTTTAGATTTCCCACCCATTGAAAAAAAAAAAAAGGTTATGGTAGTCACACGTGCAGGCACCAAAATCATGGAGGAAGAAATTGCAGCTTTGACGACCTAGGTCACTGACTTAGCCGATATGGTGCATGAATTGAATGAACAGAATGGCCTTTTGCTCAATGGATTATAGAGGATGAAGTCTTCTTTCGAGCATACTTTTTCATCCACCCACCCATCGCGTGGGACCAAATTGGACTTTCCATTGTTCAATGGTACATACCCGATAGGTTGGATTTATCATGCCAAGAAATACTTCAATCTTCATAATACTTATCATCTCAACAAAGTTCAAATTGTTTCCTTCCACTTGGAACTAGAGGCACTCCAATGGTATCGTTGGTATCTCAAATCTAATGATGAACCTGATTAGACAACTTTTGCATCCCTAATTTTGGGTAGGTTCGGTCCCTTAGCATTCAAAGATTTTACGGGAGCTCTCACCAAGCTTCATCAAACAACCACCATTCGTGATTATCAAATTGAATTAGAGAAGCTGTAAAATCACACTCAAGGGTTATCAAATAACTTATTCAAGAGTTATTTTATTAGTGGCCTCAAAGAGCCCATTTGCTCTAAGGTCAAGATGTTTCAACCTCAGACTATGATGGCAACCTTGGGTCTCACAAAACTTGATGAAGACAAAATCATCGCCCAATGTCACACTTCTAATTGGGCACCCTCCAAGCCCTCTTTTCAACAACCCAATACCAAGACAACCCCCATCAAACATCTCACAAGAGCTGAAATGCGTGCACATCACGAGAAAGGGTTTTGTTACAATTGTGATGATAAATGGGTTCTAGGGCACAAATGCATCGAGCCAAAATTGTACCTAGTAGATGTTGATTTTCCACCAAATACTGAAGATTATGAGGATACTACCGAAGAGATCGCTCAGGAAGCTGATGATTCTACGCACCTACATTTCCCTCTAGAAATATCCATGCATGCTTTAGTAGGAGTCACTGCCCCTCAAATGATGTGTATCCATGGTTATTTTAAGAAGCAACTCCTCACCATCCTTATTGACTCTGGCAGCACTCACAACTTCATCGACCCCTAGGTCACCAAGCAAGCAGATTTTTTTATCCACCCATGTTTTAGTTTTGAGGTCATGATTGCCAATGGAGGCACATTACCCTGCAAGGGCAATTGTCATGATGTTCATATTTTAGTGGGTGACTATAACCTTCGCGCTGACATGTTTGCTTTATCCTTATGGGGATGTGATGTTGTTCTCGGTGCCCAGTGGTTATGAACACTTGGACCCATCCTTTAGGACTTTTTCAGAGCTTTGGATGCAGTTCTCAGAGAATGGACACAAATACACCCTACAAGGCCTTCGATCAGGGTCCACCAACATTGTCAGCTCTCGTCACATGGAGAAACTTCTCAAACATATCCCATGGCATCATTTCCCAACTCTTTTCTCTTCATAGTACTTCACCATCAGACTCTCACCCACCTTCTAACTTGCACAACATTTTAGTCAAGCATGCCTCAATTTTTGAGGAACCTACTAGATTGCCACCTCATCGGCCTCAGGACCATCGCATCCCACTACTTCTTGGTAGTGCACCTGCCAATATTTGGCCCTACCAGTACCCATTTCATCAAAAGACTGAGATCAAAAAGATCATCCATGATCTCTTGCAAGCTGGAGTTATTCGACCTAGCACTAGTCCATATTCTTCACCAGTATTGTTTGTTCGTAAGAAGGATGGTTCATGGCGTCTCTGCATTGATTATCAAGGTCTGAACAAACTAACCATCAAGGATAAGTTTCCAATCCCCATCATTGATGAACTCCATGGTGCACAATTTTTCTCCAAATTGGACCTGTACTCGGGGTATCACCAAATTTGTTGTCATGATCCCAACATTCCTAAGATAGCCTTTCGCACACATGATGGCGACTATGAGTTCTTTGTCATGCCATTTGGGCTTACTAATGCCCCCTCCACCTTCCAAAGTTTGATGAACCAACTATTCTGCCCCTTCTTGCAGAAGTTTCTCTTGGTCTTCTTTGACGACATTCTTATCTACAGTCCCACATGGGAGGATCACCTCCACCACCTCGACACCACCTTAGGTGTTCTTGCTACTAACCACCTATGTGTCAAACATTCAAAATGTTCTTTTGGGAAAACAAAGGTGGAGTATTTGGGACATATTATCACATCTCATGGTGTTCATGTCGACCCCACCAAAATTGTAGCTATGATAAATTTGCCCCAGCCAAAAACCCTCAAAAGCTTACGTGGATTTCTTGGTTTGACAAGATAATACAAAAAAATTGTCAAGGATTATGGTGTAATTACGGCTCTGTTGACAGTTATTATCAAAAAAGATGCATTTGCATGGTCGCCTGTATCTTCTCAAGCATTTGACGCCCTTAAACATGATATGTGCACCATGTCAGTCTTGGCCATGCCCGATTTCTCCAAGCCATTTGTGATTGAGTTTGATGCATGTGGAACAGGTCTTGGTGTTGTACTTATACAGGAGGGTCTTCCCATTGCCTTCACTAGTAAGGCCCTAACTGGACGTAATTTGGTATGTTCCACATATGAAAAAGAAATGATGGCTATTCTCCCTGCAGTTCATAAATGGCATCTCTATTTGATTGGCTAACAGTTTTGCATTAAAACTGACCATCAAAGCCTCAAATATTTTCTAGAACAATGGGTATGTTCTCTAGAGCAACATAAATGGGTTTCTAAACTCATGAGATACGATTATGAAATTACATACAAAAAAGGTAAGGAAAACTTGGTGGTTGATGCTCTCTCTCCCCAGTTCGAAGACCCAGTGCAACTCTGTGCAGTCTCTCTTCCCATTTCCACCTAGCTCCATGATCTTCAAAATGAGTGGCATAATGATCTCCCAACCCAACAAATCATTCTTCAATTATCTATTGATCCATCTGCTAAATCTCATTATACTTGGGATCGACACACATTGCGATATAAAGGTTGCCTAATGTAACCAACAGACTCCAAATTCAAGCAGTTAATTTTACAGGGGATGCATGCTTCCCCTTCTATTGGTCATTCAAGGTTTCTAAAAACGTACGAGAGAGTTCATCGTAAATTTTTTTGGCACAAAATCAAGAGGGATATCAAAACATTTATTGTTGAATGTGATATCTGCCAATGTATTAAAGGTGAAACAGTGGCCCCACCTGGTCTACTCCAACCTCTTCCCATTCCAACACATATTTGGATCGAGATTTCCATGGATTTCATTGAAGGCCTCCCAGAATCTAGTGGTAAATCAATGATTCTTGTCGTAGTGGATCGCCTATCTAATTATGCTCATTTTTGCACTTTGGCCCATCCCTACACTGCATCCACCATTGCTTAGCCATTTCTTGATCACATATTCTGACTTCATGGTGTTCCTGCTTCTATTGTCTCAAATCATGATTCTAGCTTCACCAACCATTTTTGGCAAGAACTCTTCAAGCATCTAGGTACACAATTAAAAATGAGTTCAAGATATCATCCACAGACCAATGGCCAAATTGAAATCATCAATAAATGCCTAGAAACCTTTCATTGTTTTGTCACAAAGCAGCCACATCAATAGGTCAAATGGTTACCTCTTTCAGAATGGTGGTATAATACATCTTACCACACCTCTACTAAAATGACCCCATATGAATCAGTTTATGGGCAAGCACCCCCACCACTTCTCCTATATACACCTAGTAGTTCACCGGTTCAGGCAATTGACACTACTCTCCACCATCGAGATCAAATTCTCCACATCTTGCAAAATAATCTTCATTTGGCACAAAATCGCATGAAGCAGTAGGCTGATCAACACCGTTATGAGCGTACCTTTCAAGCAGGTGATATGGTTTTTTTCTCCTTCAACCATACAAACAATCATCACTGAAACAAAAGCGGTGTCAAAAGTTTGCCCCTAAGTTTTATGGTCCATATAAGGTTCTCCAACAGATAGGGTATGTTGCTTACAAGTTGTAGCTTCCACCTTCCTCTCGCATTCACCCAATATTTCATGTTTCATGTCTAAAGAGAGTTATTGGCACCAACATTCAAGCACAAACAATCTTACCAAAATTTGATAATGAAGGCCCCCTCCTTCTCGAACCAAAAGTAGTCTTGGCTTGATGCACCCGCCAACTTCGCTCTCGCACCATCACAAAAGTTTTAATTTAGTGGAAAGGATTGCAACCCGAAGATGCCACATGGGAACCATTATCCCAGATTCAGCAACGCTTTCCACAAATGAAGCTTTGAGGACAAAACTTTTTCCAAGAGGGAGAGGATGTTAGGAACCCGTGTTTTACTGTTTTATTTACATTATTAGCATAGTAGTTGCTTTGGACGCATATGCTTTGTAATTCATCCTTGGAGCATATTTGTTTTTTCCCGCATGCATGAGATGAAATAGTTATTAGAATAGAATTAGTATTTAAGTTTGTGTTAAGGCCCAATGAAAACATCCATAAATTATATTGAATTGAGCTTGTTCAAAGGAGGTTGCCCCCTCGAAAAGGCCAACAATTCTATAATTTTGTTATTGTAATTTAGTTTTGTTTGTTTCATTTGATATATTACTGATTTTCGTAGTTTATTTCATGTATTTACAATTATATGCTAATTTGTTCATGAAGGATCCTTTCATTAATGCCACTTTTATATATATATATATATATATATATGAAGTTACATATGGTTTTAATGACATTTCATTGTAGGGGTAATATTTCTCCTCCTCAAGATATGATCTTCTTCATGTTTCATGCACTTCACTCATATTTTGAGGGGGAATGATGTCCTACATTTATTATTATTCTTGTTCTGACAATTTGCATGTCTCCGTGTAAAATATTTATTAACAATGATATAGGATTGAGGGCTCATTTCTTGACAATTGTAGGGTTCCAACTTAGATTCCCAATGCTCAGTCACCCATTGATTCATATTTTATTTCGGATTTTGAGGTTTATTTCCTAATGACATTCAGGTTTTTCACTCCTCTCCATCCTTCTATCTTCTTAGATGGTATGATACACCCATGGGACTTCCATCACATACTAGGGGAAAATGAGGTATCTTGATTTCATATTCAAAATTTATTATTTCACACTCATTTGTGTTTGTACAAGAAAGGTAATTGTGGTTTTTTAGGTTTGAAGACTTACCATATCAACCTTCAAAGACTCAAATTCATAGCAATATCTGTATCATTTTACCTAAAAATTATTCCTTGGATACCTTGCCATTTATTTAACTATCAAGATAACTTTCTCACATGAACCCCTTTCAGGAATCCTCATGTTAGCCTCCATAACCATTTTGTGTTTTCCCAATCTCATGCAAGGACCATTCATAAAATGTTGAAATCTATCAAAATCATCTCTATGATCGTGGACTCATTGATTGTGTCACCCTTTTAAATGGATTGACCTTGTTGGTGCATTTATTTGCTTTATTACATTTACTTGTATTTATTATTTATTATTGTGGTGCACTAATTACTTATTGTAATTAGTTTATTATGTTTATTAATAATTTACACCATATAGGATAAGCTTGTTTAGCTTATAGTTAACTCAGACACTTATCTTGTTACAGTGGAGTTCCACTCCACTATTCAAGGTAAAATAGGATAAGATAGTTTAACTAATAGTCAACTTGTGTTGATCATTTACACTAGTTGGACACCTATCTTGTTAGTGTGGAGTTGCACTCCACTATTCATGTAGACATATATCAATTGAACTACACGTGTTGCGTGAGTTTCCTAATCTTTATCATGCACATTTTGCTCTATATAAGCAATGGCTATTCATGTATTATATACCAAATTAATATTGAACTATCAGCGTAATTCATCATATTTGAGTTATTTATTCATTTTTGTTATTATCTCATATACACAGTTATTGTTTATTACTATTATTATTTTATCTCTTATTTATGCTTTCTATTAGATTCATTAGATCTTGTAGCTAATTCTAACATGCTACCAGAGCTATCTTGAATCTATAGATTGCTAAATATTCAAGACAAAAATATCTAAATATAGGATCGATTTTTTGATTTTATATACAGATACAAATTTAAGTTTTGTGGAAAATTTTTGAGCTCATCATTGAGTTCAGAGTGCTCGAGATAGTCAAAATCGTTTACATTTTTTTCCAAATTGGGCACAGGGGGAAAATTTGGCAAGGGTTTGATCCATAAACATCACGCTCAAATCCAATGGGTTCCTGAAAATCGAAGTATTTCTGAGAAAAAAGACCTCATGGTTGCGTTCGAAAGACGTCAAAACCTATAGATCCATATAAAATTTGGCTAATTTGGACACAGTCACTCCAGAAGACATTTTTTTTTGCTCTCCGGTAAAGTCGTACGAACTGTACAGACTGTGCAGACCTATATATATATATGGCAGCCCTCACGGATCAACAGACAGATTTGAAAGGGCAACTTCAGAAGCCCGCCATTTGAACATCGAGAGGTATTTTTGAGCGAATTGTTTTTTGAAATAGCTTAAAATTTCATGCTCTTTGGTACTGTACTTTCAGTGTTTTCCATTTTTTTCTAGAATTCAGATTTTTATACAGCAACTCTTGCCCGTTCTCATTGTTGCAACTTCAGAGGCTTAGCTTTCACATACAACCTCAAATTGAGCTCCCATTTTTTTTTAAGGTTAATATTTTTTTGAGTACAACACTTTGGTGCAAAAATTTTTGTAATAAAATGAATATTTTTTGTACTTTTAGACTAGAGGCCTAAATGAATTTTTTGTAACTTGAAAAAATTATAATCCAACATTGTAATTGCACTCAATTATAAAGTGCCAAAAATAATTGTTGGGTGGGATAAAGCTAGGTAATTCATGGAGGTTTTGTGGTGTGTTATGTACTTTGATTTCTGCTTTGTGACAAATTATTTTCGATTTCATCATAGAGAATCCTAAGTTTCCACTATTAACATCGTACAACTATAATACATGGAAACAGAGTGCTTGGAATGCATTAATGATGCTAGGATATACGCCTTATATAACAACTCTTCTTACTTCACCTACTGATGTAAAAAAGTTACAACATTTTCTCTTTGAAACTACTAAAGTAATTGAATGCATTCGGTCTTAGATGTCTTTAGATTTGAATTTTCATCTTGACAAATGTATAACTCCAAAACAGGCTTAAGATAAATCATCGTCATTGTTTGGCAAAATAGATGAGGTTCGTGGTTACCAAATTGACAACGAACTCATTAGTTTGGATCCTAAAAATTATGCTACAATACAAGACTACATCACTAAAGTCATAGATTTTAGAGCACAAATTTCTAAATGTAAAATTGATAAAAATGATATTCAATTGATTTTCAGTGCCTTTTACAAATTAGGTCTTGAATATTCATCCTTTGTCTCTAGCTTTCAAACTCATCAACTCACATTGGGCACATCTTATCAAATACCCACATTTGAGGTATTCTCTGAGATTCTAATCGCTGAAGAAGAAAAGTTAATAGCAATGGGTCTAATCAAGTCATCCAAATCTCAAGCTCTAATTGCAAGTCAACCTCAGCATAAGCAAGTTTCAACATCAGCATCAAATACATGTTCAAGTAAAAAGAAACAGAATAATCAAAATAAGTCACAGAAAGATAAGAATAAAGGGCAACAATCTTCCTCACAAGGAGATTATAAATCCACTAATAAGAAAGGGGATTCACAAAAAAAGACTGCCACTCCTTGCCCTTATTGCAAAAAAGGGTTTCATAGTGAACAAGATTGTTGGAAGAAAGAGATTGATGAACTTAAGGGTCTACTAAAAAAGAATAACATCAATCAATCTTCTTCAAAGGATTCTTCCACTCCTTCAAATTCAGGGAAAGGGAAAGTTACGGCACTAGTTGCACTGACAAATTCTCCCAAGTCATGGGTATTGACTCAGGGGCTTCGCACCATATGGGATTTGATCAAGAACAATTTTCTAGATTAGAACCAAGTTCCTCGCCTCATATTCTCATAGGTGATGATTATAAGGTAGATGTTATAGAAAAATGTACATTTGATGTTGATAGTGGTGTATTTGAGGATGTCCTCTATATGCCAGAGTTATCAACTAACCTTCTTTCTGCCTACCAAATCACTCACTTTGATACTGGTAGGAAATTTGAGTTCACACCCAATTCTATATCAATCAAAAAATTGGAAGACAATGCTTTAGTTGCAGTGGGAAAAGTTAATAATAATACTCGACTTTATTCATTCTCCCACTTTGTGCTTTAGTTTTCCTCTACAGCTTTGCTCTCACACACTGATTCAGTGAGCAAGTTATGGCATGAGCGGTGTGGTCATTTGAACTACCACTATTTACAACATCTTAGTCAGCGGGAGATAGTTACAAAACTTCCACATATTTAGTTTTTAGGGGGTGTATGTCATGGTTGTGCTTTAGGCAAACATCCAGAGGATAAGTTTGATAAAGGGAAGGCTTGGAGGGCTACACAAGTCCTCGAACTTGTTCATAGTGATTTAGCGGGTCCATTGCCTACTTTATTTTTTAGTAAAACCCGCTATGTTCTCACATTTATTGATGACTATTCCAGATATACTTGGGTTTATTTTCTAAAACTCAAGAGTGAAGAATTTGATAGATTTGTAGAGTTCAAAGCTCTAGCAGAGAAACAATTTAAGAAGTATGTCAAGATTATCCGCGCAAATAATGGGAGGGAATATGTGAACAAGTTTGAACAATTTTGTGCTCTTGAAAGAATTGATCTTCAGCATTCAGTTGCATACACACCTTAGCAGAATGGTGTAGCAGAGAGGAAGAATAGATTCTTAAAAGAGATGGCAAGTTGTATGATTCATGCAAAATCATTCATACCTGAGTACTAAGCGAAAGTGATTAATTATGTTGCATATATATAGAATAGAGTTCTTGAGAAAGCTTTAAAGGAGATAACACCTCTTGAAGCTTGGTGTAATAGGAATCCAGATGTGCATCATTTCAAAGTCTTCGGTAGTCTAGCATGGGCTCACATACCTTCAGACAAGTGTCGTGCTTTAGAACAACAAAGCCGAACTTGCATATGTGTGGGATACCCTGATGGTGTTAAGGGATATCAACACATTGATCTAGATTCACATGAGCTTATTATAGCGAGAAGTGTTTACTTTGAAGAAAGTCCTTCAGACTTGTCTTCTAACATTTCTCATTCTTCTTCCTTAGAAGAATCAGATAGCAGTGACGATGATACTCTTATTTTATCTATTCATAGGGATGATGAGGTATTACCTCCCCAACAGAGTTTAGCAGGTCATGTTCCTACTCCTCCTCCAGATCCTTGTCCATTGATGCCTTTGTGGGCTAGACAGACTTTGACGGATGTAGACCCTCTTGTTAGGGATCCATTAGATAGAAGAACATGGTCACAGCATGATATTCCACATTCCTACATTGCCATAGCTTCTAATCCATAGTCTTTTCAAAAAGCCATAGGGATAGTTAAGTGGGATTCAATGATGGAAGAAGAATGACTCATTGATTAGGAACAACATTAAGGATCTTGTTCCTCTTCCTAAGAGAAGAAAATTAGTATGATGTAGGTGGATATATCAGACTAAGTTCGCAGCGGATGGAAATATTGATAAGTATAAAGGACACTTAGTGGCCAAAAGTTTTTTCCAAGTAGAAGGCATTGACTATACAGAAACCTTTGTGTCTATTGCTAAGATGAATTCTATTTGCTTGATACTAGTTATTGGTGCAATTCATGGTTGGATTGTATATCAGATGGATGTGAAGAGTGCATTTCTTCATGAGGATCTTCATGAAGAGATTTATATGGAGCAGTCGCAGGGGTTCGTTCAAGATTCTTCACTAGTATGCTACTTGAAGAAGTCTCTCTATGGTCTAAAACAAGCCCCTAGGGCTTGGTATTCTAAGATGGACACATTTCTTCTCTTAGTTGGGTTCTCGAAATGTCACTCGGATCTGAATGTCTACATTCTATGGCAAGAAGATTCACAATTGTACTTGGTGCTCTATGTTGATGATTTCATTATTACAGGGATCACAACATCCATCATCATCAGTGTTAAGACTACACTTCATGACAAGGTTTTTATGACAGACATGGGATTATTGCATTATTTCTTGGGATTCAGATAGCACAATCTAATTCTGAGATTACACTTTCACAACCCAAGTATGACATGGACTTGTTAGCTCAGTTTTACATTGCTAATTGTAGGCCTGCACCCACTCTTTTTTTATCTGGAGTTAGACTTGAGGTTCATTGTTCCACTCCCTTGGTTGATGCCACATTGTATCCCTAGCTTGTAGGCAGCGTCATCTATCTGACTCATACACGACCCGATATTTCATATGCAGTTGGCATGGTTTCACGCTTTATGCAGACACCACATGAGTTTTATTAGAGCTGTCAAGTGCATTTTGAGCTACATTCAGGGCACTATTAGATATGGGATTCACTATATAGCAGGGACAGATTTAAAATAGGTGGGATACATAGATTCTGATTAGGCTAGCGATTATGATGATCGTAAGTCCACTTCTGGTTACAATGTTCACTTCGGATCCGACCCCATTTGTTGGCAGAGTAAGAAACAAAATGCTATTGCTCTTTCATCTATAGATGTTGAGTATTGTGGCGTTATTAATGCCACTACTGAGGCTATTTGGCTTCAAAATATTCTAACTAAGCTTGGTGTTCCATGTTGAAGCCATCAGTCATCTACTACGATGACCGGAGCACTATCCAAATCTCAAAGAATCCAGTTCATCATTCGAGAACCAAACACAGAGATATATATGCACTTTATCAAGGAGTTGATTCAGGTGGAGATCATTGATCTTCAATATTGTCCTACGGAGGAGCAAATTGTAGATATTTTTACCAAACCTTTCACTGAGAACAAGTATCTTCACTTGTGATCTCTTTTGGAGGTGTAGAACATTAGTTCTTCAGGGGGTCTCTTAGACCTTCATTTTGAGGAGTTTTTTTCTTTCGAATTTTCTCCTTTCCTCATCTATTTGTACAGAGTACCTAATATGACTACACATTGTCAGGGCTCTTATCTGCATAGCCTTACCTAAGCTTCGCTTATGGCGGGTGTTGATACATTTATTTGTTTTATTGCATTTACTTGTATTTATTATTTATTATTTTGGTGCACTAATTACTTATTGTAATTAGTTTATTATGTTTATTAATAATTTGCACCAGATAGGATAAGCTTGCTTAGCTAGTAGGTAACTTAGAGACTTATCTTGTTACAATGGAGTTCCACTCCACTATTACATGTGAGATAAGATAAAACTTTTTAACTAATAATCAACTTGTGTTGATAATTTACACAAGTTGGACACCTATCTTGTTAGTGTGGAATTGCACTCTATTATTCATGTAGACAAATATCAATTGAACTACACGTGTTGTGTGAGTTCCCTGATCTTTATCATGCACACTTTGCTCTATATAAGCAATGGCTATTTATGTATTCTATATCAAATTAGTATTGTATTATCAGAGTAATTCATATATTTGAGTTATTTATTCATTTTTGTTATTATCTCAAATACACAGTTATTGTTTATTAGTATTACTATTTTATCTCTTATTTATGCTTTCTATTAGATTCATTAGATCTTGTCACTAATTCTAACAGGGCTATCCAACTCTTTTCGCCTTTTCTATTTCTAGCCATTAGAAGTAGGCATGCATGCAAATTTCATGAAAGTTTGAATTCGTTTCAATTATAAATAGACAAGTGATTACATTCATTTGATCATCTAGCATAGTTATCAAGTATTTATCAATTCTTAACTAGAAATCTATTGTGGAACACTTCTAAGACTTATTTTGGTTATAAAATTTATGTTTATTGATATCTTTGAGGGGTCTAACAAATTATATGGGTCAATTAGTTCATGCTAACAACTAACCCTACTCCACAATCCCCCAAATACCCCATTATCCCTTTCATATTGTAGGATTATTAATTTTAGGACATGATTTGAAGCCCACATTTAACGTATAAGGTGATGAAAGAAAGAATGGAAGGGGATTTTTACGAATTTTATAGACATATCAAGACCATTCGTATTGTTTTTGCTAGCAACCTAGTTTGTTCAATTTCAGATTTCATGGAGATGATCATAACAAGTTTGAAATCAAATTTACAAGTTCAAATTATGACAAGAAATTTAATGATATTGTTTAAACAATTTAAGATCCTTTAATTCCCCTCTATTTCTTTACATGTTTGATTGAGCAATTAATTTAACATTGTTTATTATGTTTTACATGTTTCATGATACTTAATTAGAGGCAGTGATATTTTATGCATACACAACCATCTTATTCTATTTTTATATTTATGTAAAATTATATTTTATGTTAGTTATAAAGAGCATATTAATGATATTTTCCCTAAAAGGATATAAAAAAAACATTTGTTGATAACTCAAGTAAAATTAGGAATTCAATCCACATTGAGGACACCAAAGTTATTGCGTTGGATAACCTTTTTTAGAAGCACAACGGGAGGGAGTTGAGTGAGGCAATAGAGATAAGCAATCATTCTCAAAAATTGAATAGGGATCGATTAAAATTATGCATCATGACCCATTATCAACAAACAAATGAATAATCATTCTTTTAGGAGGTGGATAGTTATTAGTTTGCAATTACTAGTTATAATATTTAATTTATTTATAGCTACTCCTTTGTGTGTGTGTGTGTGTGTGCGTGTTTGTGTGTGTGTGTGTGTGTGCATGCATGTGTGTGTGTTGGACATCATGTACTTAACTGAGTTATCTGTAAAGAGTATTTTTATATTATTCTTACATATAAATGAGATATCATAATGAATCAGGAATGTCACCACAAACATCTAAAAAAAATATTCTACATCTTAAAAAATCATTCTTATTGTTTCATGTAAATTTTCACTTTAAGTTATAAGGGAGAGAGAAAAGAAACTTGATACGGGTGTGGTTGAAAAACTTGTTTGTTTGTGCACGCGTTGAATCAGAAGATTATGAAGAGCTCCTCTTTGGCTTAGGAGGAAGCCCTGCAAATAAAAAATCACTAAAGCAAACTTGTTTGTTATACAGATAGTTGGGTGGATTGTCTAGTGGTGGCTAGATCCTAGCAGCGAAAGTTTTCTTAGGGGCCATCAATCCACACGTTTTAAACAATTAAGTTGAAAAAACTAGAAAGAAGGTGCTTGCATCAATTAAAGAAGATTATTGAAACTGATTATACAAGAAGTGTTTGTTAAGGAAAGGTATGCTAGAATTTTAAATATAGCAAAAGGTGGGTCAATACCTATGCTAAACGATTGGGGTCTATCCCAAAAATTAGGGAGAGCCCTGTGAACAAGTAGGGACACAGAAAACTGGATTTGGTTGGGTATAGATAGGTGAAAGGAGCTTGCTAGAAATTTTCGAGACAGTGAACCGTCGATGGTCAAGGTGACCATCGTCAGTTGAGGGGAACCGTCACCAATTGTCTAACCATCATCGATTGAGACTGTCACCAGTCAAGTAACCATCACCGGTTGCCTGTTAGTGGAACTGGGTTGGTGTTGTTGATTGATGGGATTTAGAAGGTAAGTTTTGAGAGGTGGATAGGGGCTAGACTGATCTCAGAATAAAAACATGATAAGTAACTACCAGAAAGCAAATACTTGTCTTACCAGAAATCGGTTGGGTGGATGGTTGAGACGGATTGCTCATTGATTGAATCTACCCTAATTATGGCAGAGTAGCAGTGCTTGAGAGTTTGGTTGGGAGGTGACAGTGAGTCGGCTCCCTAGTATGGTTGTTGGATTGTTGAAGCACTTGAAGATGATTGACCTTCAAAAAGAGATTCTGGATACACAAAGCTCTTGATAACTATTGTAGATGGATCTCTTCTTACACCCCTTCTCTTTCTTATAGACAAGGCAAGAGGTTGAAGTGGTTGTTCTAACTGATGCTTGGGAAGAGCTTTCTAATTATAAGTCATCCATGCAAAGGGCTTGCAACAAGATTTAGATGAGTTATTTTTAGAAAACCAAAGCGGTGGTTTGCATGTGGCTTGCATGCTAAAAGTCCAGGGGGTGCAACCTGACCATCGTCGATCACCTTGACCATCGTCGGTCGAGGGTTTAGGGAAAAGGTGGGTTAAAAGGTTAAGAGGTGAATTAGGTTAGATAGGTAACTAACTTGACTCTGGGTTAGGTGAGTGGGTTAGGTCAGATAGGTTTTTTGACCTTGTAGGTATAGTCAAAAGAGGTTAAAGAGAAACCCAAGGCATTTTGACAACTAAGACCGTGTGTGTGGTTTTCTAGTGTCCACATTTTACCCTTTTTTGTTATGCGGCTTTGAATTAACAATCTGCAAAACAAAAAAAACTAACACTATTCAAAGTTCTCGTTGCCCCAAGTATGGGAGGAAGTAATCCCCCTCGAACCAGGGGTTGATGAGGTAAAGCAGAATTGGGTCGGGGTTTGATAATGGGTAGATGGTGGATCACAAGGTAGGTGACAAAAGAATGGTTGGTCATTTGAAACACAAATACGTGCACAAAATGCGGCTAAGTGTGATAGACATGATCGTGTAAAGACTAAAGTTTCCAATGTTGGTAAAAATAAGGGTCAGTGCTAAGAAGAAAAGTGACCAGTGTATCACGTGATCGTATTTAGGTGTGGTAGTTGGATATCCCTGTGAGTCTTTGAGGCAGGGTTAGTGTTTCTGTGGGTATTCAAGGCAGGAAGAGCTCTCGGTGAAAACACCAATAGGTCAAGTGTCGTGGTTATCTGAGGTAGAAATTACTCCCGAAAAGATAAATGATTTGGTTGTGCACTGGTGGTGCAAGGAACGAATAGTCAACAAGGCAAGGTTGGTCTACACGGTCAAAAGTACGAAGCATGGTCAGTGTAAAATACGTGAATAAGTTGGGTCAAAAAAGACCAACGTTGAGGTGGACATGGCCAAAGGTGAGGGGTTCGTCGGAGGGGGTGGCCAATCTGACTCCATATGCACTGGGCAAGTGGACGTTGTCTACATAGTTTTGTGGACATAATATCCATCAAAAACTTCAGGCCAAATGTAGTTCTTTCATCTGGGTAGATAAAAGGTTGAGCACCTAGGTGGGATGCCTCAAAATTTTAAGGGGAAAGGGGACCCTGATCGACGACGGTCAGGGTTGCCCTATGAGTCAATTGGCGTCGGTCACTGTGACCGAGGACAGTCAGGGTGAAACCCTAAAAAGCTAGTAGGTTAAAAGTGAAAAGGTGAATTATTTTTCACCATTTGACTTTTGGCATTTTGCTCTAGGTAAATAGTACGTGTTAGCCATTTGTGTGTTGACGTTGTTGAAGTGGAAGGTTGGGATTGGTTCGTTTGTCTGAGCGAGGATCGAACCGATGGAGGGTGGTCGAGGACATGACAGAGCGGTGGGACGAGGCCTTTGACCACACCAATGATCACAGAATGAGGTAGGTTGCATTTTGAATTGATAGTTAGGTGAGTTTATGGGTGGAATAACATGTGTTGGTAGGAATTAGAGGGGAAAAAATGGGTTTTAAGCATTTTGGTTTGGTTGCCCTAGGTTTAGGGTTTTGCATAAAGCAAGCAAATGGGTAAAAAAATGGGTCAATGTAGGTGTATGAGGTAGGTGTTGGGTAGAAAAAACTATAAAAGGTGGAATTTAGGCATATTGGTAGGGTTTTGTAGGTTTTACAGAGGTTAGGGGTTCGAGTCTTTCCGTCGTTAGGCGTAGACAAGGACCAGTGATGGTTCACCTCGACCAACATCAGTCGAGCCTAAGGAGGATAACCGATCCTAAGGTACCAATGACGATTATAAGAATTGTTGACGGTTGAAAGACTGGGTAAAAAGGGGTGGGTAATGAAAAAGGTGTTTGGTTTAAAAGATTTTAAGGTTGGAGAATATAGGTGATGGTTGATAGTTTTTTAGGATAGTTGTTTGATGAGGTGAGCACAAGCGTAGATGATGGGGGTGTGATAAGTGTTGGGAGGATAGGGGGATAAAATAGGTGTGGTTCTGACAAAGGATATAATGGGGTGAATCAAAATAGGTTAAGGAAACGTATAAGTTAGTACTCAGCTTTAGGTGGAAAACTAAGTGTGCATGTTTGATGTATGTTACACTTGTAGGCTCGCGAGCATATTCAGTTGAGGGACCAGGTTCCCATGCTTTTCCTAGAGGTTTAGGATGCCATGACTGCTGACGAGTGGAGGCACATGGAGGTCGTTGGATTAGGTACGATGCAACACTATTAGCACCTGCCCCGAGATCCTATGATGATCATTGTGCTCATCAAGAGATGGGATCCCACGACGAACACTTTTTGGGTACCAACGAAAGAGATCACCATCCTCCTAAAGGATGTGCATAGGATCACCCGACTATCAATTCGAGGAGACCTAGTCTATCACATAAAGAGTGATGAGATAGATTACTTCATGGAGCTGATATATGGTGCAGATCAAGTTCATGCGTGGTTTCACGTAGGTGGTTTCAGTTATGGTCCATTATACCAGATGGATCGTGAGGACAGGGGCTTACTCACGATGATGATGATGATGGTCATGATGAGTTTCGTGTTGCTTGATTCAATTAGACGGTGGTTTCCACATCTATTACTTAGTGTTTTAGTCGAGATGCTACTAGGGAAGACTGTATTTGGATGGACCCCAGTGTTACTAGTGCAAATATACCGGAGCTCTGAGGATTTCGAGCACACAGGTGGTACGGGATCAGTGTGGGCTTCGTATTTCACTGTTGGGCATTCGAGCATATTTGGGTGTTGAGACCCTTGGGGCTACAGGGGGAGGTTTATCTATCAACTGAGTATATGGTGGGCTTCTTACATTGGAGGAGAGGTGGTGCCATGACAAGGGCAGGTGGAGGAGCCACAGATATTGAGTGGTTTTGGGAGGCACTGGAGCATCTGGTGGTAGGAGACGTGACATGGAGACCATATGTTGGGTAGCCTTAGTGGTTGGGACTCATGTATCACACCATAGGTCTTGAGAGCTAGTGGTGGATATACGACCGTCGAGATGGCAAGGATGAGCTCCTCTCTTTCGACCGGGTACGGAGATAGTTTGGGTTGGTTCAGGGGATCCCACCTAACTTTCCCCGATATAGGAGAGAGGAGGCTAAGTTCATGTTGCCCGAGCCACAGTCGCACGATGTTGTGCATGACTATGAGGAGCTACCACTTAGAGCCCCTATTGATGATGCAGGTGT
The DNA here is from genome assembly GCA_037957365.1 of Torreya grandis. Classification (NCBI taxonomy): domain Eukaryota; kingdom Viridiplantae; phylum Streptophyta; class Pinopsida; order Cupressales; family Taxaceae; genus Torreya; species Torreya grandis. The sequence continues at coordinate 503,386 of JARHVA010003478.1, read as the reverse complement.
TGATGGATACACAGCCTGGTATCAGGGCAAAGATGTCACAGCGGACTTCAGATGGGATGATGGGGACCTAAAGGCCATGGACATAGATCCGATGGGGGCACAGGTACAGGGGGATTGCCAAGGGGCAACAACACTTGCCACAGCATAGGCCCAGGTCACCATACTACAGGGGCAGGTGGCCACACTATAGGGGCAGTTGGTGGTTGTGATAGTAGAGTGGGATCAGGAAAAAGCACAAATCACCGCATTATAAGGGCAGACAGTCATGTTACAGGGTCAGGGGGCGACCTTGCAGGTGCAGGTTTAGGTGCTGACCACTAAGAGGGACCAAGCGCATGCCATCCTTGGCTTAGTTACACAGGAGAGATATTTTGAGATAGAGGGGAGGAGCAGTAGTAGTGCCAACTGGCGTTGTCCCACAAAGCTGGTATTTGGTTGTGATTTAGTAGTTGAGGTACTATGAGTCCATAGTACTGGATAAATGTCTCGCAGAGTCGAGATGGGGAGAGTACAAGGTTGGCTTGGCAGGTGGTCTAGCTCTTGCAACTCCATGACAATGGGCTTCAGCGATGGGTCCTTAGGTAGGTATCCCAGGGGGACCACCACCAAATGGGAGTATAGGTATAGGTAGACGTATAGGTGGGGCCAGCAGCAGTGGTGCCCCATGACCATGTGTAGACATGTTTTGATGGATGTATACTATTTTGATACCAGCTTGTGTGCTGATGTAGCGAGATGTATATTTTTTTGTTGAGAGGGAGCTTCATACATTGTTACATGTATTATTTATGATGATCAGGTGGATATGATGACGATGGTTGATAATGTTATATATGATGTATGTTTATGGTTCATGATGTTCATAGTTTATGATTTATGATCTGTAACTTCTTGCATATGATTTATGAGATGTTTGACTTAGTAGCTTAGGCATGTGATGCTAGAAAAATAGTTATGATGTTTTAATTTTGCTCATGGATGTGATATGATGTGTTATTTATGGATGTATGTCATATGATAATATAATGTATTTGTTTATGGTCATATTGAAATGTTCGGCATGAGTTAATGATATAAGATGAATCGAAGCAGTGTCTGGTAAATGGATAGAATGGTAGATGACATATGCTATGGTTCATGATATTTTGCTCAGTGATTTTGTTTGTGCTTATGATCCGATGGATGGTGTAATTAGTGTTGTTCATGATATGATATATGTTTATGTGGTCATGATGGTAGATGGATAGAATGATGTTTATGTTATGATATGCTTTCATTGTGTTTTGATTATGGATAGATAGATGATGTTGTTTGTGGACATAGTTCATCATACTACGCTTTTGGTTTGACATTCATTGTTTATGATCATGGAGATAAATTATGGATACGACTGAAGATGTAATGAGAATACATAAAATAAGTAGGTAACAAACCAAATGTTCAGGAAAGGGATAAGGATCATGAGAGGAATGTCTACATGAACCAATACAAGATAAGAAAAGAAACATGATGCATTTTCATTAGTAAGGACCAAAATGAAACCCGAAGTTGGCTCGACTTACTGAAAGTAAGCCTTTCAAATGCTTCGCATTAGCATGCTTTGGCTGGTAAATGGGTATTTTGACCACATTGTGTCAAGTAAGCTCATAATCCCATGCACATGATACATGGAGGGAGGATGGGTGGAACTGGAACCTTTTGTGAGACCAACATGCCTTTTCTGTAGGCTGCCAAGAGGATAGTATAAGCAAGTCTATGCTCATATATAAAGTGTAGACTGATCGATGCACGAAGTCTACTTTGAAAATTTGTTTGCGGCTTGCCAAAAATATTGTTTTTAGGAGAGCCGATTACGGCGCTTCTAATTGCTCTTGTTCAGGGGTTTTGCTTATGTTGATTTTGCCTGGGGTTGGGGAAGCTAATCGATGTAGGAAGCTTCTAAGAAATTGCTAGCTTTAACAAATGCTTTACTCAGTCATCCTTCAAATGAGTGATCTAAGTTTATGTGCCTAGTTCAAATACTTTTGATAGTTGTCCTTCAAGGGAACAATCCACTTTATGTTTTGCAATTTCAAATAAATTTTCAATTGTTGTCCTTCAAGGGAGCAGTATGAGAATATAAGAATAACCCATGATTTAGTTGTGAATTTGATATTGATTTTGCTTTTGTTTGATGGGGTTACCTTTATGAAGGCAAAACTAAGGGCACAAGAAGGTTCAGTAGGTGAAAAGAGGTTTAGGTGACAACAACCATGAGACTTTGTCCCGAAGAGGGATAGAAAGTACCATGAGAATTATGCCATGGGTAGATATGTGGTACCCATAATTCAAGATTAGGCTATCACTGTGACAGATAATCACACGATTCAGTTGTATCTGTTGTCCCTAAAAGAGGGAAATGATTGTGGTTGTATGAGATGAGCTTAAGTTAGATAAATGATGATTGTGACCCCTATTTAACAATAGAAAGGATGCAGATGTCAAGTATTGAGAGGATAAGGTTCTGGTTTGCCCTCGAGATAACACAAACGATAAGCTCCTGATCCATACTTATGGATTGTGATGTAGGGTCCAAGCCAATTGAAAGTAAATTTGTCCCTTTTGCTTTTCTCCATATTAGTTACATGTTGATTTTCCTTGAGAACAAGATCTTCAATATTGAATTCTCGAACACCTTGCTTTTCTCCATATTAGTTACATGTTGATTTTCCTTGAGAACAAAATCTTCAATATTGAATTCTCGAACTTTCAGGTGTTTGTTATAGGCACGCTTGATTCGTTCTTGATAGACACGGAGATGGATAAGGACAACCAAACGACGCTTATCAAGTAGCTCAAGTTGGGCTAAATGTGCTTGATGGTAATCATCTTCCGAAATAAGGTCGTGCAAAGATATGCAAAGAGAGGGTATTTGGACCTCAAGAGGTAATACAGCCTCAGCGCCAGACACAAGAGAAAAAGGGGTAGCACCTGTAGGGGTTCGGATGCTAGTGTGATATGCCCATAAAGCAAAAGGGATGTGTAAGTGCCAATCCCGACCTGGGGCATTGACCATTTTGGTAAGCACATTGTTAAGGGTTTTATTAGAAGCCTCTGCGTGTCCGTTTGCTTGCAGACAAGAAGGTGATGAGAAGCTTAGTTTTATACCAAATGCATCACAAATGCCTTGAACTTGTTTGTTTTTGAAGGATTTGCCATTGTCAATGATGATCTTATGGGGAACACCAAAACGGCATAGGATATGATGGGTGATAAATTCGACAATCTTTTTAGCTTTTGTCGAGATAAGAGGAATAACCTCCACCCATTTGGTGAAATATTTGGTTGTGGTGATGATATAGTGATGTCGTTGTGAAGAGTGGGGTTTAATTTCACCAATAAGGTCTAGACCCCATTGTGAAAAAGACCAAAAGTCAGTGGAAACTTGAAGGCTATGACTGGGTGCATGATGCAAATTAGCATGTTGTTGAAACTTAACACATTTTTTCACATAATCATAACAATATTGGTTAAGGGTAGGCCAGTAGTAGCTTAGGCGGAAGATGTGCTTAGCTACAGCGAGTCCACTAAAGTGACCCCCACAGATACCATCATGTATTTCCTTGATGGCATGAGAGGCTTCTGAAAATGGAGGCAACAGAACAGGGGGCCATCAAAACCACGTTCATAGAGGATCCCTCCTATAATGGTGTAACAGGAGGTGTTTTGAATAAATGTTCGACGGGCATATTCCTAGAGAGCTCAGATGGAACTATGCCAAGGTGTAGTCGAAGGTTTGTTGATACCAAAGGTCAGGTTCGATCTCCTCCATATTAAAGATGGTTGGAGTGTCTGACTTGACGTAGGAAGGTTCAGTGAGCCGATGGACAATGACTGATAGCTTAGAGTCTGACGGTGCGGAAGGGATCTGGGAAGCAAGAGAAGCCATGGTGTCGGCAAACTTGTTGGTAGATCATGGTGTGGTTTGAATATGGTAATGTTCGAATGATGTCAAGAGTTTTGCAACTATCTATATAGTTGCAAAATCTCATTCTTACACTGGTAGATGTCGTTGAGTTGATTGACCACAAGTTGGGAGTCGCCAAAGATGTTAATTGCTCTGACTCCCAAGGCTAATGTTGTTTGGAGACCTATTACTAGGGCTTCATATTTGGCCACATTGTTGGTACATTCAAAGTCGAGTTTAAAAGATAAAAAAAAGTGGTTCATTGATAAGGGGGATAAAGATGATACCAGCTCCCCCACCACGCTAACATTTGGAGCCATTGAAGAACATGGTTATGTGATTGGTGGAATCTGCTTGGGATAGGTTTGCGATGGACTCATCTGGAAATTCAAGAAGAGGAGGTTGGTTGCTTGGTAGGGGTACGCCAGCCAACTGGTCAGTAATGACTTGCCCCTTAATTGACTTCTACTGTAGGAATTCAAGGTCAAACTCAGTTAAAAGCATGAACCACTTGGCCATACGTTGGTTTTGGTATGGCTTAGAGTGCATGTACTTGAGCAGGTCAGTATTGGTGATGACAAAAGTTTTGTGGTTGAGGAGGTAGTGGCGAAGTTTGGTGGCCACAAAGACTAGGGCCAAGCAAATATTCTCGGTATGTGTATACCGAGTTTCATAGTCTACAAGGGTGTGGCTTATGTAAAAGACAGCTTGCTCTTTGTGTTATTCATCCCGATGGGCAAGCATTGCCCCTAAAGAATAGTCGGTGGCAGAGATATAAAGGTAAAAAATTTGGTCATCCTTAGGAGGTGTGAGGACAGGCGGAGATAAAGGGTACTCTTTGAGTGCAACAAAGGCATTTTGACAATTGACATTCCACTTGAAAGGGATGTACTTTTTCAAGAGGTGATGGAAGGGTTGACAACGATCTGAGAGCTGAAAAATGAAGTGATGAATGGATTGGAACTTTCCTGCAAACTGCGGGGTTGCTTAAGATTATTCAGGGGTAGCACTTCAAGGATGGCTTTGATTTTCGCTAGATCAACCTCGATTCCCCGAAGGGAAACGATGAAGCCAACAAGTGTGCCTGACAAGACCCCAAAAATACATTTCTTGGGATTCAGGCGGACATGGTAACAGGTAAGTCTCTCAAAGATAATCTTGAGAATGACTAAGTGGTCCTTGCGAAGTTTGGATTTTCTGAGGAGGTCATCCACGTAGTCCTCGACGATTTTGTGGATAAGGTTGTGGATGATGTAGGCCATAGCACGTTGGTAGGTTACACCAACGTTCTTAAGACGGAAGGGCATGACCCTATAACACAAAGTCCTCCATGGGGTGATAAAGACAGTTTTGTGTTGATCTTCAGGGGCAATCATAATTTAATTATAACCCGAGAATCCGTCCATGAGGGATATCTTGTGGCCTGTTATAAGATCAACAAGTTGGTCAATGTTAGGTAGAGGAAAGTCATCCTTTGGATAGACGAGGTTGAGGTCTTGAAAGTCCACACAGATACGTAGTCTCCCTGTGGCTTTAGTGACAGGGACGATGTTTGAAACCCACTAGAGATAATCAATGGGTTGAATGAAGTCAACAGAGAGGAAGCGTTGTAGCTCTTCTTTGACGAGAAGGGCTATGCGAGGATGCATTCATCAAAGTTTTTGTCTGACAGGCTTAGCATCAAGATGGGTTACAATGTTTTGGGTGGCAATCATCGAGTCCATACCAGGCATATCGGCATATGACTAGGCGAATGCAATGTTGCAGTCCTAGAGGAAGGTAGAGAAGTCATGAAATTCCTTAAGGGCAAGAGATTGGCCCAATTTTACAATATGAGGGTTGCCCAAAGTGCCTATGTCAATCCCTGTAATGGATTCATTTAACATGGTTGAGGTTTCAGGAGGTAAGGATTTGTGGATGGAGGAATCAGGGGCACCAAGGTAGGTGAGAATAGAATCATCATCCTAGCACTGGATGGTGTTAATGGTAGTAGAGTCTTCTCCCACCAGTTCAGGATCGCTGAAAGGGATGGATATGGGTGCCCCTTGCTTTTGATAAGTTAGGGGACTAAGGGTAATCATTTTGACAGAAAAAAAAGTTAGGTGGGATGATGTCCTCATCTTCATACTCAGGTGGAGGGGGTGTTATTAAGGAAGGGGTCTCTTCTTCAACAATGGGAGTGATGGGTTGTTTGGCTTTCTTTTTATTGGGTAGAATGAGGCCAAGGTCGTGTTTCTCATGAGGCTTTTAGGTCTCAATCGAGATCAATGTGTGTGGGCCATACTCGTATTGTTCTAAGCCAAATCCTTTTCAGGCACACCTATGGAGGTATACTTTGGCGAAGTCCGGGGTGTCCAAGTAAGAGAATGTAGAGGTGAGGAGGGGATGGTAGCAGCTTTAAGTGGCTTGTCAATTCCCCCATAGATAAAGTGGGTTTGACAGCTCGGGGGCCCCAAGGGAGTAATGGCCCAAATGTTGGAATCATAACCTGGTTGATGGTTGAGTTTCCCATACTCGTGGGGAGTAGGGAAGGCATCGAGGGTAAGGAGACGGTATTCTCCAAGGGTAAGGCATTGGAAGGTAGATTCCAAAGGATCGGTGGTGGGTGTTTGGTTTGTGAGAATAGAAGATCTGGTAGATACCGTTGTGGAAGGAGAAGCAATGGCTTCATTTTCCATGGTTGAGGGCTTGGCGACGGATGTTTGGGGTGTTGTCACCGGAGGTAGGAGGATGTCATTAGGTCGGTAGGTCATGTTGCATGTTGCAAAAGGGCTTGGGTGAGCTTGTATGGGAACAACCTGACCCTTGTGCTTGAATTTGACACAACAGTGGAGGGTAGAAGGTACACAACCCATAGCACAGATCCAAGATCTTTCAAGCAGAACATTGTACTGAAATTCACTTTCGACCACATAGAAAAGTTTGGGGAGCATGCATGGTCCAAGCCAAATGTGGATGACAACGGTTCCCAAGGTAGTGGTCATGGTGTCGTTAAAATATCTAATGATCGCTGAAGTTTGGGACATGACATTGTCCGGTAATTTGAGTTGGTTATAGGCATGGGAAGAGATGATGTTGATGTTGGCCCCACCATCGATCATAACCCGTTTGATGCGGTTTGGTTGATGTGGGCAGTAATGAAGAGAGGAGGATCCGGATCCTCAAGATGGACAGAGGGTATCTCTGAGTCTTTGAAAGTAATGAGGGTGGAGAGTTAGAGAGCACCTACGAAGGCCTCCATAGGTGGGGAGTCACCTGGTCTGACCTCAATAGCTTGCATAGCCTCTATCATGACCTGACGATGGTGAGGTGAGGTGGAAATGAGCTCGTTGAGGCTCATCTTAACTGAAGTGTGGTGAAGTTGCTTAAGAATGACCCTCTTAATGAATTCAAAGGGGGCCTCAAAGGTGCCTAAGATAGTAACTTTGGGTTTAGCTGAGGAGGTAAAGGTTTGGATCAGGTTTGGTTTAGAATGAGTTGGTGGGTATGTCCATGGAATGGACACTTTGACCTTCACTTTATCCTTTTGTTGTGAGCATGTGACCACATTAATGGTATGGATAGAGGGAAAAGGTGTGATAGGAGGTTGAGTAGATTTTCCATCATTCTGAGGTGAGAGTGGAAGATTAGGGATGTGTTGGTAAATGGTTGTTGGGTGCATTGGTAGAGGAGTCGATGGAAGTTCATCTAGTAAAAGATCATCCTCATTATAGAGTTGATGGATAATGGCTTGGAGAGCTTTGAAATTCTCTGTGTCATGCCCAAGTGTTCTGTGATAAGAACAGATTTGACGGTCATTATACCAAGCCAGTTTCGAACCAAGAGGATCGAAGGCCCTGATAAGGGGTAAAGTGAGGTAAGAGGCTTGCAGTAATCTTTGAAGAATGGTCATATAGGATTCTTCTAGAGATGGGAAAGGTCTAGAGATTGTGGTTTTGGTTGGTAAGATGGGCGTGTTGGTGGCAATGGGTTTTGTGAGAGAAGGTTTAGGTGAGGTGGTGATTCTGGTCAATGGTTTTGGTTTGGGTATGTCGGTGGTTGGGGTGTTCGGAGTTGATAGCCTGGCTATTGGTAATTTGGGAAGGACCGGCGCATCAGACAGTAAGTCGGTTGGTGTAACAAACGGTAGTGGATGACATATGTTAAAAGGAGCTTGCTTTTTAAGCAAGGTTGAGGGATGAGGCCCTAAGATAGAAGGCTAGGTAGAGGGAGGTAGAATCCTAACCATGTGGCTCTTCAATGGTTTTGTCCCCTTGGTTGGTTTGGGTTGAGGTTTGGGTATAGGTTTGGACAAGGTTAATTCTACTTTCAAAGATGGGTGAACCAAGCTTCATGTAGAGAAGGCACCAAGAGTTTTGGAAGGTTTGGTTGGTGGTGTGGTCATTGGAGAGGCCGTTGTTTTGGTTGATGGAGAAGGCGAGGGGTTGGCAGAAGTTATGATCGATTTAAGAGGTGGTGGAAAAATGATGGATTGGTTGGTTAAAGGCATGCTAGAAGGTTCGGGTTTGATGATGTAAGGGAGCCCTAGGTGTTGCCACAAAGTGGTTTGATCAATATCTGATTTTGTGACCATACCTAACTTCTGAACAAGTTTAGAAAAATGTATGTCTACTGGTTTTGTTCCCTGGGTAGTGGATGTTAAGGATAAACCTATGGGTTGAGGAGGAGGGTTGGTAGCCTTGTCTGTTTCCTCAAGCAAGGGATGTAAGTCTGGACTAGGTGGTTGCTCCATGAGCGATGTTTGTGATAAAGTTGCTCCCATGGGCACTTTGTCCATAGTTGTGGTTTGTCTTGTGGTTAGAGGAGATGGTGGGTTAGGAATGGTTGTTTGTTCGGATAGGTTATTCAAAGGGGTGTTTGATGATTCTGAAGCCTTTATGAGTGAAGTTAAGGAAAAAGGAACCTCCTCGATTTGGGCCTCTGCAGGAAGGGAAAGTGACTCCACCACCTCGGTGGACGAAGTGGAGGAAAAACAGGTAGGTTGTATGGTAGGTTCCCCATTGATAAGCGTATCAAGGACCATATTGACTGTGAGGGCATCATAAGAACATTCAGCTTGTGTGTCCTCGGTTTTGACAAGGGCATAGTTGAGAAAAGGTTTTTGGAAGATGTCAAGAGCTTGATTTTGAGGGGCATTGGGATTATCCAACACAAGTTCCCCCTTATCAATAAGGCTCTGAACAACATTCTTGAAAGTATTACATCGACTAGAGTCATGTCCAATTACCCGATGAAAAGCACAAAGGTTATTCTTGTTGTACCAAGCAGGTGATGGACGAGAAGAATCAAACTGTTGGGGAGGTTTTATGGGTGGAAGTTGTATGAGGTTAGCTTTTAGTAGTTTCTCCAGAACCGAGGCATAAGATTCTCCAAGCGGAGTAAACTATTTTTGGTATTCTTGTTGAGGGATTCCTGTGGATTGGACATTAACGGTAGTTGGGTTGGTAACGAACGGAGAGGTAGTAACCTTCATGCTAGTAGGTAGTGAAGTAGAAGGGATAGATACCCCCAAGCTTGGTAAAGGGGTATTGACCAATGGGTTGGGTTTGATAGAGAGAAGGGTGGTATTGCTGACAGTAGGTGTTCCAGCAACAAGTGGAGTGTGATGGGTTAATGGTTGGGTTGTCCCTAAGGTGGAGGAGTCATTAGTGGGGGTGGAAGGTGTAAGGGTAGCGGTTGGTTGGGTAGGTTGGTTTTCAATTGTGGCATCAAAGGTGTTAGTAGACAAAGAGGCCTAGGTAGTTGAAGGTTGGGTGGTGACCACGGCAACAGAGATATCCCTCATAAGACGGAATGGCATGCCATAAGGACCCTGAGGTGGAGTCGAAAACAAGACATGGTGAGGGGAGGTGTTAAGGTAGTGTTGGAGGGAACTAGATTGTTATCTAAAAAAGTGGCAAAGTCTATGTCTCCTTGGGAAAATACCCGAGTAAAAGTAGGGCTTCCCAACAGATGAGGTGAGTCTTCTGAAGACGTACTCCATAGATGAGGAGGTAGAAGAGGTTGATCCGAGCGATGGGTTTTGCTCTACTAGGTCTCTTCGTTGCTAGTGAGTGAGAACCATAGAAAAAAAAGAGAAAGAAAAAAAGAATAAACTCACCACTCAAACAGGAAGAAGACAAGAAAATGATAAAGGAGATCAAGACACACACTATAAAGTACGTTAAGCCTAGAGGTTAGTTTTAATCTTGCTTTTGACTTATGCCTTAGTTTATGAGAATGTGTGATAGAAATTGGCTTGTAGATTAGGTACTATAGAAGCAGTCTATGGTTGGTTTTGGGTTATTTAAGTGCTCAAAAGAATTTGTATTGGAATCAATACATGGCTTGGTATTGGGACTTATCCCCTCACTTCATGGTCCCACAGCAATAAAAGTGTCGGGTGCTTAGCCAATATATATTGATATCCAAAGTTTATACTCAATCAGAGAGCTAAGTTGGTTCTCCCCTTGGTAATAACCTCCAAGTAGGATCGTCGGAAAGGGTAAGGTGACTGCTAGGTGATGAAATCCAGTCGAGCCTTGTCTCAAATTGTTTTGATATTTTATTGATGAAAGTGGTTTGGCTAGTGTGTGCAACAAAAGTGATGTTACGATAAAATTATTGTGATTTAATTCAAAGTGAACTAATGTTAAAAGCAAGCAATGGATGCAATTGATTTTAATCCCAAAATGAATTTCAGTTTCAATTATGAGCACAGATAGAGAGAAGAGCATACAAAATACAAAAAAAAAGCGAATAAAGACTCTAGGTCCCATCGGGCGTTCCTGAATGTTTCATATAAATTTTCACTTTAAGTTCTAGGGGAGAGAGAAAAGAAACTCGAAACGGGTGTGGTTGAAAACCCTGTTTGTTTGTGTGTGCGTTGAATCAGAAGATTGTGAAGAGCTCCTCTTTAGTTTGGGAGGAAGACCTATGGATAAGAAAGCACTAAAGCAAACTTGTTTGTTAGACAGATATTTGGGTGGATTGCCTAGCAATAGCTAGATCTTGGAAGCAAAAGCTTCCTTAGACGTTGTCAATCCACACGTTTTAAACAATTAAGTTGACAAAACTAGAAAGAAGGTACTTGCATCAATTAAAGAAGATCACAAAAACTGATTATACAAGAAGTGCTTGTTAAAGAAAGGTATGCTAGAACGTTAAATATAGCAAAAAACAGGTCAATACCTATGCTAAACAGTTAGGGTTTGTCCCAAAAAATCAGGTAGAGGCCTATGAACAGGTAGGGACATAAAAAACTAGATTTGGTTGGGTGTAGATAGGTGAAAGGAGCTTGCTGGAAATTCGCCTGACAGTGAACTGTCGACGGTCAAGGTGACCGTCGCTGATTGAGGGGAACCGTTGTCGGTTGAGACTAACCGTCATCGGTTACCTGTTAGTTGAACTGGGTTGGTGTTGTTGATTGACGAGATTCAAAAGGTAAGTTCTGAGAGGTGGATAGGGGCTAGATTGATCTCAAGATGAAAACATGATAATTAAATCCCAGAAAGCAAATCCCTGTCTTATGAGAAATCGATTGGGTGGATAGTTGAGACAGATTGCTCATTGATTGAATTTGCCCTGATTTCGATAGAGTAACAGTCCCCGAGAGCTTGGTTGGGAGGAGACGATGAGTCATCTCCCTGGTATGGCTGCTGGATTGTTGAAGCGCTTGAAGATGATTGCCCTGCAAAAAGAGATTTTGGATACACAAAGCTCTTGATAACTATTGGAGATGGATCTCCTCCACCCCTTCTCTTTCTTATAGGCAAGGCAAGAGGTTGAAGTGGTTGTTCTAACTGGGGCTTGGGGAGAGCTTTCTAATTATAAGTCATACATGCAAAGGGCTTGCAACAAGATTTAGATGAGTTATTTTTAGAAAAGCAAAGCGGTGGTTTGCATGTGGTTTGCATGCTAAAAGTCCATGAGGTGCAACCTGACCGTCGTCGGTCACCTTGACCATCGTCGATCGAGGGTCTAAAGAAAAGGTAGGCTAAAAGGTTAAGAGGTGACTTAAGCTAGATAGGTAACTAACTTGACTTCGAGTTAGGTGAGTGGGTTAGGTCAAATAGGTTTTTCGACCTTGTAGGTATAGTCGAAAGAGGTTAAAGAGAAACCCAAGGCATTTCGACAACTAGGACCGTGTGTGCGGTTTTCTAATGTCTACACTTATATTAAAATAGATTTTCACACAATTATTTTCCAAAAACATTTTTTTCGTGTTTAAGACATTGATGCAAGAACATCCAAGTAATCAAACAATTTTGCATCATTCGAATAACATGTTTTTATGTTTGTGCGCTTCCAATGGTCGACATCAACTTACGTGGATTCAATCACATTTCAATAGGTTTTTAGAAGAAAGAGAAAAGTGGTTTCAAGACGAAAGCAAGGTGTCTTTTGCTTCATGGTGAAACCATCAATTAATGCAGTTCTAAGTTAACCGGCAATTACGAAACCACTGCAACAGTTACACAACCACTACTCTACATGAAGTGATGGTTTCACCTATGAAAGTTATATATACCCAAACATCAGCTCATAACTATTTGGACTCCAATTCAGAATGTTTTTGAGATCAAAGGTAATTCCAAGAGCCACTACCCAAAGCACAAAGGAGGGAAAGGATTAAAAAATGCAGACTACAGTTGGAGAGATATTTTCCAAGTGTGGAATTTGAAGAGGAAGCTTAGAGGGTTAGAGATCAATGTTCAATCTAGGTAGGGACTCCGTAGCATTCTTCCATTGTTGGAGTCATAAGTTGAGTCTATGAGTGAGTGTGTGTAATGTATGTACTTCTCCAAGATCAATAAAAAGTGTGTTTTAGTTTTAGTCTCATATTATGTGTGTGCATAGTGGTAGGCTATAAGGAAGGGGTTGTCCTTATCTAAACCCCGTATCATTGACTACATCAATTGGTATCTGAGCAAGGTAACAACTTTGGGATAAGAGGGAAAGAGTATTTGTTCTCCGTTAGAAAAATAATGGGTAGAGAGCATCAGTGAAGTGTGGTGAGAAGAGAGTGTTCTCCATCTTGTGTGGTTGGGTAGAGAATTGTGGGTACATCCTCCATTTAGTAAACAGTGGGTAGAGTGTCTGTAGATGTGTTCTCCATCTTGTGTAGGCGAGTAAAGAAGAGAGAGATGGATGAGAGGTGTGCAGTGCAAGTGGCTGAGTTGAGAGTTGCGTTGAGGAAAATGCAAGCCCAAGCAAGAGCTAAGGCAAGGAGGAGGAAGAGAGGTAGTTCAACACTACCTATGACAGAGGTTGAAGAATGCAAGCCATGTTAAGCAATATGGAAGAGGACATTGTTATTGCAATGGGAGAGAAAGAAAGGAGAAGAGCATGTATTACACACCATGTGTTGCAAAGATGAAGAGGGGAATTGATTGAAGAGGCTTTGGTGGAAGGAGGAGCATTAGAAGCATTTATTTTGGAAGGCATGAAGGTGGAGGTGAAGGAAGTGCAAGTGAATGCACATGATGCGGATTTTGAGGGAGTATTGAGTGGAGAGGAAGAAGATCATCATTTGAGGAAGATGAGGAGTCTGTGGAGAGAGTAGATGTGTCAATTATGGTGATGGTTCATGGAGGTCCCATGTTTGAAAAAGGAGTGGAAGACCATCTCTTACTTGAAGAAGAGATGAGGGTGATTGAGGGAATGTTTGATTCTGTTAATGTTGATTTTGTTGCAGGGAGTGGGAAAAGTACAACGATTGAGGAAGAGCAAGAAGAAATCCTCATAAAGGAGGACAGGTGTGGAGAAAGTGAAGATAAAGAGTATCCCCCATGTGGCATAGAGGCGAGAATTGAGATAGAGGTGGTGGATGTGCTTCTATAAGAAGCAAGAGGAGCATAAGTTGTTGCAAATGTGGAAGCATCCCGCATAAGAGTTAGGGAAGAAGAAGATGAGCAGTTGGTCACGTTATCACCACATGCAAGTGTATAAGAGGGCGAGGTTGCAAAAAATGATGAAGAAGATGAAGAGAAGGGGCAGCTTTTCAAAGGGATATGGATGAACTCTTTGAGGTCATCTTGAAGATAGAAAATGTAGAGGATGTTACAGCGAAGGTAGTGGATGAGGAGAAAGGAGCATGTGGAGATAGATGGTGTATTGAACACTTAGTAGAGGTGGATGGATAGACATGGGCAAAACCCTACAAGAGAGTGGAGAGAGAGAGAGGAAATGTGGTAGGAGTGAGATGTGCAATGTTTGAGAGAAGGGCTGGAATGAAATAGAAAGGAATATGTTTGGCAAAGGAGGACAATTTGCAATCCAACAATTCAGTTGGAAAATATGTATCTACACCACATCGTGGAGGGCATGATGTGGCCTTTCGCAAGATGTTAAAACGTTGGTATAGCCCTAAATTTGTGAGCACTATGTTTACAAACTCTTGCCTCGAGTGTTTGATGCAAGAGCATCCGAGAAATCAAGTAATCTTGCATCATCTTAAAAAATGCCTTTTATGTTTGTGCACTTCCAATGATCGACATTGACTTACATGAACTCAATCGCATTTCAGCAAGGTTTTGGAGGAAAGAGAAAAGTGGTTTCAAGCCCAAAGTAGGGTGTCTTTTGCATCATGGCGAAATCCCCAATTAATGCAGGTTTGCATTAATTGGTGGTTACAAAACCATTGAGGCGATTACACAACTACTGCTCTGCAAGAAGCAACAATTTCACCAACAATAGTTATATACACCTAACAAAAGTCCAAAACTATTCGGATTCCAATTTAAAGTGCTTTCAAGATTAAAGGGAATTCCAATAGCCATTGCCCGAAGCACAGATGGGGGAAAGAATTCAAAAAAGACAAGACTTAAGTTGAAGATATATTTTCCAAGTAAATGTGGAGTGTGAGGAGGAAGTGTAGAGGGTCTGGGGTCAATGTTCGGTCCAGGAAGGCACTGTGTAGCATTCTTCCATTGTTGTAGTCATAGGGAGAGTGAGCGAGTGTGTGTATAATATTTGTACCTTCTCAAGGGTCAATAACAAATGTGTTTAAGTTCCAGTCTCATTTTTTTTGTTTGTGTAGTGGTAGGCTGCAAAAAAAAGCTTGTCAATAACGAGACCCCCTATCCTTGACTGCATCAGACATTCATATATATATATATATATATATATATATATATATATATATATATATATATATATATATAATCTCTGTACTTCTCAAGGGTCAATAAAAAACGTGTTTTAGTTCCAGTCTCATTTTTTGTGTGTGCATAGTGGTAGGCTGCAAAGAAAAGCTTGTCCATAACTAGACCCCCTATCCTTAACTGCATCTGACATTCAAAGATATATATATTACCGGTAATAAAGGCCACTAGATAGAAAGTACTTATATGTTATTATACGATTACATGTGGTTTTCATAGATATCACTAAAAGCCATTTAAAAAAAATCAGCACACTAGGTCTGAACATAGAATCAAAGCATATAATTTAATAATTTTAAAATTTGCCCACCTAACAAAACCTGCTAGAGATAAATCACACTAGGTTTGCATATAGAATCAATGTATATAATTTAATATTTTAAACTCTATCCACCTAATAAAACCTGCTACTTGCCAGCATAGAAATAAAATCTTTGGCTTCTTAATTATTAAAAATAATAACTTAAAACTTCATACTATTAAAAAAAATACACAATAAATTTTCAATCCAGGAAAAGATTTGAATCCTCCATCTATAAGCCTTCCAAATCAAAAAAATATATATTTTTTACAAATATATCAAAATTAGTATGGACTCAGTATTGCTAACAGTATTAATGTATTTATTCCTAACAAAAACAGTGGGCAAACAGGAACTATGAAAACTAGCTAACTGAAAAAAAGAAATTAACAACTTACAACAATCTCATGTTGGAAGTGCCATCTTTACCACAGTTGGAAAAAGTTGTTTATTAACTACTGAACCTCCAACTCTCATCTTCCATGAACTTCAGCAAAAAAGAACTTGATTTCCAGTGTTGGGATTGAAGTTGAAGATGGCAGTATTGTTGCCACCATGTCATAAAGCTACTCCCATCCAAGAATATCTCAACAGATATACTGAAATCTCTGATCATGCTCGACACATAATCTTCAAACTTTTCAAGGCTTTCTTTCAGTTGGGCATTCATTACCTGATGTTGGGTATCTTGTTGGAGTATTGTCAAGGTTTTACAAGCCTCTTCTAGATGAGCCCAAAAACAAGAGTCCTGAATTAAGGAAGCCAACTTTGTACGAGGCCTTTTATCTCTAACAATGCGAGTTTGGTCTTTTTCATTCATCCATTTCTCCAGAACTATGTGACGGTGGGGTCTAACCCCTTGTGAAAGATAGCTTCCGTTGCCCTTCTGTTTGCGGTAGTAGTCTGCAATGTCCAGAGGCTCTACAAGTCTTCTGTATGCAGTGCCAGCATTGATCCATTTATTTTGGAATCTGAAGTTGCTGGGCAATTCATTCTTCTCCACCTTGCCAACAATATCATCCCAGAATGTTTCCAGAGATATTCTAAACAAGTTTGCTTTGATATCCTTCCTGTCACTTCGCTTGAAAGAATCATAATAACCGATGCCTTCGGCCTTACAACGCCCTTTATACCATTCCAACTCTGCCATAGCACTTTGTTTCTTGCTCAACTCATTATTTAGCTCCATAATGTTCATGTCATACATGCTTTTCATCTCTCCAGATTTTTTAAGGGCAAGACGTGCATGATCATTCTGCTTGAAAATCAATAGTCGTCAATCAAAGTTTTAAAACAGTGTTGACAAACTTAAGCAGAAAAAATGGAGAAAACTAGGCAGCTACCAAATCTGGTCAAATACATGGCAAATGAGAACAACTAATAAAATGCGGTTCAATAGAGGTCAGGGAGATATTTTTTTGTGATTCTTAATTACAAGCTGCTGATCTACAAGTTGCATATTCTTTTTATTTTAATTTTGAATTGGTGACACTCAAGATGTGACCCCACAATTATTAGATCCCCACATTCAGAAAAATGGTTTGGAGGAAAGGTTGATGAGAAGAAGGTATTGGCCAACACCACATTCAGAAGAATAGTTTGGAGGAAAGGTTGATGACTAGAAGGAATTGGCCCACACCAAATTGTTGAAGGAAAAAACCACTTTAAGTAAAGGATAAAAGCTCAAAGAACCACCTCTTCTAGCCAGGAGTTCTCCATTAGCCCATTGTGGAATTTCATTCTGCTCTCTATAGGCAAAACTCCGAGTTCTAACATGAAAGGGCATGATAGTAAAATTCTCATTTTTCTTCATTCAATTTCATATGTTTTGCCTATTTTTATAGCTGGACGAGTTGAACTCCAAAGAGCTTACAGGCAAAACTCTCCAAACTCAGAAATACTGGACTAAACTCTGGCAAGACTCCGCCAAATAAGGAAAGTGGTTCTTATCAACAAAAAAGGTAACGGTTGTTTTTTGGGTCATGGCCAAGCCAAACAACAATTCAGCATATGAGACCCCACCTCTCAGAGCTCACAAGGAGATTTCTTTCCATTTACTCTATTGTTCAAACTTAATAAATATATTAATATTCATATTTTGAATAGTTTATGCATGTTTTTGCAGAGTCTGAGTCATGTGACTAAAGTATATAGACAAAATAAGTAGAAAAAAGGAGATTACCTCAGCCATAATACCCATTGCTGACAATTGCTGTTCTATCCCCATCTCAAAGGAGGAGTCTGTGATGGGGTTTGCAATTCTCACTGCGATTGTGTCACTGTTAAGTAAGTGTTCAGTGATGCATTCTAACGTGTTGCCATAATCAGTATGCTCTGAAATACAGGACCCTGAAATTTCATCATAATAGTTTCCTTCTTTGCTTTGCATGGTAAAATGTAGCATCTTCAACACAGCTTCAGGGTCCTCAATGCACGCTGCACCATAGATTGAACAGAACATATAAGCACCGAAGGGTTTATAGGGGCTTCTAAGACCAGATTCTCCTGCATAATTGTTTGCTATTGTAGACGTGTGCTGCAGTACATTGTAATAAAGAGTCTTGCAGGCCTCTTGAATAGGAGGATGTGATACAGTCATGGAGGCCTTGCACGATATGCTCCCCAAATGAGGCAAAATTGCATTCAAAGGCTGAGAAATTGATTCAAATGGTGCAAGGAGCATCCGAGGAACAATATCGTACTTGGCGACCACATGACAAAATTTGCTTGACCAATCTTCACGGCTAATCGCTTCTCCAAGACTAACGTCTCCCACCAAAGGAGAACCAAATGTTATGCAAAAAGGAGAAATTTGTCTCAACCTCTTTCCTAGAAACCATATCATCGCCAAGGTTGCCACAGCACCTCCCATGGAATGACCCACAAACACAATGGCTTGTTCCCTTTTAAGGTTCATAAAACTCTGCATCTGATGGGACATACAAATAATCCGGGTTAGATTAAATTTAAAAATTTGCTCTCTTAACTAAAAGAAGTAATATATGTTCTCTCTAATGATTTATTTCCGCTTCCTTTTGTATTTAGATAAACCAATTCTTTTTCCTTGCCTTGATACAGAAGTCCTATTTATCTTTTGCTAGGTGAATGAAAAATTATATTAAAATATGGGCATATTGCTCTGTAAATACAAAAAAGTTGTAATTACAGAAGTTTTAAGCATGGCAAACTACATTCACAAAATTGACCAATAAATTAGGCATGGATGATTGGAAAATACTAGCAATCATAATCATAACCACAGAACATGACATATGTCATAAGTCCTGCCATTGCTGTTTTGGGGATGACATGTGCTGCTTCTTGGGCCCATGGATTTCGTAGGGCAAGAGCTTCAGTTCCTGAGTGGCAGATACCTTGAACGTAAGGAAGTGAAGATAAACATCATCGGGAACTTCTTGAATAGGTCTAAGTCTTATCAGTTGTATTTAGAAATTTAGAATAGAGTCAATATAAAGCCAAGTGCTTTCAGATGATTCTAGACTACCTGGTATATCAAATAGAAAAAGGATGTTAAATCCCACAAACCAAAGACGTCAACTGCAAAGAAAATGGCATAGACTCAAAACGACAGGTGGACTGCAGGCGGGTATAAGAATTATATTTAAGGAATGTAAAATGAGAGATCCGGCATCATAGAGGGATGAGCTTATCTATCACGTTAGTTTGTATTTGTGGGCTGCTGAGCCAAAAATTGTCTCAATTAGCCATCGTTAACAACATACTAAGTTACATTCTGTTAAAATTGAATATAGGTAAAGAACAACAAGATTATGGTGCAACGATGAACGGTAACAGCGACGATGAAGGCAAATGCGAGCAGGAGTAGACGGAAGAAGGATTAGTGCAGCAGGCGTTACAGCAGCTCGAGTCTAAGAAAACGGTTTCAAAGGAAAATACAAGGAAGGCGTCAGCAAAGCCAACTGTTGAGCAGTGACAGTCTGGGAAGAGAGAGATCAAAGAAGAAAATAGCAAGGGAAAAAACCTAAGTTGCCGATACGGGTACGAGAATCGGATACGGGGATACGGCAATTTTTTTTTGGGGGGTTTGGATACGGCTGTACAAAAATATATATAAAAAATTGAAAAATATAAAAATATAGACATATAAGCAAAATTAGCCACATATTATGCATAGAAGAAACATAATAAGTTAAATAACCACAAAACATACTAATAATTCAATGCCAAATATCATAATATTCAATTTTAGAAACTTAGATTAGTCTTATTTATTATTACAAGTATATAATGCAAATGTTACAACTTACCAGTATGGACAAAAATAAAGACAAAAGAAAATCCCTTCTGCGCAGTTTGGTGAAGATTACAATGAGATGACCTGGTGTTAAATCAAACTTAAGAGTATGCCCTGTTCTCTTCTTTGAGCTTATTCACGAGTTGAGCTTTTGTATTATACCTGTGCAAATGATCTCACCATATGTACTACACAGAAAGAGTCCTGGAGAACCATATTTTTGGGACATAAAGGATAAGCAAAACAGGACATAATTGATTTCAACCTCTCCCTCATCTTGATCATGTTACCAACATTTATTTACTTTGTTTTGGCAAGGCTGAAACGCGATCCAATAACTGGAAGACTTGCTGAGTTGCTCTGGCAACCTTTACAGCTGCTGTATAAGTTAAATAACCACAAAACATACAAATAATTCAATGCCAAATATCATATTATTCAATTGTTGAACTTAGATTAGTCTTATTAGTTATTACAAGTACATAGTGCAAATGTTACAATCTATGGACAAAAATACAGACAAGAAAATACACTATCTGCAGTTTGGTGAAGATTACAATGAGATGCCCTGGTGTTAGATCAACTTACGACTATGGCCTGTTTTCTTCTTTGAGCTTATTGACCAGTTGAGCTTTTGTATTATTAATTAAACCTGGGCAACTGATCTTACTGTATGTACTGCACAAAAAGATTCCTGGAGAACCATATTTTTGGAACATAAAGGATAAGCAAAAAAAAGACATTATTGATTTCAACCTCTCCCTCATCTTGATCATGTTACAGACATTTATTTCCTTTATTTTGGCAAGGCTGAATCATGATCCAATAACTGGAAGACTTGCCGACTTGCTCTAGCAACCTTCATAGCTGTTGTATACAGCCCTAATAAAGAAGATACAGATGAATTGATTGAGGCTCACGTTTTGAAAACACAGCCAACCATTGAAACTGCAGATAGGTTTTCATACTTTATTTTGTTTTTAATTGTTTTTTGAAGTTCGTGTTTCACTTTTTATTAGGCGAAATTGCAAAAAAATAAAAAAAAAACTGCTGGATACGCAAGGGATACGGGCAGGATACGTCCTGCCCCCTGCGGATACGTCCCAAAACGTATCCGGGCATATCCGCAGGGGTCAGGACGTATCCTGCCCGTATCCCCCTGCGTATCGAACCCGTATCCGTATCAGATCCGTATTGTATCCATATCCGGGACCCTATACAGCAGTATCCAGTAACGTAGGAAAAAACTACTACTGCTACACTAAAAGTTGTTGGTTCCCAGGGCACCCACAGATCTGATCTCACGCAGTCTAAATCCTTGTTTAACGATGCTGCAGTGCCTCATTTGCCTAATAATGCCAAAGCGGGATTTCAGGTTGTTATTGAAAATGAGTTGTCTGGAAAAGATTGCTGTCGATCTGAAGCTTCCAGCAGCAAAATGGAATAGAGGATCCAAGCTTTTGTGCATAGCAAAAACAACAGAATTGAACCCTAATGTTGCCTTCCTCAGTTAGCAGGGTTTCAGCGGAAAGCAAAAGGTGAAGGTGAAGAGTGACGAGGTCAGGAGTGCAATAATAGCAACAAAGGTGACAGAGAGAGAATGTTGTATATAATTTGAAGGCAACAGGATCAGATCTGAATGCTGAAGAAGGAAATGGAAAGGTGGATGATGCAAAGGGGATCTATGAAACGAGGAAGAAGATAGACCCTCTGAATTTTTCTCTCCTTTCCAAGCAGCCAGGAGTGAAAATTGTTGCTGCTAGTATCTTTCCAAAATCCCCCGTGGCTAATTTGTGTTGGATTCAATCTGATGTAGCAGAGGCCTGCGACCTGGATTGCTAGGAGATTGGAGATATCCCTATAAAATTTGTTGTGAAGATCCCAGATATTAAGCTTTCAGATGCTACCCTCAACTCAATTTCTGAAGACAGATTTTCATCTACGGCCCTGATTTGCAGATTTATGGGAAAAAGGCCAGACTTGGAAGAGTTTACCCAATGGATTCTTCCAAAAAAAAATTCAGTTTGAGGAGGACAAAAACTTTGTTCTTCACAAGGGACCCTAGTTTCAGGGTTTTAAACGATTCCCTTGGCCCCCTATCTTTATCCCTGAAGTTGAGAAGATTTCTGAAATCCCACTCTGAGTTCGTTTATATAGACTACCAGCTGAGCTGGATAATGTGGAAATGATGAAAATGATCAATGGTATTGTGGGGGAATTCATAAGGGTGGAAGAGGTCAATGGAGAGGATTGGAGATTTGCAAGGATGTGCATTAAACTTGATCCTGCGAAACCCCTTTCCATTGCTATTCATATCATCTCCTCTGTTGGTTCATGGATTGAAAACTTGGATCATGAAGGGCTGCCCTTACGGTGCTTTCGGTGTCGACAAATTGGACATATGGTGTCAAATGCTCCCTTCAGCATGGTAGAAGCTGAAATCCAAACTCTCAGATCTAGAAGAAGAAGGATGGTGAGCCCACCTCAGAATTCATTTGACAAAATCATGGGAAATTTTATGATCAGCAGCAGATTGACAAAGGCAGTAATATGAAAGACACAAGGATTTCATACTAAGTTGTAAAGGATCCAACTTCTAAAGCAAAGGCTGCAGGTTCGATAGCAAAGGGCCAGCTGATTTCCTCTTCACATTTACCTCTTTCTTCTTTGGAGGAGATTTTGGATGTGCTTTATAGCACTCAGATTGAGGAGGGTTATGGTCCTAGTTCTGAAACTATGAGTAAGGTGTGGTCACCTAGAGATTTACCACAGTCTCTGTGATGTCCCTTACTTAGGGGCTCCTTTTTCTCTTACAAAGCTCTGAACAACTGTAATATCCCCTTCAAACAGGGAATATAGAAACACAAACAGTTCTGAACGAAGATACAATCTTGCAGAATAAATTCAGATTAACAATAAACCACAGTAAATTTCTTAACTGCCAATCAAAGATCTTATTATTCGTCCAGATGATTACAATAGTTGTCCTCTGTCATGCATATACAGAATATGAAAATACAGTCTTGAAACCCTGATTCCTCTAGCAAACTGGAAATAACCCTGGGTCTGTGCGTGTCTCGGCCTGCTGTGTCTCGAAAACACAGTCGCCGTCGTCGGTCGATATACTGCCGACGTCGGTCACTGTGGGTCCTTCTCTGCCGACGTCGGTCTTCAGTCGGCCGATGTCGGTCACTGGGATGCCGATGTCGGTCTATGTGGATCTCTTCCTGCCGATGTCGGTCTCTGTGCGAAGCTGTACTAATCTGTACGGACTTCGTACGGTCGCCAATAAAGCACAACACACCCTGATAGCTGAACAACCTGATCTCAAGATATATGACTCTAATACAAAATATCTCTATCTGTATAATTTATTGAATCAAAACTAAATAAAAATATACCTGAAATACTGTGATAACTTCTGTGTGAAGTTATCTCTCAAATCATCTGCAATACTGTGATAACTTCTGTGTGAAGTTATCTCTCAAACCTGTAAATCTCTGTGATAACTTCGGTATGAAGCTATCTCTCAAATTGGCAATAAATCAACTGATATTTCACAGCCTCTAAATCGCACACAATGAAGAGTTGACGTTCTCCACTGCAGATGGAATCCTGGAGCCCTTGGCTCAGTCTTCTCAGGGAAAACCCTTAGCAAAATCTGTCTTCAAATCAATAATCAATTCATACATACAAACTCTCCCCCATGAGAAACCCTTATACCCTCCAAAGGTGTGCTTGCTAAAATTAGATTTTCTCAAATTAGAACTTGGGGTTCTTAAATTAGAATTCCTCAAATTAGAACTTGGGCTTCTTAAATTAGAATTGGGGTCTTAAAATTAGACCAAATAATTAATAAGTAATTAATATCTAATTTAAAATTAGACCAAATAATTAATTAATTAATAATTAATTAATATCTAATTTAAAATTAGACCAAATAATTAATATTTGATTAAATCAATCAAATATTAATATCTCCCTCAATACATGTCGGATCCTCGAACCGTCTAAAGCTGGTGAACCAGGGAGTTATTCTGCACATGACCATATCAAAACAAGGGTGCTCCGCTGCATGTCAAATATCCCTAAATAATAGGAGCTCAGGCAAATATGTCTGAAAGACCCTGAATGAAAGCCAACTGTAGAGATTCTGCTAATCGAAGCCATGCCAAGCTCCATCAAGACCCTCTATCCATCCTCTCAGCCTACGAGAGTTGCATAATAGGCTGATCATCAAGTTTGACGATGTCCACTAAAAAAGGGGACATGACAATCCGCCCCTCCTGAAATTGCTTGTCCCCAAGCAATCTCGAAACAATGAACCACTCGATCCACCTGGATCCCAAATGTAGTTATGCTCTACATAGCTGTAAATCAATGCAAGTACCTGCATCATCATCAGAAGTAGAACAAAGAGGAACCCATAATCAAATTGGTGAATGCAACTCAAGCAACCTCTAAGATCACAAATATCATATACACCTCCCACCATGCTATGCGGAAGGCACGCTCCAACTCTGTAACAACTCCCAAATGGAACTATGCCAAGTATGGAGAATCCACCCACTGTACCTCTACTGTGGTCAACATATCTGATCGACTCCTGCTCTAAGTCATGCACCGACAAACTGTCAATCCCATCTACAAAAGATGGTGCCAATCCATCCCATAATTGATCTCTCTGTAAAGGCAGCACAACCAACTGTACCACACTGTCATCTGTATGAGAAGAATCAATCTGGAGACTCGACTCCACTGGTATGCCAAACTCATTAGGACCAAGAACTCCCAAATGCTGAACATGTGTGTCAGTACCAACAACATGTTCCTCAGCTATAACTGTAAGAATATACTCACAATCAACATTCAATGTACTAACCTCTGAGTATACCTCCACACTCTGAATGCTAGAATCGGACTCATCCTCATCTAACTCTGAAGAAGCTGCTGCTGAAACTATCTCAACGTCACAATCTCTCACTCCCTCGTCCTCTGCAACTAACTGAGAGTCCGAATCCTCATGACTAAGCTCGACCACATGTCTGTCAAAATCCTGGTGAGTCACCTTCATTGCCTCTGCCTTTGACTCCTCGGAACTATCATGATGTTCGAAATCTTTGGATTTCGAATCCTCATAATACTCGCTTTGCCCTTATGCCTCAAATGACAATTGTGATTGGCATCATATGGATCTTTGCAGTATAAGCAAAGCTTCCTCCGGCGTAGACCGTTAAGAGCCTCTCGATCCAAAGGTGGTGATGCTGGGTTGGCCTTTGAATCATTCTTAACAAACGTAGGCCGTGTAGGCCTATCAACGATCCTGGAATAGGTCAGTTGTGGTCTCCGATTAACAGTAGCACCCCTGTTATCTCCTTGCTCCCCATTCTGTCGAACAGATGTGTTCATCCTCTCTACCAAAGTAGTGAGTGCCTGTAGTGCCTGTCTCATCTGCTGCTGGCCTGTAACCATAGCTCGGTAGAATTCTTTGGTGTCCTGATCACCATTATCTCTGTCACTCATGGTGACTTCGCTGATTCAATCTACCCACCTACCCAACAAGATGGCAGGACATTGGCTCTGATTTGCCCAAACTATCCAACAGGATGGCAGGAATTTGGCTCTGATACCACTGTGATGTCCCTTACTTAGGGGCTCCTTTTTCTCTTACAAAGCTCTGAACAACTGTAATATCCCCTTCAAACAGGGAATATAGAAACACAAACAGTTCTAAACGAAGATACAATCTTGCAGAATAAATTCAGATAAACAATAAACCACAGTAAATTTCTTAACTGCCAATCAAAGATCTTATTATTCGTCCAGATGATTACAATAGTTGTCCTCTGTCATGCATATACAGAATATGAAAATACAGTCTTGAAACCCTGATTCCTCTAGCAAACTGGAAATAACCCTGGGTCTGTGCTTGTCTCGGCCTGCTGTGTCGAAAACACAGTCGCCGTCGTCAGTCGATATACTGCCGACGTCGGTCACTGTGGGTCCTTCTCTGCCGACGTCGGTCTTCAATCGGCCGATGTCAGTCACTGGGATGCCGATGTCAGTCTATGTGGATCTCTTCCTGCCGATGTCGGTCTCTGTGCGAATCTGTACTGATCTGTACGGACTTCGTACGGTCGCCAATAAAGCACAACACACCCTGATAGTTGAACAACCTGATCTCAAGATATATGACTCTAATACAGAATATCTCTATCTGTATAATTTATTGAATCAAAACTAAATAAAAATATCCCTGAAATACTGTGATAACTTCTGTGTGAAGTTATCTCTCAAATCATCTGCAATACTGTGATAACTTCTGTGTGAAGTTATCTCTCAAACCTGTAAATCTCTGTGATAACTTCGGTATGAAGCTATCTCTCAAATTGGCAATAAATCAGCTGATATTTCACAGCCTCTAAATCGCACACAATGAAGAGTTGACGTTCTCCACTGCAGATGGAATCCTGGAGCCCTTGGCTCAGTCTTCTCAGGGAAAACCCTTAGCAAAATCTGTCTTCAAATCAATAATCAATTCATACATACAAACTCTCCCCCATGAGAAACCCTTATACCCTCCAAAGGTGTGCTTGCTAAAATTAGATTTCCTCAAATTAGAACTTGGGTTTCTTAAATTAGAATTCCTCAAATTAGAACTTGGGTTCTTAAATTAGAATTGGGGCCTTAAAATTAGACCAAATAATTAATAATTAATAATTAATTAATATCTAATTTAAAATTAGACCAAATAATTAATTAATCAATTAATAATTAATTAATATCTAATTTAAAATTAGACCAAATAATTAATATTTGATTAAATCAATCAAATATTAATATCTCCCTCAATACATGTCTGATCCTTGAACCGTCTGAAGCTGGTGAACCAGGGAGTTATTCTGCACATGACCATATCAAAACAAGGGTGCTCCGCTACATGTCAAATATCCCTAAATAATAAGAGCTCAGGCAAATATGTCTGAAAGAGCCTGAATGAAAGCCAATTGTAGAGATTCTGCTAATCGAGGCCATGCCAAGCTCCATCAAGACCCTCTATCCATCCTCTCAGCCTATGAGGGTTGCATAATAGGCTGATCATCAAGTCTGACGATGTCCACTAAAAAAGGGGACATGACAGTCTCCTTTGAGGCAGAGCGCAACTTTGACTTCCAATCAGGAAGAAGGTGAACCTTTGGTTCAACACACTCCTGTTAATACTAGCCCCCGAAGGATCTCTCAAATTCGTTTGGTTTTTTTCCCTCTCAAATAAAGAAAAAGTGAGGAAGGAAAACTATGTTGGAGTGATTATAGATGGAGGTTTTGGAGGCCATTGGAGAAGGCTCTCAAATGACCTTGGAAAAAATGTTTTCCAATCAAGGTAGGTGAGCCTTTGCTGTGACATCTTGATCGCTTCTTGGCTTGGGGTTTTTAAGGTTAAATGTTTTTATGTTTCCTTAGTTTTTGAAGCTGCAGAAGTCCTACCGCTTAGCTAGAAAAGATAAGTTTATCTGCTTTGTGTTCCCAAGGGTTTATGTTGTATATGGCTTAGTTGTAATTTTTATAAAATGACTCGTAGAATTTGAGACTTTTTGTCTTGTTATGCTTGGTTTGGATTTGGAAATTGTTCGTGGGATTTTGGAATTAATTCACGGGTGAAGGAACCTTCATTATTATATATATATAAAGTCTTTGTCAAGAAATTGAAGGCTTCCAAAAAGCAATTTAATTAGATTAATATTTTTGTGGTTTTTCATTCTTTATGTGTTGCCATTTTAAGATGGCCTTCATGAGTAGTCAATTCCTCAGCTATTTTTGGTAATTTGTTAGTAGGAGAACGCAAAAATCTTTATCAAGCTTGTGTTAACCATTCAAACAGGTTAACCTTGACCCACTGAACACACAGACAGTTTAGTGGCTTCCATCACGGAGAATGTTAGGTCAATGAGATCAATGTGTCTATTTCTCTGAAGTTTGCGACAAAAAAAACTATGCTTATATTAATATTCCAAAACAAATCTTTACACAGTATCCTGGACATCTTCCAAACTGAAACAGAAAACAAACCAAACATGATAGCATAGACTCATTGGCATCCTAGAATCACAACTATCAGACCTGGGGGCCATCATGGCCATACTTCTATCGCCCCAGTATCGACAAAAACTTAAGCCTGAACCCCTGAATCCTTCAAAAAAGGAAGAGTGTCATTGACATTTAAGGAGTTAATGGATCTGCTTACCCGGGCTTTGAAATCGGAATTTTCCAGAATATGCAAGAATCGCCTGAGAGCTCCCTTGTGAACATAAGCAGGCTGATCATCATTACCCTTAAGGCAGGGAGAGAAAGCTCTCTTCTCATTCTGTATCGGGCACTCTCCATATTTGCTATCCCTTACAATTAAATCATCTATACTTGGGGAGGGGAAGGTCACATATACAACACCTTCATAATCCTTCAGAACAAAAGTACCTACATCATGTATAGAAGCATCAACTATCGCTTTCCAAGCATTGTGCAGGATCCCAGAAGAAGCAAGAAAAGTTGCAAGCTCGTGACCAACACTGAACCTGCAGCAGCAATTCCACAAATTAGCACCATGGGGGCACCATAGAAATCAATGCTTAAATTTTCAGAAAGAATATTTAAATTTATATATTCGTTTGAGAACCCAACAAAAGTTCTGATAGAAAAAGTTATAGTATGCTCATCTCTTGTTATGAAGAAAATTAATTCTGTTGGGTTTACCAATCCCTTTCAAAATTCACTGACAACAGAAGTAAATGAAGTCTTGAGTTTGGCTTTTTTATAGAACAGTAGTGAATAAAGTTATCCTGAAATCAAATGTGTCAAAAAAAAATTCCCCCACGTTTTGGATCTCACTACTGGATCCATCCTCAGGGAAATAAAGAAAAAAGTAAATAAAATCATAGCCTCATAAAAGGAATTACAAGCTCATACTTACAGAGGGGTGGAAGAGGAGTACTCGACATCCATAGCCTGCAATCTGATACTTGGCCGGCTCCAGTGCAATGGGCACTTGAGTCTTCAATGGAAGCGTTGTTAAAAAGCAATGGTTCCGCGTAGAGGAAGGAACAGAGCAGCGTCCGGGAAAGACAATGGAAGGTTACGGATTGAAGAAATTGGGAGCAGGGAAGGGGGAGCGAAGACGAGAATGTCATCGTCAATACAGTCATTGTGTCCTCTAAAGGGTTTATAATGCAGGGTTGTCAATATCAACAGAGCCAAACCAGAAATAAAAAGGCGGTTTTATCATATTCGAAACGGGCAAAATGCCATTCGAGTTCACATTGATTATTTCTAAAAAGAAACCCAGTAGATCTATAGCCTGTATTCCGTTCTCCCTTCTTTTTAATAATCTTGGTAATAAACAAAGGAGATTTTGAGATTCTATCTCCGCCGAAACCAAAGCCGGGTTACTCTCTCCTCCAATTAATGGTGAAGACAAGGTAATTAAATAAATTTAATGAGGATGATGATAATTAAATTGGATCACAAACACATTGTTGTGAATACTTAATTTTGGTATAATTGATCTATTTGTATATATTTTGTTATTTTTAGGATATTACTTGTTCGGTATTAGTTTTTAAATATTTTTGACATATGTTTTCAATATTAAGTTATATATATATATATATATATATATATATTTTAAGCATTTATTTTTTTGGGATTGATATCTTTTTGTTGTAGGGTAGATTCGGTGTCCATCGAATTTGTCTTGTGTGTTTTTTTGGTCCTTCCTAATTTCTCATATAGTAATTTTAGTATATCACTCTTTTTTATAGTTGACCTTAACGTGTGTCATATCTTAGGGATCTCTATATATATCAAGTCATTTTTAAAGTATCATTTAGGAGTTGAGGCAAATGGTTAATCTTCTCCTAGATTTAAGTTAGAGCTTACACAATCAAATTTATTACTCCACTTACAAGAGTCTTCCACCTTCATACTTTAACCTTCAAGCCATTGTGACATCATCTGCTTGTACTAAAAGAGGATTTAAGAGAATATTCATGTAATTGTATTGCATGTTTACGGAAGAGGAGGTAAAGCC
Organism: Torreya grandis; assembly: GCA_037957365.1. Classification (NCBI taxonomy): domain Eukaryota; kingdom Viridiplantae; phylum Streptophyta; class Pinopsida; order Cupressales; family Taxaceae; genus Torreya; species Torreya grandis. The sequence goes on along the minus strand of JARHVA010003478.1, from coordinate 473,638 downwards.
CTTGCTCAATATTCTATTTATACTGCACAAAGAACTACATTGGATTTTATTCCGATGTGTGGGATATGTAACTGCAAAGCCCTTGAGGTTGCTCTACCTATAACCCTTTTTTGTTCTTTATTTGTGTGTTTGTGGCAAACTAAGTTAAGAAGATAAAGAAGATATCAAATCTAACATTCTTCGTATAGATTCAAAAAACAATGACACTAGATTATATGGCACCAGACAATGCATCTGCACAATAAAAATCAGAATCTAAAATATATCGCAATACATATTCAACACATCAGAACACATTTGATCGTAACACAAGCAAGGTAGATTCGGTTGTCGAATCTACACCAGGGCACATTCGATCGTAGGATAACAAAAGTTAAATTTATTCTTTGACAGTGAAGACTCCAAATTTCACACAAAGCTATATCATCACTTCCAAACCACTGTTGCACTCACAAAATCCTAAGACTCTGCCAAAGTGTGTTCATTTCATTACTTTCGCTACTGTACTTAATTCATTGTTTATCCAATTGTTACATGTTTATGTTTGTTTACTATTTATGGGCATGAGGATGATTTGAATTGTGTTTTTTGGACTGTATTTATCGTATATGTCCTTATGCACTTAGTTTTATCATGTTGCTAGTGATAATCACCCCAGTGCACTAAAAGATAATATAGTTATATAAGGATTATAAAGAATAAATTATAGAGATTTACTTTTATAAGTTTATAAATCCAAACTCGATTTTCCTTCTACTTTTTACATATGTTCTTTTTCTATAATTAAACATGGCAGATATCAATTAAATAAATATATCACAAACACATTTTCTATTGATTTTGAAGGGTAAATGATAGGGATTTGTTTTTGTAAGGTTATAAATGTGCCCCTGATTGCCCTTCTAAATTTTATGTTTGCACTTTTTCTGAAATTAAACATGGCAAAAATAATTTAAATAAATACACTGTCTTATAAGTAAATTGCATTTCACAATCACCTTATAATGTTTTTACATTTGCCATTCAAAATGGTTTACTGTCATTACATCAAAAATATATATTTTATGAATGAAAGTATGAAATGCAAGTATAAAGTAACTAAAGGTTGTTAACTATACATCATTATCCACACCACAATATCTATATGACATGACATATATTCATTTAGCAGAATATTATATCCCAGTGTGAATATCTTAATAACAATGTTTGAAAATTAGCATGCACTAGCTCTCAATAAGGTGATATTTTTTAGCGCTCTACTCACGCTGTAATCTCTAAATGATATGGCATATACTTAAAAAAATAAAAATTATATTTTACATTTAGCAAAACATTGTATCCCGGTGTGAATATCTTAATATCTAAGTTGGGAATCTATCGGTTGCTAGCACTCAGTGAGATGATATTTTTTAGCACAACAATTGCATTCTAACATTAATATCTAAATAACAATGTTGGGAACCTAGTGGACATTAGTTCTCTACAATTAAGGTCACAACAAAGAACATGGAATATACTCCAATATTGCATATTATATGCTTAAACACTTGTTTTTTGACTCAAATGTTTTATTTTTCCTCATTTGTAGTTGAAGCTTCTAAATGTACAACTTTAAGAAATTCAATAGCAATGTTTGCAGTTAAAACTTCCAAATGCACACCTTTAAGCAACTTCTTATTGACTAAAGGAGGTGTTCCTCTCTATGTACAACAAACAATCTTTAATGTGCACCAAAGTATTGCCCATGGGAAGTATCAGGTTTAAAGACTTTACAAACACTAATAAAACATAAGACTAAGTAGAGAACCATGTAATAGGAAAAAGGTAATTATTTAAACTTAGTAAGAATTGACCTAGATTTGACATTAACTACTTGTAATAATACTTTATAAATAGTTGCATGTTTAGGGTTTTTAAGAATGCACAAAAGAGAACATGTTTGATAGTTGATGGTTACAAGTTGTTTTAACTAAATAGTGTACAAGGGATAAATGACATTTGGAGATTGTCAAATAAGGGCACATGAGGGAATCAATAAAATATAGTAAACTATGATAATCAATAACCCTAATGTGTAAAAATAGAGATTTAAAGTAATAAGAAATAATTGAATAGGAAATGATAATGTATCCAAATAGAAAGAGGGAGGTAAATGATAGAAACAAACACACTTGAGGACCAAAGATAATATTGAGATTGGGGAAAAAGATTAAAACTAGCATACAAGGTCTCTGGAGAATTTGATTGCAATATGTAAAAGATAGAGTCAATAGACCCGCTACAGAATTAGCCATTAATTCTACGCCTCTACTATCGATTATGATCTACTACTATGATTTTGACCTTTATTGATTTTTAGGATTTACAACTTTCTAGGCCGTTTCACACGAAGATGATGAATAAAATATTGTCTTTGCTTCATATAATTTATGGGCATAACTATTTGAAATTGATTTATTTTAACGTTGACCTAATTCACTATAATGTCACAACATGAATAGAAATGAGAAATTTAGTAGGCCAAGGAAACCTTTTGAATAATTACAACTACATTGATTGCATGCTTAAAATTAGGGCTCAATATAGTTACAGTGTTTGTGAGTGAATCCCAACCCAATGAGAGAAAGGACTTCAACAATTCTCCCTACATAATCAAATGCAATCATATACATCATCATGACCTTAATTTTTTATAGGATGTGATGGCACAAGACTTGAATTGATGTTGAGGACCTAATGTGAGCTCTTTGACAAATGTGCAAAAGTTAAGCTCAATGCGCAACTCAATTTGGAATGAAGAAGCACTGACTTGCTTGTTAATGTTATTTGTTTATGGCTTAGGATATATTTGTAAATAGGGATCTGTAGGACACACACACACACAGAGGTTGACCATAAAAGATATGTATTATCCATAATTAAGGCATAGGAAATCAACCAAGGTGAAAAAGACCCACTAAAGGAAGAGAGTTAAAATCAAAATACTATGAATTTTGACTCAATTAGATCCACGAACTGTAGATTATGACCTTGATAGGAAAAATGCTCAAAACAAATATCAAGCTAGATAGAGGATTACTTAATGAGATCTAGTGTTAAAAATTGATAGATATGAGATGTTTGTGAGAGAATTGTTAGAGTAAGGGTTTTATTTTTTCCCATAGTTATTTATTATGGGCTTTGTTTCCCTCACTTGGAGTTTTCTTATTTTCATAGAGAAGCTTACTTAGGTGTACAGGTTGATTGGATGACTAGGAAATAACTCCTTAACCGTTTATTTAGGGTATGGGAGTTACTCCTCTATTCTTGGCCCTATTGACCACATTTTGTGAAGGAGTTATTATTATATTATGGGAGTCTATTGACCACTTTTTGTGGAGAAGTTACTCATCACTCTTTTATTTGTACTTCTCACATTTGTGAGCTTTGTTAATGGAAGTTTAGCTTTTGACTCCTATCTTTTCTTGTACAACATTCTAGCATTGTTATTTCATTTTACTTTCAGCTACTTTGTGGTATGCATCTAATTGGTTTATGTAATCACTTGACTTGTGAATTTAACGTATCTAAAACCTGAACTCAACCCGATATGATATCAGATCCACCTATTGTAACTTCAAGTTGCACCCTTTGAGAAAGTGTTTTAAGTCTCCTCACTCAATTGACACATTGGGAACTCTCTAAGGCTATGAGTGGCCTATGACTAAAGAGAAACTCCATAAAGGGTTGGCTTCTTTGATGTTACACCTAAAACTAATACTACACCTATCTGAACTACAAGGAAAAGGAAAAAAGAAGCTGAAAATAATATAATAAAGGGGTGATGCACCAAATTATAGTTCTCCTCTACTTGTTTATAATTGACACTATGGACGAAAACAAGACTGAAATCTGATTTCATAACTCCAAGGATTCCTTTCAACATAATTGTTTCAATAGGGAGGTTATAACTAGTGCATCAATTAAGAGAGATAACCAAGAGGTCTAGAAGAAGACACTAGTCAAGGTTTTCCACAATTAACCTTTGCAAAACTACTTGACACACACCATATGACCTGCAAGAAGATGACTTACTCATAAAGAGGCAGAATGAAGAAGACAAATACAAGGAAGTTCAAGACTATCACTACCATACATCAACAATTCATCATAAGAACACTAGATGCAAGATGGAGAAGGCATAAACCATCTTGTATTCACCTCAAAAGCAACAATCAATATCAATTTTGATAGGTCTACACCATAAATAACTAGAGGATCCTTTGAACTTCACTTACAAGAGTATATATAGGGGAAAATAAAGGAGATAAAGAATAGGGATGTGTAAGAAGCCTATGATGGATCTCATATAATCATAAGACCAGTTACAACATCAATAAAAGGTGAAAAAATAGTCCTATCATTCATCATCAACATGTGTTATCTTTCTTGATGATGGCCTCATGGAAGGTGGCATAGGAGTGACTCTTAGCCTTCTATGGCTCACTATTGATCTCTTAAAATTTCCCTCCTTTCTTGATTGAGGAGTTACAAGTTCACATTTTGAAGAACAATTACAACTCAAGTCTTGACACATGGCCTATTCACTCCCTTTAACATTTTTGACTCTTTCAATGCATCTTTCATATTGATGAAGGTGGGAATTGAGGTTTGGACCACTTCATTAGTTGTGATATCTATTTATAGAACCTACACTTTCATGTTTAAGCTTGTTTAATCCAATGAAATGTAATGGAGATAGGTCTATCCCCTCATATAAGGTCTAGTCTTTATTTGAAGACTACCATAAAAACTTGAAAACCTTCATAATGGCTTGTATAACGTCATATAACCTCTGCTCAAGCTTAGAAACCATCTTCATGTTGGGATCTTACAACACACTTGATTACTATTGTGTAAGCAACTAAACACGAAATTAAACCAGAAATAATAACTAGAATCAGAAACAACAAAGAATATGAAATACAAGAAACAACCCAAAAACTTGTATTAAACTCTTCCAGAAGGAAATACAATGAAGAAATCTTTCTTTCTTCTCACACCTCTCAGATGTATAGATCTCTTTCCCTCAAGAGTTTTCTCTCTCAATTACAACCAACTCCAACACTTGGATTGATTCACATTTACAATAAATGTCTTCTACACTCAAGAAACTATGAAGATCTAACCCTATTATATAATACTAGGATTCATGAGCTATGCATTCTCCACCGTTAGATATACCTCTTAATCAAAGGTTCAAATCAGTCCTGCCTAAAATAGAAATGCAGACTCAATACCAACAGTTAATCTTTTCATGCAAACAATCTGTTCTGCCACGAAAATAGACTTTCTGGAACGCATAGGTGACCGACGTCGGTCCCTGCCTGTCTGCACATGACTGATGTTGGCCGATCTTTAACTGACATCGGTGGCCTCTGGTCGACTCTTGACCGATGTCGGTCGCTTCTGACCGATGCTGGTGACTGTGTAACACTAACAACCTTGCTTTTGCTCATCTTGGTGAAGCTTTTAGCTCCACAACTCAACAATCTCCCACTTGGAGATAAACAGTTGCACCTGTACCAGTACAGCAACATCTTCTAGCTTTTCCATCTTCAAGTTCAATCTTGAAGACCAATAAAATTTGAATGAAGATTCAACTTCTCCTTTGTTACCGGCTTTGTTAACATATCAGCAGGGTTCTTATCTGTATGGATCTTTTCTAGCTTCAACTCACCATCCTCCAATACCTGTCTAATGAAGTGGTACCTAAGCTGTATATGTTTGGTTCTTGAATGAAAGGCTGAATTCTTTGCCAAATGAATTGCACTTTGATTGTCACTATACAATTTGCAACTCTTTTGCTCTTTTCCCAACTCTTCCATGAACCGAGTCACCCAAATCATTTCTTTGCTAGCCTCTGTGACTGCAATGTATTTTGCCTTTGTAGTAGACAAGGCAACAACCTTCTGCAACTTTGAAATCTAGCTAACTGCCATTTCACCAATAGTGAACACATATCTTGTGGTGCTTCTCCTGCCATCCAAGTCACTTGCCATATCTGAATCTACATACCCATGTAGAGAAGTGTTTGACCCTCCATAGCATAAATGCCTACTACTAGTCCCTCTCAGATATCTGAGAATCCACTGAACTGCTTTCCAGTGCTCCTTCCCTGGATTGGCCATAAACTTACTGACAACTCCCACTGCTTGGGCTATATCAGGTCTAGTACATACCATTGCATACATCAAGCTTCCAACTGCTGAAGCATATGGAACTCTACTCATGTACTCTACATCATCATGTGATCTAGGACACTGTTCTTTGCTCAACTTGAAGTGTCCAGCCATAGGTGTGCTTACTAGTTTTGCATCATGTATATTAAACCTCTCCAACACCTTGTTCACATAATCCTCTTGAGACAAAATCAAATTGTGATTTTTCTTATCTCTCTTAATACTCATGCCAAGGATTTTCTTTGTTGCTCCCAAATCCTTCATGGAAAATGTGTGAGCTAATTTTACCTTAAGCTCATTAATATCCTGCATGTGTGAACCTGCAACAAGCATATCATCTACATACAACAACAGGATAATATAACTACCATTATCCAATCTCTTAAAATAAACACAATGGTCAGATTGACATCTACAGAAGCCATGCTCTGTCATAAACCTGTCAAACCTCAAATACCATTGTCTTGGAGCTTGCTTAAGACTATATAAGTTTTTCTTCAACTTGCACACAAGTTCCTCCTTACCTTTGACCTCAAATCCTTTCGGCTGATCCATATATATTTTTTCATCCAAATCTCCATGAAGAAATGTTGTCTTAACATCAAGCTACTCAAGATGCAAATCCTCAATAGCAACTAAAGACAATACAGTCCGAATAGAAGTCATTTTTACTACAGGAGAAAAAATTTCACTAAAATCAATACCTGGTTTCTATGCAAATCCTTTTACTACCAACCTAGCCTTATGTCTCATTTGTCCATTCTCTCCTTCTTTTAATCTGTAAACCCATCTGTTTTTCAGTGCTCTCTTACCAGCTGGCAACTCAACCAAATCCCACATTTGGTTCTCTTTCAAGGAATCAATTTCCTCATTCATGCCAGCTCCCACTGTTTCCTGGTTCCTACCTGCATTGCCTCATCAAAACTTTTTAGTTCTCCACTATCAGTGAGCAATAAGTAGAATAAAGAAGGGGAATATTGAATCGGAGCTTTACTTACCCTTTTTGACCTCCTCATGGGCATTTGAGACACATCCACAGCTTGTTGTCTGCCCAAATTCTCTGTCAGTGACCGATCTCGATCATCTCCTAGTCTGTACCTGACTGACGTCAGTTCCCTATGACCGACATCAATTACTATATGATTGACGTCGATCACTGTTTGACTGACGTTAGTTCCTCCCTGACCGATGTCGATTCTTGCATGATCGACATCGATGTTTGTGTTTTCTTGTGTGTGATTACATCTAGCCACGAGCTCATTTTGGATCATCACCTTATCTAAATCAACATTGCTCTGCTCAGTATTATTCAGCTTCTTGAGCTGATCACTGTACATCACCTTCTCATTGAAAACAACATCACAACTTCCAATAATTTTGTTAGTTCCTAAATTCCAAAATCGGAATCCGAAATCTCCAGAGCCATAACCAATGAATGTGCACCTCATAAATTTAGCATCCAGCTTCTTTCTATTTTCTTTATCAACGTGCACAAAAGCTTTAGAACCAAAAACTCTGAGAAATGAAAGATCTGCCTTTTTACCTATCCAAGCCTCTTCTGGAATTCCACCATCTATTGCAGTAGAGGGTCCTCTGTTAATTAGGTAAACTGCAATATCTACAGCTTCTACCCAAAACTGCAAGGGCAAACCAGCATGCAACCTCATACTCCGTGCACGCTCCATTACTATTCTATTCATCCTTTCAACAATTCCATTTTGCTGAAGTGTCCTTGGAACCGTCATTTCCCTATGTAATCCATTCATAGAACAGTAACTGTTGAACTTATTGCTGCAGTACTCACCACCATTGTCAGATCTAAGGCACTTCAATCTCAAACCTGTTTCATTCTCAACCAAAGCTTTCCATTTCTTAAAAGTGTCAAAAACATCAGATTTCTTCTTTATGCAATAAATCCATACCTTTCTTGTAGCATCATCAATGAAAGAAACATAATACTGTGATCCTCCAATAGAAGCTACATGAGTTGGTCCCCACACGTCTGTGTGAACAAGCTCCAACTTGTGCTTCTTCTTTGTTGACCCAGTTTTGAAAAATCTCACTCTCTTTTGTTTCCCAAAAATACAATGCTCACAGAAATCTAGATCTATGCTTTTCAAATCTAAAAGCTTACCTTTTGACTTAAGAACTTTCATTCCCTTCTCACTCATGTGGCCAAGCCTACAGTGCCACAACTTTGCATCTACATCTAAAGTAGATAAAATAGAAGGAGAATTATCAGTAATACAATTACATAGATAGAGAGTACCTACTCTCTTACCTCTGGCTAATACAAGTGCACCCTTGGAAACTTTCCAAGATTCAGCTGTGAGAGTTACTGTACAACCCTATCCCCCAACTTTCTTGCAAAAATCATATTCCTCTTCAGAATGGGTACATGCATGACATCCTTCAACACCCATGTGTTGCCATTCTGCATTTTCAGCTGCACTTTTCCTTTGCCAACAATTTTACAAGGCTCATCATCCCCTAAATAAACTATTCCAAAATCTCCATGGACATAGTCATTGAAATATTCTCTATTTGGGGTTGCATGGAAAGAGGCACCATAATCTAAAACCCAAGATTCTATTTTATTATCCAAAGAAAATATAAGATCATCTTGTGCAACAATACCTACGACATTTGCTTTCTTATTACCTTCATGCTGATTTTCTTCTTTAACTTTCAACCAGCAATCTTTCTTTGCATGCCCTTTCTTTCCACAATTCCAGCAGATTATATTTCTGCCATTTCTGGATTTGGATCTACCTTTCATCTTTGACTTGGACCTTGATCTCCCTTGCTTGCCCTTCTCTCTTTGCCTTCCCCTGCTTTCAAAACTTAAAGCATTACCTGATGTTTCCTCTGTGCTTTTCCTACGAATTTCTTCATTCAAGATTATACTAACAACATCATCTACTTTCAAGATATTTGAAGCAGATGCAGTATTACTAACTGCCATTACCAAGCTATGCCAACTTTCAGGTAAATAGCATAAGATTAAGAGGGCCTTAATTTCATCATCAAAAACTATTTTGACTGTATTTAACTAATTTACTATTGCATGGAAATCATTTAGATGAGTGGATACAGATCCACCTTCCTGTATTTGCAAATTAAATAACTGCTTCATAAGATATACTTTATTTGAAGCTGAGGGCTTTTCATATAAATTTGCTAAAGTATCCATTAACTCTACCATTGTTTTTGCCTGTGATAAATTGGAAATCACAGAAGATGCCAGACTCAATCTTATAGATCCAAGAGCCTTTCTATCAAGAACACACCATTCTTCATCTTGCATATCTGTGGATTTACTTGAAACTCCACCTAACGGTAAGTACAGATCTTTCTGATATAGATAATCTTCTATCTGCATCCTCCATAATTGATAATTCTTGCCATTAAACTTCTCCATTCTTAGTTTACTTTCTTCTGCCATTGCTTTACTCCCACTCAAATAGAAACCCCTGTGAGTGACCTGTAATCAACAAACACTAACACGATCTGAACCACATGTTAGTGAACCCATGCTCTGATACCACTTGTTGGGATCTTACAACACACTTGATTACTATTGTGTAAGCAACTCAACACAAAATTAAACCAAAAATAATAAGTAACTAGAATCAGAAATAGCAAAGAATATGAGATACAAGAAACAACCCAAAAACTTGTATTAAACTCTTCCAAAAAGAAATACAATGAAGAAATCTTTCTTTCTTCTCACACCTCTCAAATGTACAGATCTCTTTCCCTCAAGAGTTTTCACTCTCAATTACAACCAACTCCAACACTTGGATTGATTCACATTTACAATAAATGTCTTCTACACTCAAAAAACTATGAAGATCTAACCGTATTATATAATACTAGGATTCATGAGCTATGCATTCTCCACCGTTAGATATATCTCTTAATCAAAAGTTCAAATCAGTCCTACCTAAAATAGAAACGCGAACTCAATACCAACAGTGAATCTTTTCATGCAAACAATCTGTTATGCCATGAAAATAGACTTTCTGGAATGCACAGGTGACCGACGTCAGTCCCTACCTGTCTGCACATGACCGATGTCGACTGATCCTTAACCGACGTCGGCGGTCTCTGGTTGAATCCTGACCAACATCGGTCACTCCAGCGACTGTGTAACACCAACAACCTTGCTTTTGCTCATCTTGGTGAAGCTTTTAGCTCCACAACTCAACACTTCAAGTAATTATATGTCCATTAGGTCTACACAGTCTACTAACAAGATGTTTAGAGAGAGTTGTAGAGATTCATCACACTATGGAAGCTCTGTATGAACTTGAGAACTATGTAGGGACCTTGTCCATGCTTAGGGATTCTCAACACTGATATTTTAGGTGTATTAGGTCGTTTTAGTGTTCTTCACTTGAGCACTTTAAACTACTACAAGGTATCCATGAGAACACTTGATAGAAATCAACTTTTAAGGATCTCCTCTAAGCTTCTTAGGATTGTAGATTATAGGTTTACCAAGTCACATCCTTAATAATTGTCTATAAAACTTGATATAGAGTGTAATTACCCTGAGACACGCTTGAAAGAGTTGATAGAGGAATGCTTTTGTCTTTGAGGGTTCTTAACACCACGAAGGTAGCAAACGGCATGTGCATAAATCCTTCAAAATTATCTACAGTCATTGGAATGGGCTTGTATGTAGCCTATAGATTCCTCAAATTATGCCATTATATGTCTACCAAGATGTAAATTTTTTTATTTTTGCCATTGATGACCTTAAGAAGGTCTGTAACTTCATCTTTTGAATGCCAATGAGAGGGTAATCTTCATTTAGGCTTGGTTATTGTTTTATAACTTGTATTAGCACCATGAGAGCTCTTTAATGGCTGATGGAAGGTCATTATACCTATGTCCAAGATTTTAAAACCTCTTCAACTAGTTAATAATCTCAAATACTTCCAAACACCATGCAAACTAGTCAAAAAATGCAATTTTAGGCCTATTTTTTGTGTTTTTCTCTCCACATGTGCCAAATTATTAACCCAATAGGTGCCCATGAGGTGTGAAAATATCATTCAAGTGTTTTTAAATTAATTTAGGTCCATTTTAGTCACTTAGACAAGCATGTATAGTCATCGAGCTCTCTTAAGGGTTTCTTGGCAATTTTGAGGCCTTCATCTTCTTAACGATTGTTTATAAATGACAACCCCTTTATGGATTGAAAATACCAAAAATTTGGAGGGAATAGACCTTATCAACATACTCTAAATACATTTTTACCCATGTACCTGCTCAACTAGCTACACACGTGAGGAAGATGACCTTCTCGAGCTTACATACCCATAGGTGCTCATTCGAGAAGAGTGTTTTAGGATAAAAGGGATTCAAATTGCTTATTTATGATTTAAAATGCCTCCTCTAGGCTTGATCCATGCCATATAATTTCTATAGGTGATTCTTGAAATATATTGACCCCTTAAGCCTCCTATAATTTGCTTTAGCCCATGTTAAGGGTTTATAGGCAGTTTACGAATTTTGACCACAATAGTCTTCTTTTGATGGTTTCTTCTCATGAACACCTATACAATCACTCCTAATGTCTCCCTTAGGGTCCCTCAAACCCTGAATGACTTTACAAATTTCATGTTCAACACAAAAACTACATCTTCTCTTTAGGTTTATACCTATAACATTGACACAGTCAAGATGGGCATGCATGCTTAGGCTGTTTCTTTGGACTTTTGACCCTGATGGTGCATTTAATAAGTCTAAGGGGCATTACTGAGCTTGAATACAATGTGGATAACTAATTTCCAATCCCCATTCATGCTTGAAAATGCTTCACAACCTCCAAACCTGTTTGTCATGTCAACAAACAACAAAACAATAAAATCTATTCCTAATCCATGTATGATCCAGGGTTGCTTGTGTTGAGTTTGATGTTGTAGGGACTCTCACACCCCTAGGAGATGATTTTAAGTCATTATCATGCATCCACCAAGCTCAAACCTGTTGTCTCATGAATAAAATTGATATGTTAGGGTTTTTTAGGGTTTTAGAGGCAACAAACTTCTTAATGATTGTTCATAGAGCTTTACTCCTCAAACCCAAGATTTTTGCCACAAATTTGTAGGGCATAGGGGTACCCTCTAACTCCTAATAGCATTTGTATTGATACTTCTTCTCCTCTATTATCCATCTTCATCAAATTGGCATTCTTCACTCTGTTAATGACCTAATGGAGACCTTGAGTGGTTTTTATCCCTTCTTGGACATGTAACTTCTATTTTGGCATGGTTTTCGGTCTACAAAGGTTGGATGAAGTTGTGGTAGGCTATTATCACCTTGTGCCATGATCCACTTGGCTGTTATAATCTCTAGTCTAGTGCAGAAACTCGCATGATCTCTTCTTCATCAAGAAACTTGTCTATTTGGAAGAAAATACCTTGTTGTAGCTACGTATTAGATGTCAATGAATTTATTCTTGACTTGTACACTGACATTATAACATACACATACCTCTTTTGCCTACCTTTCCTACATTATGTTATTTTTGTGTGCGAGATATGTGTTCCTCAGAGAAATGGTGTTAAATGTGTTGAACTAAGCTTTGAATATTTTATATTTATTTTGTAAATTGTATATGAAATTAGTGTGTCCCTTTGCACATTGGACTTGGGTTGCAAGAAATAAGAATGTAGTATGCAAAATGTGAAAGAATTCAAAAAGCACACAAACTGTTTGACGAAATTCCTTCACAAAATGTATTTTTAAGAGAAGTTCATATGATCTTTGTTATGCGCTTTAAAACTTATTATAGTTTTTGTGAGCAATATAAGCCCTATTAATACATAAAACATTGTATACACCTAAATTGCTCTTCTTATAAGATGTAGTTTTGAGTCATTTAGTATACAACAAGAGTATGGAGTAGTCATTGAGGTTTTCTTTTAAGTTTTAATATTTTAATTATTTATTACTTAGGGTATAAGCACCTCCATAAAATAAGATTCACCAAAAAGTAGCCAAATTCATCTAGGGATCTAGAATTATCAATTGGATCAGTTCTAAAATCTCTATGCATATCTGTAGAAAAAAATAGAGAAACTATGGTCTACAGAGCAAGATGGAAAAATTAACAGATAATACAGGTTATTGTAGACATCCAATTCCTAACACCATTTGTGTTGAAATTGTCAATCTTACTCGAATTGCACTTAAATGCATATTTTAGGTCCAAATCCATAAAATGTGCTAAATGGTTCAAACTTGTCATTTACAAGTGCCAATTTAGGTCAAAGTATCCCTAAATGGGGCAATGCAATTTATGGGCTAGCTAACTTTGGTCAATTCATTTTGAGTCAAAATGATGATTTTGTTTTTTGTGCTCTAGATCACTCTTTTCTTCTAATTCATCGGTACACATCACACACCTTTGTTATTTGTTGTTGGTAACATTCTGAATGAGAATATGGTTCCATTTCATCTAACGTCACCTTCTAATTCTTCTTGATTCAAATTACAACTTAGTAATATGACTTTCAAACCATTTTGATTAATTAAGGGCCAGTTTTCAAATAATTTCACAAATGTTGATTAACCTTGTTTAAGGCTAATTAATCCAAATCAAGAGCTTAAGTGGATTTTCCATGAGATTTGTTAAATATTTATTTTTGAAAATTGATTCTTGTTATCTACATCATTAGGTGACATCATTTCTTGGGAAGACATCCCTAGGCCACAAATGCCACAAATATCAAGATTATGAGTCACACATGCCTAGTTAATGCCTCCCATGCCTCTTCAATGCCCCTTCTTCCAAGGTCATGATGAAGATAATTATAGATTTAATTCCAAATATTAAGATTATCCTCAACCACACATCTTCATCTCAAGATGGATGGTTCAAAAATCCTGACCAATCTCAAAAATCTATAAATAGAGAGGCCATGAACATCATTTCTAAGCTATTTTGATGCAAGGTTATTATGCTCAAATATCTTCAAAAGGCTTTGCATTAGATCATAGATTTTTCTTGCAAGCTTCATTGATAGGCTAGTTTAGTGATTTGGAATCATGAGCCTAAGTTCTATGGAGTGTTCTTGAAGCATTGGAGGAGCTTACCACCGTTGTTGACAAAGACAAGGATGCTTGATCAAGGGAGAATATGTTTTTGAGCCACATGGGTATGGTGAAGCCATTTGGGAAGGTAATATGGTGTTGATTTCTTTCATTTATTTCTTTCTATCCTTTGTAATTCTCATAGGAATATATAGGCTTGGTTAGTTAGTTCTTTATGCATGTTTCATTATTTATGGACTAATGCTTGACTAACTTGCTTTGTAATCCTCTCTACATCTTGGCACGCCCAGTGGGACTAGACACATCCTACACATGAAGGAGATCATTTTGAAACTCTAAAATATCCATTTGGACCTTTAAAACTCTTGCAAATTGATTTTCTAACTTTATTCTACATTTTTTTGTTGCCATGACTTTACACAATAACTGACGTCGGTAAGAAATATCGACATCGGTTACTTGACTTAATAGACATCGGTTAGCAGAACTGACATCAGTTAGATCTCAGTTAGACATAACCGATGTCAGTGGTAGATAATTGACATCAATCACTGTGTTTTCTTAAAAACATAAACCTGAGAGCTATTTTAAAATGCTTGGTTTGGGGTCATACGGACTCTATTTTGGATTTAAAAAAATTAAAACCACGTGTTTGCTTCTAAATTTTTAAAATTTGGCATTAGTTTAGCTTCAATTTTCATAGATTTTTTACAAATTTTGAAAAACCTATTTAAAATGTTTCTAATCTAACATATTTACTTTTGGGGTGATGCCTTAAGAGTAGACAAGTAACTAGCAAATTTCAAGTTTGATAAAGCATGTTTTAGAACATATTTCAAATGTTTTAAAATGAATTAGGGACATTATTTTGGTGCTTAAAGTAACATTTAAGGTTATTAAATAAGTGTTTTTATCATTAGTTTTCAAAGTTACAACTAAGACCAAGGGGTCAAATGAACACCACCTCATATTCAATTGGGCTTAAAAATGAACTCATCTTTCCAAGATTTTTGTCTTCAATAGTTGCTTGATCTAATTTTTGTTTGGAAAAAAGAGGAATTTTGCATGTATGCTCTTCCATTTATCCCCTTTAAGGAACCCTTGGAATCAAAAGCACCATTCCTATTACAAGTAACCTAGTCCAAGGCTTAGAAAGAAAGTCGTCTAAAGCACTCCCCAAAAACTCATCAAAGTTTGGGTGACCTTGAAAATGATCCTAAGGTCTTTCTACTTTCATGCTTTATTTATTTTTATGTGATCCACATCCCTTCTTAGGGATACACCTCCATAGGCAGTCATCGCTCGCCACGTGTCTGACCGGGAATCACCTCAGGTGCTTCAGTGGCTAGCCATATAGGGGTCTGGAAGAGGACCCAGATCACTCTAGAGCTTTTGGTGTGACGACTAATCCTCTTATTGGTATCAGAGCTAGGTCTCGAGGTCAAGACCTGTGAAAGCTAGTGGGCATGATCCACATCCCTTCTTAGGGATACGCCTCTAGAGGTGGTCATCACTTGCCATGTGTCTGACTAGGAATCACCTTAGGTGCTTCAATGGTTGGCCATATAGGGGTCTGGAAGAGGACCCAAATCACTCTGGAGCTTTTGGTATGATGTCTAGTCCTCTTATTAGTATCAGAGCTAGGTCTTGAGGCCCGCGAAAGCTGGTGGGCATGATCCACATCCCTTCTCAGGGATACACCTCCAGAGGTGGTCATTGCTCACCATGTGTCTGACCGAGAATCACCTTGGGTGCTTCAGTGGCTGGCCATATAGGGGTCTAGAATTAGTGTGATGGTGAGTCCTCTTATTGGTATCAGAGCTAGGTCTTGAGGTCGAGACCCATGAAAGCTAGTGGGCATGATCTACATCCCTTCTCAGGGATAGCGTCTCTCCTCAGGGACTGATCAGCGCATGCCATGTGTTTGACCAAGAATCACCTCGAGTGCTTCAGTGGCTGGCCTATATGGGGATCTAAAAGAGGACCCATATCACTCTAGAGCTTTTGGTGTGATGGCCAGTCCTTCATATAGGCCGTCACACCAAAAGCTCTAAAGTGATATGGTCCTCTTTTAGATCCCCATATAGGCTAGCCACTAAAACACCTAAGGTGAATCTTGGTCGAACACATGGCATGTGCTGATCAATCCCTGAGGAGAGATGTTATCCCTGAGAAGGGATGTGGATCATGCCCACCAACTTCCACGGGTCTCAACCTCGAGACCTAGCTCTGATACCAATAAGAGGACTGGTCATCACACCAAAAGCTCTAGAGTGATCTAGGTCCTCTTCCAGACCCCTATATGGCCAGCCACTGAAGCACTCGAGGTGATTCTCAGTCAAACATGTGGCGAGCGATGACTGCCTTTAGAGGCATATCCCTGAGAAGGGATGTGGATCATTATGCATCTTGGCTTGCGAGAGGGACTTCATCACCTCCCACAAATTCTTTAGGGAAGCTTTGACATGGGGTTTCATCTCTCAGCATTGACTTCATTTGGCTCCTTTGGAGTTGCACATGGAATGTATATGCATTTGGACATCACACTACACTGAGTGAACAACATGACTTAGTGGTTGTAAAAAGGACTAGACCTTTTTACAACTAGCCAATGTTGCGGTCACCCAATTTCCATGCTTGTCTTTTGCATCATTTGACAAGAAAGTCATTGTGTAATTGATTCCCCTAGAACGACCAAAACCTTGGTAGTTTAGTAGACCCCACTTTTTTATACCTTGTTAGTTTAGAATTAAGATGTTTTTTTTTTGTCGTTAGCTTACTTGGTCTTGATTCGTGTCTAAAACTGCTTGTTAACTCAATGAACTTAACCAAAACACATTGTCCTCAATTTTCTTGAGCAAGGGAAGCATTACGCTGTCCAAGTGGAAAATTCATCTTTTCCTTGTTCAAATTGTTATCAAAAGCTTTGTGTCATGTCATCCACTTTGGCGAAGTCATGATACCCAATTGAGTCTATAACTTTTACCCAAATTTGTTTAAATCCTTCATTTATAATCCACATTCAAAATTGAACCTTTTTGAGTTCTAAGGGTTAGTGTGTCAAAGTGGGTTTGCCATTTGTGCGCTAAGCTTGTTTTAACTTGGGTTCAATTTTCCATTTGGATTGAAGGTCATTTATTAAGACTCAAAATCACATTATCATCTCTGTGGATTCAAGTCATCTTACATATCACTTACGCTTTGAGTCCTAAAACATATTTTATCCTACTAGAATCATGTGGCAATGTTGAGCTACCCATTTGATCCTAGATTTATACTTAGTGATTCACGTATGTTTTTACATCTTGAGTTTCTTAGTTCATTTTATCTTCTTCGTAATTTGGAGAGCTTTCCTCTAAAACTTATAGGGTCAACTTGTCAAAGTTGAAGCTATTTTTTGTAGTGAGGGTGTATCACAAAGATCTAGGCTTTGGTGTACTAGTTTTCACCTTGGGTCTTCGAGTTACTTTACTCTTTTTTGATCTATATGATTTTAACTTTACCAAAGGTTGAGTAAACTCATGAACCAAATCTTGTAAATTATGTGTGGTTTCAAACAACCCTCCCTTATAGTCTCATAGATACCTTAGTTATTTGTTTAAAAAGAGAGAGCCAAAGCATACTTTGATTGGTTGCCAAACATTGGTCCAAAGTAAGCTAAACAAAATAGAGTAGTTATTTTAGACATGACTCAAAGGTTCACTCATAGTGGGGCCTCTTATGGCCTTAGTTATGAAGATGAGCAATTTTATGATGGTCAAGATAACCCTGTTGTTTTTGATGATATCCCTGCAACAATAGGATTTGAAGATGATTACAATGAATATCAACCCTAAGAAAATCAAGATGAAACCCTTCTTAGATTGATAGAATCAAGTGCTAGACTACCTGTCAACTTTCCTACAAAATAATTGCATACCTTAGTTAGAGAAGGAGAACAATGACAGCAAGAGAAAACTTTTGCACAAATGAACATACCTTCTTCCTCTAACAAAGGAAAGGAAATACAAACAAAGTCAAAACCCACAAATCTAGACCTTTTAGCTAAGGTCAAGATAATAAGTCAATGATATGCAAATCAACTTGTCGCAGACTTAACTGATTCCCTAGTTGCCACTTCAATTCACAATAAAGCTTTGAAAGAACATGGAGATATGGTTGAAAGTACACAAAAAGTATTGGATGAGAACATTACCATAGTGGATCAAGGTAATTTAAATGAATAGTTAAAATCACAAGAGACCTTACAAGATGTTCCATTTGACATGGAACATACGTTATTCAATCATCAAGAACCTCTTGTTACTTTACAAACTCGAAAACCCAAATATTCAGTCCGAATTGAGGAGATCCCTCAAAACATTTTGGCTAGTTCTTTTCAACCAGCCCAAAGATTGATAAATAAGCATAGAAATTTCTAAAATCAACAAAGTGTGAAACAACCAAATTCAGGGAATGTTTTATAATCTAAGAATCAACAGCCTATGTTCTCAACTCAAGGGGTAAATCAGAACCAAGTCATGGATCAAAAGGTATATGCTCCTTATAGATTCACACATAACTAAGGGCACATTCCACCACCACAACAACAAAACCAAGGGCACATTCCACCCCAAAAACAACAACAAAATTAGGGGCACATTCTACCCCATCAACATCTTATCCAATCCATAAATGCACAAACATGCAAGAATGGAATTTTATGAAGGAAATTATCCAAAGACTGGAGATGAATACTAGAGTCAAAAAGTATAAATTCGATGAGATATGCCCATATCCATTTGACTTATCTATTCTCCAAAACCCCTTTCCACCTCATTTTGAGGCACCCAAGTTTGACAAGTACAAAGGAAAAGGAGATCTACATGGACACATATAAGCATTCTTCATCTTATGTCAAGAGGTGACTTATAATAGTGAGTACTAACTATGACTATTTTCATAAATTTTAGCGGGACAAGCTCTTGATTGGCTACTTAAACTACCCAAGGGATCAATTGCAAATTAGAATGCCTTATCAGAAAAGTTTGTTAACCATTTCTCATACAACATAGAACACAAATTGATCATTGTTGACTTATGCAAAGCCAAGCAACATGATGGTGAAAGTTTTGTTTCATATCTACAAAGGTGGAGAGCATTGACAAGCCACTTTCAACACAATTTACTAGACAAATAGTTGGATGATATCTTTTCACAAAATTTGCATCTTAAAGTTATGCATAATTGTTAGGTTGTGGAGCTAAAAGCTTCACTAATGCAAATAGAGGAGGAGGTTGCAGAGAGGTTGCTGAGTGTCACAGACACTGGTATTGGTCAGGCCAACCGACGTCGACAGGGAGTAGACAGAAGAGCAACTGACATCGATCAGAACTCGGCCGGCGTCGACACCCCCTAGGCAGACAGGGACCGACGTCGATCACCTGTGCGGTTCAGAACTATGAGTGTTACGAACAATTAGTTAACGAATCGAGTGTTTGCATGAAGAGAGCCAAATTTAGACTAGAAGCTGTGGATCTAATTATTGTAATTAGATGTCTAATTATTGTTTGCATGAGATCTATTTAAGAGACTCATAGGCTGTATTGTAAAGTGTTCTAGTTTTGAGTTGAGCAAAGTTAGCTCCTTCTGTGTGTGAGGTGAGCAAGGGTGTTCATCTTAGTTCCACAGCAGTACCAAGTGTGGGTGCTGGTTTTGGAGAATCAGAAGGGTTCTTCAGGTGTGTAGGATCTTGGTTAGCAGGTGTGCATGGCTATGTTTGGAGATCTACATGGGTAAGTAAGATCATTGATTTGTAGGTGTATGTGTGTGCATGATCCAGGTTTGCAGGTGTGTAGAACCAGATTGATTTGTAGGTGTGCAAGATTAGGGAGGACAGCAACACAATAGGGAGCAGGATCAGGGAGGATCTACTTGGAGTACAGTGTGTACTCAGAAAGAGAGCAAAGAGGAAGGCAAGGAAGATCCTTCCATAAGTGAGATCAGATTGGGTTACAGGTTGTTGCAATTCAGGGGAGATCTACTTGAAGTACGATTGTGTACTTGTGGAGTGCATGGAGCACTGGAGTACTGGCAGTAGTGGATACTGACTGGTTGGAGGTGAACACCAACTCTATGTTTGAGTTGTCTGTTGGGACTATAAGAGAGAGAGATTTGAGGAAAGAAGTACTGTACACTTGAGGTGTGGAAAGCCTCTGTAAGGTGGAAGAGTGTGGTGTCTCTTTATTGTATTCTTTTTTGGATGAGTATGAATACAAGTTGTGTATTGTCTCTCATATTCTATGTTGTTTTTGGTTTCTAGTTACTTATTACTTCTAGTTAATTTTGCATCTTAAGTTGCTTGTATTTGGTAATCAATTGTGTGCTTCCGTATTTCCCAACAAGTGGTATCAGAGCTAAGGTTGCAGGGAGCAGGTTTTGTGTTTGATTACAGGTCACTCTCAGGGGTTTCTGATTGAGTGGGAGTAGAGCAATGGTAGAAGAAAGTAAGCTAAGAATGGAGGAATTAAAAAGCATGAATGGTCTATTATGGTCCTATGGAAAGAAAGAGCAGGAAAAGAAAGATTATTGGTTGGTAGCATATCAACATGTAGAAGCAAAAGTTGCAGGTGTTGCATAGGATGCTCTGGATAAAGTTGAATCTTGGATAATAGATTCTGTTGCCTCTTTCCATGCATCCCCAAGTAGAGGGGTTGGTGAGCCTTGTCAGATTGTTGGCAAAGGGGAAGTGTTGCTGAAATTGCAGGTGGCCAACACATGGGTGTTGAAGAAGGTCATGCAGGTCCCAGTCTTGGAGATGCAGCTAATTGCTTTAAGAAAGTTAGGTGATGAGAGATGCACAAGAACTCTCACAGTAGATGCACTTGAATTAACGGGTGGTAAGAAAGTAGGTATCCTTTATCTATCTACTTATATTACTTATTCTTCTTCTGTTGTAGAGACGTGGCTTTGTAGGCTTGGTCACATGAGCAAGAAGGAGATGCATGTTCTTAAGCGGAAGACAGATGTGTTTGATAGACCTAAGAATTGGAAAGCCTTGGTGTTCTTGGAGGAGATGACGGACAGAGACCAGTGGATGGGGCTGGATACCTCTGAGTAGGGCATTTTGGATAGGGTTTTGATCCATGGATAGCTCGCGAGTAAAAATTTATCACTCACAGGTGAACACAGGTACCGGCATTGGTCAGGGAGAATTGGTGTCGAATAAATAGGTGTCGAGGTCGGTCATGTGCAGACTGGAGTTGGTGGTGTCGGGCAGGGTAACCCTGATGTCGGCCACGAGGACCGATGTTGGTGACAATAAGACCGACATCAGTCATTAGGACCGACGTCGGCAGTAGGAGACACCGATGTCGGTGGGGTCGGTAGTCAAGACAGGCGCATGGAATCGACATCGGTCAGATGCAGACTGTGTGGTGACTGAGGTTGGTCACTATAACAGATTTTAGGTGGACAGCATGCTGTCAAGGAGTCTCAAACGCCCATATGGAGGACTGAAGTGGTAAGCCTCAAATTTGTTATTCCTCTTCTTTATACTTGTTGCTCACTGTAGAGCAGGAAGGATCCAGGAAACAGTGGGAGCATGGCATGAAGAGAATGCAGAACCAAGCGGGAGATTTGGTAGAGTTGCCAGCCGGTATGAAAGCACAGAGACGAATGGATACCTTAGTTAAAGAATAGAGAGAATGGATACGTGAGACGGAAGGCCAGGTCATATGGTCTTGAGGAAGCTACAGGACAGTGGTACAGGGTTTGACAGGTGGATGACAAAGTAGGGCTTTAGTTAGTGTCAGTGTAACCATTGTGTTTGTCTTACCAAGTGGATGATGGTCATGACATTATCCTATTACTGTATGTGGATGGTATGTTTGCTAGCAAGTTTGTACATACAGGTTTTTGCTGAGCTAAGGGTAAGGTTAGTTCAGTGGCATGTCATGAGGAATTTAGAGCAGTGAAATTCTTTGGCATGAGAGACATGGAGATCACAGGTTGATTTTGTCTCCAGTGGGAGTTGATGTGAATTAGGTGTTGGGGAGGTTTAATACATAGGATGCAGAATTGGATCACACCAAGGGCTAGACAGTTTAGTGTCTGAAATCACATGAGGTCTGGTATAGACCTGAGTTTGCCCAAGCAGTGGGAGTTGTCAGAGAGTTAGGAACCAATACGGGGAAGTGGATTCTCAGGTATTTGAGAGGGACCAGCAGTAGGGATTCATGCTATGCAGGGTTAGGACTTCACTACATGGGTTTGTAGGTTCAGATGTGGTAGGTTACTTGGATGACAGGAGGTGCACCACAGGTTGTGTGGTGGTTGGTCTTCAGGGTTGAGCTTGAAGAGGGATACAAGCCAGGAAATAGATTAGATGGAGTACAAGTACAGGTACAGTGCAGCTGTTTATCTCCAAGTGGGAGATTGTTAGGTTGTGGAGCTAAAAGCTTCACTGATGTAAACAGAGGAGGAGGTTGCAGAGAGGTTGCTGAGTGTCACAGACACCAGCATTGGTCAGGCCAATCGACGTCGGTAGGGAGCAGACAGAAGAGCAACCGACGTCAGTCAGAAGTCAGCCAGCGTCGACACCCCCCAAGCAGATAGGGACCGGCGTCAGTCACCTATGCAGTTTAGAACTGTGAGTGTTACTGATAGTTAGTTAACGAACTGAGTGTTTGCATGAAGAGAACCAAATTTAGACTAGAAGCTGTAGATCTAATTATTGTAATTAGATGTCTAATTATTGTTTGCATGAGATCTATTTAAGAGACTCATAGGCTGTATTGTAAAGTGTTCTAGTTTTGAGTTGAACAAAGTTAGCTCCTTCTGTGTGTGAGGTGAGCAAGGGTGTTCCTCCTAGTTCCACAGTAGTACCAAGTGTGGGTGCTGGTTTTGGAGAATCAGAAGGGTTCTTCAGGTGTGTAGGATCTTGGTCAGTAGGTGTGCATGGCTACGTTTGGAGATCTGCATGGGTAAGTAAGAGCATTGATCTGTAGGTGTATGTGTGTGCATGATCTAGGTTTGCAAGTGTGCAAAACTAGATTAATTTGTAGGTGTGAAAGATCAGGGAGGACAATAACACAATAGGGAGCAGGTTTAGGCAGGATCTACTTGGAGTACAGTGTGTACTCAGAAAGAGAGCAAAGAGGAAGGCAAGGAAGATCCTTCCATAAGTGAGATCAGATTGGGTTGCAGGTTGTTGCAGTTTAGGGGAGATCTACTTGAAGTATGATTGTGTACTTGTGGAGTGCATGGAGCACTGGAGTACTGGCAGTAGTGGATACTGACTGGTTGGAGGTGAACACCAACTCTGTGTTTGAGTTGTGTGTTGGGACCGTAAGAGAGAGAGCTTTGAGGAAAGAAGTACTGTACACTTGAGGTGTGAGAAGCCTTTGTAAGGTGGAAGAGTGTGGCATCTCTTTATTGTATTCTTTTCTGGATGAGTATGAATACAAGTTGTGTATTGTCTCTCAAATTATGTGTTGTTTCTGGTTTCTGGTTTCTAGTTACTTGTTACTTCTGGTTAATTTCGCATCTTAAGTTGCTTGTATTTGGTAATCAATTGTGTGCTTCCGTATTTCCCAACAAGAATGCCTTATCAAAAAAGTTTGTTAACCATTTCTCATACAACATAGAACACAAATTGATCATTGTTGACTTATGCAAAGCCAAGCAACATGATGGTGAAAGTTTTGTTTCATATCTACAAAGGTGGAGAGCATTGACATGCCACTTTCAACACAATTTACTAGACAAATAGTTGGATGATATCTTTTCACAAAATTTGCATCTTAAAGTTGTGCATAATCTACGATTAGCTTGTGCTAACTCATTTAAATAAATTATTGACAAAGGAGTGTAGATTGAGAAGGCTCTTATTGCTAGAGGCCTTGTTAAGATTTTTGTGCAAAGTCAAACATCTAATCAAAATAAATCATCAACTCAAACTATTATGTAGGATAAGCCTAAGAGTTTTAGCAAAAATAAGAACATGATTGGAAATGGAGTGATAGAAACAAGACATGCACAAATGGTATAGGGTATGCCTCCTTTAAATGTACGATTAACTCCCCCACATCCACTACCTACTTTACAGAGACAACCTCCATGAAGGACATTTCATAACAATTTTAGAGTCTTTAGCAAGTTAGGAGAATCAATTGAAATAATGTTACAAAAGCTCATTGCAGTTAATTTAATTATATAGCCAGTATCAAGGCCATTTCCTCAAGATCAACCAAAACTAGACTGAAACAAAGAAAATGAAAGGTGTAACTTTTATCATGTTGCTGGTCATGGTGCATATCATTGCATTCAATTGCGACATATTATTGAGGACTTTATTAAAAATGGTGAGCTGGAAATTAAGTAGGCTCCTAATCAGGATATGGGAATCTACAAAGACCCCTTTCCTCGACATGAACCACCACCACCAAGAAAAAATACAAATGGCTAAGGATAGAGACAAAATCAAAACCAATAATAGGGTCACAATCGTAATGAGCATAATCAAGATCATAATGCCCACACTAATAATGTGGCTTATAATAATGTACTTTATGACTATAATAACACTATGGGATGTATTTTTGCAACCCACATTACCACTATTATTGTGAAGTCATATGGCCAATCTCATGTTCCTCATAACATGGGACGCAACATTATAGGTCAACACCCTCTCCCCCTAGTAATACCATGTTGAGTTCACATCATCATGTTGCTACTTTGTTTGCATAGGTTACTAATCCTAAACAATAGTATCGTCCTTCTAATTATAAAGGCTCCTCGCATACCCAAAATTATAGCAATATAGTTAGTCGCCTACGAGTCACCATTCAAGGCCTTCTGCCTTGCTCTTCTAATTATAATAACTCCTTGCCACCTCTAGGTTGTGTAGTTACAACTAGACGCCTGTGAGTTACCATCCAGGGCCCTTTGCCCACTTCTTTCCATAAACCCAATGAGAACATTGTGCCAATGGTTCCAAATCTAAATACCATCTCAACAAAGACTAAACTAGTTTGATCCATAGTTCAAAGGCCTTATAGTTGAACGGATCAATTAGATAAAACCCCTACAAAATTTCCATATTAGAACTCTTGCAAACATCTGATGTCCATATAACCATCTTCAACAAACTTTTGCAAGATTCTATTGTGCCTAATGATATAAACCTTGATCAATTCCAGAACCTAGTTGGACATTTGTCTTCATTTCGACAAATTACGTTTGATCAAAAGGACATGTCCACCCTTGGCCCAAACCACAATAACCCACTATACATTGAGATAATCATTATGGATCACAAGATCAAGTGGGTTCTTATAGATAATGGTTCAGGGTTGAACATCATATCTCTTAAATTGGTAAAATGATTGGGTTACATAGATAAAGACATTCAACCATTCAACCAAAAACTATTACAATCAAGGCTTATAATAACATTGAGAGGGAGTCATCTGGTACAATTTGGTTGCCAATCATGGTTAGGTCTATTTCTCATCACACATTATTCTATATTATGGATATTGAGCTTCCTTATAACATACTTCTTGGTCATCCTTGGATCCATGAATTACATGCGGTTCCATTTACTCTTCACCAATGCCTTAAGTTTCCCCATGATGGGATCAAGGTTACTGTTGACCAATTTTTGCCCAACAGGCAAAATTTTTGGTCCCCTTCTGCCTCTTGCTGTTCTAGGCCATTTCTTTTTGATTTTGTGCAGATCCAGTAAAATCTACGGACTTAGCAGGTTAGTCTTTTGGTGTAAGGAGGATCAGTTCAAAGAGTGTTGGGGTTTACAAGGCTTTTGAGACATTTGTCTGAAGAAGATTCATAAGGAAGGTTGGCGGCACTGAACCATCGAACCATTGCTTCAATTTCAAGCTCTGGTTCAATCCTCAAGTTCATCGGCGCACAACGTTGAACCGTTGAACCAGTTCAACATTTTGGTTCAAAGGCTTCGATTCAGAGGCCTAGTTTCAGCACTCCAACAAAGTTTAAATGGTTCAACAGCTTTTAATTCAATAAAGAGTTCATTGCTCAGTTCAAACACCTCGATTCAACAATCGTTTGAACCATTGAACCGTTGAACCAATTTTGGTTCAATGGCTTGGTTCAATGGGTTTGGTTCAAGGCCACCGGTTCAACATTTGGTTCAAAGCGAGTGGTTCAATGTTTGGTTCAATTGGCTTAGCACGCAGTTTTGAACCATTAAACCGTTGAACCAATTTTGGTTCAATGGGTTGGTTCAACGAAGGGCCGAAACAAAGACCCAGGAAAGTCAAAGCACCAATTCCCACAGACTTTTTGTCCTCGAGAAAAGGTTTGAAACAAAGGAAAGACCCACGAAAAGGGCCAAACGGGAAAAGCCCGAAGGGATTTGCTGAGGATGATGACATCTCGAAAGCCATCAAATATAAGGAAGTGAATTAGTCGTTGGTTTTCAAAGCAATGATGGCCGCATTAATGTCAATTCTAACACAGTGAAATAATCATTTGCTTTCGAACTAAAAAAGTGCTAACCATGGAAAAGGCCCAGAAATGCAGTGACCCGCCAAAAGACCGCCCCCAAAGGGCCGAAGGAGCCAGAAGAGACAAGATAGGGAAAAGACAAAGTGCCAAGCATGGAGCAGGTAGATAGTCCAAGTGGCGAAGGGAGGCATCGATTTAAGAAATTACTCCAGCAGATGACACAGTGCATGCAAATTGACCACTAGAAGGCGCAAATGACCAACCGTGCACCCCTTTTTCTTCATTTCATATTTATGAGTAGACAAATTGTGTAGGTGCCTTCAAGGAGTAGTCTTGGTTAATGAGGAAATAGTGCAGCCATGTCAAAAAATGCCTGAAGTCAAAGCTAGGGCTGACACAACATTTATGTTTAAGTAGCTTGCTCTTCCCAATGCTTGTAAGGCACATGGGTCACTTGTAAAAGGGGCACCAAAAGGCCTCCTTTCTTCTCCTATATATTGAGGACTTGTCATTTTTGTAATCATCTTCCACATTTGTAAGGCGTAGCCCAGGCAAAATTTCACCTAAATCAATAAACACAATTTTTACCTCTATCTTGGTTAGATATCTCTGTGTATGTCCTGAGTGTTAGTTTGTGTTTAGTCATTGTTTCTTGATGCTTTCACAGGTTCAACACCAACATATCTGTTATCTATAAGGTGCAATTTTTGTAGCTAACAAGGAGAGTTGCATTTGGAAGTGCAAAAATAGAAGAAATTGCTATATAGTGTGCGTTTCACAACACCTTTTGGTGAATCTCTATTTTCTATATTTTCCATTAAAGCCTCCCTGCCAAGTTTCTTGTAGTCTGGTTCTTTTGCCAAGTTTGAAGTGTATGTATGTGTTTGTCTAATTTTAAGTGTGAATGTGAGAAGGTCGATTTATTTTGGTGCATCACCTCCTTAGAATAGTTTATTTTCCTGCAATCTTTCTCCCTTTTCATCCCCCCATTATGTGTGTGTGTGTGTGTGTGTGTGTGTGTGTGTGTGTGTGTGTGTGTGTGTGTGTGTGTGTTAGCACTTACTAGAACAAATCAGATGCATCAAAGGGAGCTAGCCCTTACCTAGAGACTCTCCCCTCTAGCTTTGCTAGTCCCACAAGTGAGAGGGGAGTTTCCATAGTTGCGTGAGGAAGGTAGAAGCTCGGCCTCCTGCCAAGAGTGCAATCTTCTGCGTCAATAGTTTTGGCATGCCCAGTAGGACACAATCTTACACTCAGTAAGGTTTCAAGATTGATGTTGGTCCTATTACAACAAATCAAATATTTTTAGCATCTGGTGACTCCATTGGCAGAGCTTCATTTTTCCAGTCAAAGACTAGTTTTGACTTCCTATGCCTAAAGTCACCACACAGTCTGCTTCTAAGGGTGTTCCTTTCAATTTCATTGAGTTGCCTTTAAACTCAGCAAAAAGACTGAGGTTTGAGAAGACCCATCCTTATTCAACAAACCACCCTCCCAGACCTATTGTAAGGGATGCATATGCAGCAGAGTCGCAGTTACAGCCCATCCCAGCTAGCATTGCCCTTTGTAGCTTTTCCTGGTCAAAGCCCCTTGAATCTCCCACTTTATGACCCAATTCTCAGAGCAGCCCTCAAAAATATGCTTTCTTTCGATGGAGAGGGGCCCATTACAAATGTTGAGCACATTAGAAATATTTCTATCCTCTGCAATATTCACAATGTCACAAAAAAAAATATCGCAATCAGATTACTGGCATTGTCTCTTAAGGGCAAAGCTCTTGACTGGTACAGGACATTGCCTATAAATTTGATCCATTCCTAAAATGAATTAGGTACTCAATTGACAAACCATTTTGGTGAAAAGAGTGACAACCTCTCGCTTGCTGAGTAGCTGACGACCATAAAGAGAGCCCCACATGAATATATGCAGGATTTCAACACGCAGTTTCAAAAGACTTGGGATAAAATCCCCATTCTGGTAAGACTGACTCCCAGCTATGCTTTCCTGTATTATTTAAAGGCATTAAATAGTGATATTGCAGTGATGATACAATCCATGGGAGGGCATGTGCTACCTGCTGCCTATGACATAACCATAAAAGCTAAAAATTGCTTAGTACAGGCTGGGAAAATAGCCCCTAGACCTCACATGCCACTTTTCCCAGAAATGCTTTATCCATTTCAGGTTATTGCTCCCACATTAGCTCCTCTACCTAGCATGGAGAAACCAGTTGTTGCTCCATCCAATGAGCTTCATGAAGTTAAGAGTCTGTTGCAGAGCATGTCGAACGAACTTGTAGCTCTTAAAAGGCAATAAGCTCAAAGCAACAGACCAAATCAGGGATACCAGCATTATGGTCAAGCCCCTAGACCCCCTTTTCAAAACTACAATTAAGGATAGGGCTAGCTTACTCAGACCAAACCATTTCAAAACTACAACCCAGGCCCAATTTCATCATCTAAGGTCATGGTGCCCATTCAGAACAACCTGGTGCAGGAACAACCAAGTTGTTTGACCATGGGATGTGGTCAAGAACAGGGTATTTATACAAATGAGATGATGGGTTATTACCAAAATGTAGACAATGAGGGAGCCACTCAACCCCAGGTCTTCAAAGCTCCAATGCAACCCAACACAAGCAGCAGTTAGAGTCAGCCTGACTCTACTCTTATGAACCACCTAGAAGGTGAGTTCTGTGCAATCAATTATGTGGGTGTTGTAGACAATCAGGCTGACTGTGCTGTAGCCAACATGAGATTCAAGAAGAGAGCAATGGGAAAAGCCCAGGGTACTACCCAAATGGCAGCAAGACCTTCTCCGTCACACTCAAATCAAAAGGTCCCAAATTTTAGACCACCATTTGTACCCTCAGCCCCTCAACCTGCACCTCAAGTTGGAATTAGCCCCAAAGAAAGCTTGAAGGGAGGCAGTCATCAAGTGAATGTGGTGGACTAGATGAAGAAGCTACATATGAACATCTCCTTATGGGATTCATTGTCTCTACCAGGGCAAAAGGACATACTACAAAGGGAATTGCATGAGTTGGATCGACAAGCTGTCCCAGCAAGGGTTGATAACGTCTTAATAATGAATAGACAACCTTCCACCTCAGGTCAGGTAAAGAAGGAAGAGAAAATTCCCCCTTTTTATGTGTCCTTGGTCATAGGAGATTTCTTGGTGCACAACTGCATCATTGACAGTGGGGATAGTACCTCAATGATGCCCAAGTGCATAGCTGACAAGATGGGACTAAAATATGAAGAGATGAATAAGGGAGTCTTGCAGTTGGATGGGACACCTAAAAAATAGTTGGGATAATGAAGGGTTTAAGCTTGACATTGCATGCTTGCCCAACCTTCTCAATTCCCCATGATATAGTAGTAGCAAATGTTCCTCCTTATTTCGCAATTTGCTTATCCAGGGACTTCACATCAAAGATAGGTGGCTATCTAGCAGTGAATTGGTCGTATCTGGTTTTTAGAACCAAGTATGGGACCAAGGTAAAGATTGAATCTGAGCCACTCTACAAGGACCATCTAGAACCATATTCGCTCAAGGTAGTGAACATCAGTTACACCATTATCAACCCAGAAGAGTCCCAAACAGACCAATCTCCGTCCTCTGCTCTTGAAGGAGTTGTAGACTTACTCTTGGATGAGTGGGGAAGTGATAACTTCGAGCATGATCGTTACAAGTTCATAGAGGAGGTAGGCCTTGGAGTCTACTGCATTCACGAAGAGGGTAACTTCATACCAAATGTAATGAAGGCAAGCCAAGAAGACATGGTTTATGGCAATTGTACTTTGATGGTTCCAAAAGTAGGTTGGGAACTAGTGGTGGAGTGATGTTAGTCTCCCCTTCAAAGGAGAGATACTTCTCGCCCTTCTGTTTCTAATTTTCTTGCACAAGCAATGTTGCAGAATACAAGTCCCTTATCCATGGTCTGGAATGGGCAAGGAAAAGAGGGATCAAGGAGTTGCAAGTTTTGGGAGACAATGAGCTAATTGTAAATCAGGTAAAAGGCCAAAATTTGACAAAAAATTCCTTGCTAAAGTCCTACAAGCATAGGGTCTAGGACTTGGTGGAAGATTTCCTCACTTTCAATATCGCCTCTATTCCCAGAGAGCAGAACAAACAAGCGGATAGGCTAGCAGCAATTGGTGCTCAGTTCGATGTTCCCAGGGAGATAAGCCGAGACTGTGGTTCATGCTACTTGAAGGTGGTAGTCTGTCCCTCTATCCCTGACAACATTACAAACTGGCAGGTTTTCAAAAATGACTAGCAAATAGCTTTCTTCTTGCAGGAAGAGGCTGAGTTCGCAACAAAAAACTAGGCAAAGCTGTAACAGCAATATGGCGACCAAATTATTTAATTGAAGAACAATAAGCTCCCTAAAGATTTGGTCACTCTTGAGAGCATCTTCAATGGAGATGACCAATTGAGAAATGACAAGGTATGCATCACAACTAAGGAGGAGAATTTTGAAAGGGTTGAGATCTTCAAGGACAAGCTGCTTGTGCTTGGAAAAGTCTACACGGTTCAAGAAAGGCATGCTTTCATTTTGTTGTGTCAGGAGTTTGCCAATGTTTTCGCATGGGATTATAGTGATTTGAAGGGTTTCGACCCAAGACTTGCCTAGCACACCATCGAATTAGAAGAAGGTGCTAGGCCAGTCATGCAGAAGCAGAGACCTGTCAACTCGATGATTGAGCCTCTCATGCAAAAGGAACTGGCCAAATTGATTGAGTTCAGGATTATATTTCCAATCAAACATTCCTCTTAGCTGGCCAATCTTGTTTCTGTTAGAAAGAAGAACGGGGAGATCAGGCTATGTGTTGATTTCAAAGACCTTAATAAAGTCTCTTTAAAAGACCATTATCCCCTCCTGAGCATGGAGCAGATCCTTCAGAAGGTAACAGGCAACGAGCATTTCTCCCTCATGGATGGGTATTCAGGGTATAATCAAAATCTGGTGCAAGGCTATGACCAGCACAAAATAGCCTTCACTACTAAATGGGAAATGTTTGCCTAAAAGAAGATGCCATTCAAGCTATCTAATGCTGGTGCTACCTTTCAGCAAGCCATAGACATGGCTTTTTGAGGTTTGATAAAAAATAATGTGTTGGTATACCTCGATGATGTGATGATATTCTCCAAGGAAGTGAGCCAACACATGGAACACCTCAGGGAAATTTTTTAGAGGTGTAGGGAGTTCAGCATCTCTCTTAACCCAAGGAAATGCGTGTTTGATGTTCACGAGGGGAAACTCCTTGGCCACATTGTGTCCAAAGAGGGCTTATCTATTGACCCCGAGAGAGTTCGTTCTATCCTGGAGATGTCCCTACGTAAGCACAAGAAAGGCCTACAGAGCTTCTTTGGAAAGATAAATTTCATTCAGAGATTCATTTCGAATTTCACAGAGATAGTCAAGCCACTGACCTATATGCTAAGGAAGGGTGAGGAGTTCAAGTGGATAACACAAAGGAAGGATAGCTTTGAAGCCATCAAGCAGGCTATAACCCAGGCTCCTACTTTGATCAGCCTTGACTTCAACAAATAATTTAACCTCTACACTTTTGGTAATGAAGAGGTAATCTTTGCCATGCTTACCCAAGCAAATGGTGATGACCTCGAGCAACCACTTGCTTTTTTTAGCCAAGGGTTAGAGGATTTCAAAGTCAGGTACATGTATGTAGAAAAGCAAGTCCTGGCAGTAGCACAGAGCCTAAATAAATTCAGGCATATGTTGTCTAACAGTAGGATTCACCTCATGGTTCCATATCCTGGCGTCAAGGATTTCTTGACCAATCGAGACCTAAATGAGAAAAGAGCAGGGTGGATCACCAAGGTGATGGAGTATGATGTAGACATCAAGATCACCAAGCTGGTGAGGGGAAGAGGCCTATGTGAATACCTTGCTGTAGACTTCAAGCAAAAAGGGGAAGGCAGCCTACTAATTCACGATGCAGCGACAACAAAAGAACCAGTTGTCATGAAGGATTGGACATCAGACTTGAGGTGTTTTCTTCTCACTGGCGAGTGCCCGTAGGGTCTTGATGGGACCAAAAGAAGGTTCTTCAGGCTCCAATCTCTCCCTTATGTCTTGGTTGATGGAGTATTGTTTAGGAAGGATCTCTCATGGGTCCTTCTAAGATACATAGACCCAAAGCAGGCTAACAAGGTGCTGTCTGAGTTCCACGATGGGCCAGCAGGCGGTCATTTTGCTCCTAGAGCCACTACAGCAAGGATAATGAGAGCTGGCTATTTTTGGCCTACTCTTTTCAGGGACACCCATGCCTGGGTAAGAAAGTGCCAAAAATGTACCCTTTTCGATGGGAAACAATGGTTGGCTACCATGCCTCTACAGGCTATTCAGGTAGAACAACCATTCATGCAATGGGGCCTAGACTTCATAGGGATGATTAATCCTCCCTCCAGTGTTGGACACAAGTGGGTCCTGACTGCCACAGATTATTTTACAAGGTGGGTGGAGGCTGTTGCTCTGAAGGAGGCAAATGAAAGTGCGGTCTTGGAGTTTTATGAGGACCTGGTGACAAGATTCGCGATCCCAGCCACCATAATCTAAGATAACGCCTTAGCTTTTTTGGGAACCAAAATAAGTGAATGGGTGATGAGGTATGGTATATATCTCAACACTTCATCCAATTATTACCCACAGGGGAATGGGCTGGCTGAGTCCACCAATAAAAACTTGATCAGGATCATCAAGAGGACCATGGAAGAAAATCAGAGGACTTGGCATGCCAAGCTGAAAATAGCTCTGTGGGCCGATCGAATCACTACAAAGAGAGCAATTGGAAATTCTCCATATATGATCATATATGGAAGGGAAGCTAGGCTTCCCATCTCACTTGAATTTCCAACATTGGACCTCACTCGCCAAATGCAATTAGAAGAAGGAAGTAGCATGGAGGTCAGGCTGTGCGAGTTGATGGAGCTCTAAGAGACCAGGGACTGGGCTATGGCTTCTATGACCAGTTGCCAACAACAAACAAAGAGACACTTCAACAAGAAATCTTCATCAAAAGATTTCTTTGAAGGAGACATTGTCTTGAAATAGGATGAAGACCGAGCTAAGCCTAGAAAGCATGCAAAATTTGATGCCCTATGGAGTGGCCCATACATAATCACTCAGTGCAAGCAACGTAATGCATTCCAACTCTCCAGGTTGGATGGTGAAGAATTATATATCCCAGTTAATGGGATATATCTTAAGCATTGCCACTGACCCCCCTTTTTATCATGTATATATTTCCCTTTTATTCCCTGCTTTCCCCAAGTGATTTTTGCACATGTTAGTAGTTTTCTTAGCCTTGTGTGTGTTTTTCTTTCCCCTTTTGAGGTGAATCTGCGTGATTAGTTCTAGATTTATCAGAGATATTGCTGGTCTTTAAGTTACAATCTGACCCCGTGCCTAATGGATTTTCAAGGCAACTGGCTTATAAGCATAACAGGCATGCTTCCCCTGGGAGTCACCAATTTGTTGACCAATTTTTTCCCAATAGGCAAAATTTTTGGTCCCCTTCTGCCTCTTGCTATTCTAGGCCATTTCCTTTTGATTTTGTGCAAATCTAGTAAAATCTGCAGACTCAGCAGGTTAGTCTTTTGGCGCAAGGAGGATCAGTTCAGAGAGTGCTAGGGTTTATAAGGCTTTTGGGACATTTGTCTGAAGAAGATTCATGAGGAAGGTTGGTGGCACTGAACCATCGAACCATCACTTCAATTTAAAGCTCTGGTTCAATCGTCAAGTTCATCGGTGCACAGCATTGAACTACTGAACTAGTTTAATGTTTTGGTTCAAAGGCTTTTGTTCAGAGGCCTAGTTCCAGTGCTCTGGCAAAGTTCAAACAGTTCAGCAACGTTAATTCAACAAAGAGTTCATCACTCAGTTCAAACACCTCGATTCAATAATCATTTGAACCATTGAACCATTGAACCAATTTTGGTTCAATGGCTTGGTTTAACGAGTTTGGTTCAAGGCCACCAGTTTAACATTTGGTTCAAAGTGAGTGGTTCAAAGTTCGGTTCAATCGGCTCAGCGCGCAGCATTGAACCATTGAACCAATTTTGGTTCAATGGGTTGGTTCAACGAAGGGCTAAAACAAAGACCCGAGAAAGTCAAAGCACCAATTCCCACAGACTTTTTGTCTGTGAGAAAAGGTCTGAAACAAAGGAGAGACCTGTGGAAAGGGCCAAAAGGGAAAAGCCCAAAGGGATTTGTTGAGGATGATGATGTCTTGAAAGCCATCAAATATAAGGAAGTGAATTAGCTGTTGGTTTTCAAAGCAATGACGGCCACATTAATGTCAATTCTAACACAGTGAAATAGCCGTTTGCTTTCGAACTAAAAAAGTGCTAACCTTGGAAAAGGCCCAAAAATGCAGCGACCCACTAGAAGACCACCCCCAAAGGGCCAAAGGACCTAGAAGAGATAAGATAGGGAAAAGACAAAGTGCCAAGCATGGAGCAAGTAGGTAGTTCAAATGGCGAAGGGAGGCATCGATTCAAGAAATTACTCCAGTAGATGACACAGTGCCTGCAAATTGACCATTAGAAGGCGCGAACAACCAACCGTGCACCCATTTTTCTTCATTTCATATTTATGAGCAGACAAACTATGTAGGTGCCTTAAAGGAGCAGTCTCAGTTAATGAGTAAACAGTGCGGCCATGTTAAAAAATGCCTGAAGTCAAAGCCAAGGCTGACACAACATTTATGTTTAAGCAGCCTGCTCTTCCCAATGCTCGTAAGGCACATGGGTCACTTGTAAAAGGGGTGCCACAAGGCCTCCTTTCTTCTCCTATATATTGAGGACTTGTCATTTTTGTAATCATCTTCCACATTTGTAAGGCGTAGCCCTGGAAAAATTTCACCTGAATCAATAAACGCAATTTTTACCTCCATCTTGGTTAGATATCTCTGTGTATGTCTTGAGTGTTAGTTTGTGTTTAGTCATTGTTTCTTGATGCTTTCATAGGTTCAACACCAACATATCTATTATCTATAAGGTGCCATTTCTGCAACTAACAAGGAGAGCTACATTTAGAAGTGCAGAAATAGAAGAAATTGCTATATAGTGTGTGTTTCACAGCACCTTTTGGTGAATCTCTATTTTATATATTTTCCATTAAAGCCTCCCTGCCAAGTTTCTTGTAGTCTAGTTCTTTTGCCAAGTTTGAAGTGTATGTATGTGTTTGTCTAATTTTAAGTGTGAATGTGAGAAGGTCGATTTATTTTGGTGCATCACCTCCTTAGAGTAGTTTGTTTTCCTACAATCTTTCTCACTTTTCATCCCCCTCATTATATATCTATATATATATATATATATATATATATATATATGTATGTTAGCACTTACTGGAACAAATCAGATGCATCAAAGGGAGCTAGCCCTTACCTAGAGACTCTCCCCTCCAGCTTGGTCGGTCCCACAGGTGAGAGGGGAGTTTCCATAGTTGTGTGAGGAAGGCAGGAGCTCGACCTCCTGCCAAGGGTGCAATCTTCTACGTCAACAATTACTATTCCCACTAATCAACATCCCTTCCTATATTGCAAACATCTTGAAGTAGAGTTTAATAATTATAAATATTGCCTAGATTTAGAATTCATTGCAAAGAAGAACAAAGCCATCATTTCTCATCCATCTCCATCTAATTATATAGACCCTAGTGATCTATCTTCCACTTCGACTTATCCATTTTCTACAGTTTTGGCCAAAAAGGTCATTATTAAAGATGCAGGCATTTCTACGTACCATCTGAAAGACATCCTCTATATTGTAAACTTACCAAAATCCCCTAAAACGTTTGGTAAGCCTAAAACTTCATAGTCTCCTAACATACTTGATCAGATTTGGCAACCAAAGAAGAAGCAACTAAAACCTCTTGTGGTTTTTGTACCTGCAATTGCACCAAAGAAAGATTGAGAGGCTTTTACTAAGGGAGATTGGTTATATTCTGAAGGCCTTGTGTATTGTTTTTAGAATCCAAAGTATCCTATCCGTAAGAGGATAATGGATCATCTTTACTATACAGGGAAAGATCTTGGCCCACAGGGGCAAGGAATTTTAGAACCCTTATCAGCTAGAGTTATCAACTGGAATCATGGCCTTGGATTTAAACCACCAAAGGATGACCTCATGACATTTGATACTAACTCTTCTGAAGTGACTAGTAACAAGACTCCTAGTAGTGACATAATGTCCCATTATAGCCTTTTTGATGAGCTTGCTGACTCAGATTTATTTGATTTGAATGCCATATTGACCCTAACACCTATTGGAACTTCCCGTCCTGAAGCAAAAACCCATCCTAGTCATGCTTCCCTTCCTAAATTAGGACATTATATCTTACCATTGGATCTTCCCATCCTAAAGCAAACCTCACTGTAACCTATGCCTTTACCACTCTAAACTCATAGATTGGGATCAAAAAAATTTGGTCATATGCCTTGATGAGTTTCAAAATAAAGAATCAATTGCAAAATACATGGGCCTATGAGATGCATTCCCCATTAGTGATCATAAGTAGGGTTTTGATTTTTTAGTAAATTCTTCTGCCTACTTTGGAGAGTAGGCAAAATTTATTGATCATAATAAAGAACAAACATCGAGATCTTTAGGTGAAAACCTCTTTTAGGCACTTGTCGATCAGGGAAAAAGTAAAGAAAAAGACAAGCCTTTGAGTGAAAACTTGTTTAGGCACTCCCAAGTGGGAAATTTTTCTCATCCCCTCAAAACATAGAAAGTCCATCTAGCCCAAGTTCCATATCTAGTACAAGCATCTCTTCATAACAACATCAAATATTTGAGTGTCTTGCTCTTGAGTTTCCAGAGGTTTTTGCTAATTGGCCTTTACTTGAGACGACAAATTTTGATTATTCATATTATCCAGATCTTTAGGAGAAACAATAAGAAGATATAATAGAGGAAGATGATCATGACCATACATTGCTTACAATTCTAGAGGATGGATCCACACTCCTTAAGGAGAGTACAAAAAAAGTGAATCTAGGGAGCCATGAGGATCCCAAAATTGTTTATCTTAGATCTTCCCTTACTGAAGCAGAACATGAACATATTATATCCATTCTTAAGGATATATAGACATCTTTGCATGGGCATATTCTTACATGACAAGCCTAGATCCATATTTAGTTATGCATCATCTTGTTGTTCGCCCTAATGCTGAGAAAGATGCATCCACACATTGCCCTTTTAGCTAAGGTCGAGTTAGAAAAGTTGTTAGGAGCCAATTTTATCAGACCACTAGACTACTTTGAATGGATTTCTAACATAGTGCCAGTAAGTAAAAAGACCCTAGACATACGTGTTTGTACTAATTTTTGTGATATCAATAAATCATGTCCCAAAGATGATTTTCCTTTGCTCAACATCAACATGATTGTTGACTCAACTATTAGGTATGAGATGATATCCTTAATGGATGGATTCTTTGGTTACAATCAAATCAAGATAGCCCCTGAAGATTAGCATAAGACTACGTTCACCACTTTGTGGGGGACATTCTGCTACCAAGTCATGCCATTTGGTTTGAAGAATGTTGGAGCCACATATCAGTATGCAATGAATGTCATCTTCCATGACATGATGCATGACATTGTCGAGGACTATGTTGATGATATACTAGCAAAATCAAGAACAAGAGCTGGACACCCTAACATTCTACAAAGAATATTTTAGAGGCTTTTTGCATATAAAGTCCGCTTGAATCCTAAAAAATATGTCTTTGAAGTCACATATGGAAAATTGATAGGGTTCATTGTATCACAATGAGGGATTGAAGTCAACCCTGTAAAGATCAACGCTATTATGGAAATGCCTCCACCAAAAAATCTTAAACAGTTGCGAGGTCTACAAGGCAAGATCCAGTCTATACGTAGGTTCATTTCTTAATTGTCAAATAAGTGCCACCCATTTACCCACCTCTTAAAGAAAGGGTAACATTTTAGTGGGATGAATATTGTCAGATAGCATTTGCAATCCTTAAAACATACTTAGCCAATCCACCAGTTTTACTATCTCTGACACAAGGAAATCCACCACTTCTTTATATATCAGCCACAGAGCATGCATTGGGGGCACTTTTGGCTCAGCATGACGCTCATGGTAGGGAACATGTAGTTTATTATTTAAGTCACACATTGGTAGACTATGAACATAATTATATGCCTATTGAGAAGGCATGTTTAGCTATCATGTTTGCCACTCAAAAATTGTGACATTATGTGCTAAATAACAAAACTATTATTATGACCAAGGTAAATCCTCTCAAGTTCCTCTTATCTAAAGCAACTCTTCAAGGACGTATGGCTAAATGGATTATGCTCCTCAGTGAGTTTGATATTGAGTACCAGAATTAGAAGGCCATCAAAGGACAAGTTCTTACAACCCAACTTGCAAAAACACCTCTTACAGCCACTAAACCTCTCAACTTTGACCTTCCAAATGATTCTATTATGATGATAGAATAAGCATCACAAGAACTTGAATATTTGACACTCTATTTTGATGGATCCTTCAGATATTGAGGGTCTGGAGCTGGCATATTATTGATCATGACATAGGGGGATTTAATCCCCAAAGCATTCCATATACAATTTTAGTGTACAAACAATATAACCAAATATGAGGCATTGGTTGTAGCCTCCATCTTGCCATACAATGAGATATTCAAAGTTTAAAGGTCTATGGAGATTTGCAACTAATCATAAATCAGATAACTGATTAGTATCAAATAATAGATGATAAGCTTGTTCCTTACAAGCAAATTGTTGATAACCTTAAAACACATTTTAAATTTCTACAATTTGAGCAAGTTTTATGAGTCAACAACAGATCTGTCGATGCCATGGCAACAATTAGTTCCATGATTCAAATACATGACAGTGCTAAAAAGTATTAGTTCTTTATTGAAAATCTTCTTCAGCCAGTACATATTCTATCAGATTCAGAGAGGGTATGTACCATTATTGATCATAATCCCTCACTTGAGTTACCATGGTACCAAGATTTTTATAACTATTTCTATAGCCATGTATTTCTCGCCAACGTTTCCAACAACCAACAAAAAATATTCCTTCATCACTTAACAAATTATATCCTCTTTGGAAACATGCTTTATTGAAAAGGCTATGATGGAACGCTTCTTCATTGTTTATCTTTCAGAGAATCTACACTGGCACTAAAGGAAGTTCATGAAGGAATGTGTGGGGCCCATATCAATGGTGTATTCCTAGCAAAGAAACTTCTCAGAATAGGTTATTATTAGCCCAAAATGGAGATAGATGCTTGTAATTATGTAAATAAGTGTGTTCCTTATTAGCAACATGGTAACTTGATACATGCACCTTCCTTACCATTGCATTCAATTACAACACCATGGTCGTTCTCAACATGGGGTCTTGATCTCATTGGAAAAATTAACCCAACATTTTCAAATGGACATAAGCACATTTTAACTACAACCGAGTACTTTACCAAGTGGATTGAGGCCATTCCTCTCACGTATGTTATTGGGAAACAAATAGCCAAATTCATTCATTACCATATCATCTATCGATATGGCATCCTAGCCCGTATTATATCTGATAATCATGGATCCTTTGTAAACCAAGATGTGAAATCTCTTTGTGAAAAATTCAAGATCAAGCACAAGAAATCCACTCCATATAACCCACAGGGCAACAGACAAGCTGAGGCATCAAATAAAACCATTCTAGCCATCTTAAAAAAGATTTCCAATGATGCTGGCCGTAATTGGCACTTGCAACTTTTTCCTGCCCTTTGGGCTTATAGAACCAATAATCGCACCCCAACTGGAGCTACTTCGTACTCCCTTATTTTTGGCACTAAAACTATCATCCTGGTCAAGATTGAAATCCCATGGTTAAGAATATCACTGGAGCATATTGAAGATGATGAAGACTATAGAGCCTCACGACTCTAAGAACTAGAACTTCTTGATGTTAAGTGTTTGGCTACCATAGAAAACTTGTAGGCCTATCAGAATAGATTATAGAGAAGCTACAACAAACACATTCTCTCTTAAGAATTTGAGATTGGTGACTTAGTTTGAAAGAGAACCAAAAGAACATGATTGCTGAACCCAAAAAGAAAAGAAAATTTCAACCTAATTGGTTAGGATCGTATATTGTCATAGTGAACTATGGATCAGAAGCATATCGACTGGCTAAACATAATGGTGAAGAACTTTTAAAGCCCATGAATATCATACACATTAAGATGTTCTACGCATGAACAACTTTAAATCATTATCTATAAGACCCCTGACTTGGGGGAAACTCGTGTTGTTGTAATTTTGTCCCACCCTTTTATCTTACCTTGAACACATTTGATACTACCCTAGTCCACTTTTCATGATTCTCGATAGTAAAGGCTTTGAACCCTTGGCACTATGAACACATTCTTCATCCCATTCTGGATTGCTTTCTTCGAGAAACATGTTATTTGTTATGTCTAAGGCATACTATAAGATTGAACACTTTTTATCCCTTGACCAATTATGATCTTGATTATGTCACATATGAACATCTTCAACAACAGTTTAGCTAGGATAATCTTATGCAACTTCAGACATGTAAGCAACTGCATCTTCTTAGTATAAGTATTTGCTTCTCTTTCTTGTTTTATCAAGAACCTTGCTCTTGCCGATTTGTGAACATGGACCATTCTAGCTGACTTAGCTATCTTATTAGAACCTCTACTCTCAAGATGTGCATCTCCTCGACTAGATGGTCCCACCTTGTGAATATTTTATCCCAAAATTACCAAAAACATCAAAACATGATCCAAAAAAGAACAAAAACATTGTCTCACACTTTTGTACGTTTGTACATTCCCATTCCACCATCTGACACTCTCACCATTTTGTGATCAACTGTTAACTTTAAATGCTCTCACCATTTTGTGAGCAACTGTTAAGTTTGAATGCTCTCACCATTTTGCGAGCAACTGTTAATTTTTAATGCTCTCACCATTTTATGAGCAATTGTTAAGTTTAAACACTTTCACCATTTTGCGAGCAACTGTTAAGTTTGAATTCTCTTGCCATTTTGCAAGCACAAAAACACCAGTGCATTTCATCTTATCCCACACACTTACCATTTTGCAAGATCATCCTTTCTTGTCTCATCAACTTCTTGTTTGCCAGACCATTCTCATTTGTTTATCCTATCTTTCATTTCTTCTATAAATCATGCTGGTCTAATCATCATTTGTCTTCTATCCCACTTCTTGAGAGAACTACATTTGGCCTGAAATTCATGCTGAAACATGCATCCATGGAACTATGTAGGCAACGTCCACTTGTCTTATACATCTGGAGTCAGCTCGACCAACCCCTTCCTTTTCTTATCTTCTCCCATTTCTTTTGTCATTGTTCTTTTTTTTAATTAGGGAACAATTATCATTGTTCTTTGTTATGATGTAGTAGAAAGTAATGCCTCTACTGCACATGCATGAACAGTTGTCTTAAAACCACACTAACTTGGTTTTTGATTGTGTGTGTTTGTTTGAGTTTTTTTGGTGTTTTATTGTGTTTTATTGGTGTTTTGTCGTGCTTTTGCACCTCTCCTTTTATTTCTTCTCTTTTTCTCTTTTTATTGCTTCTTGTCTTTTGTAGGTGTCTTATTTTTCTGTTTGATTTTACTTTTTCTCTTTTGTGTTCAAGAATACCTTGATGGTCCACACGGATCTTGATTATTCATATCTTGGTCTCATGTCGTTAAGATGTTCTTGCCTTTTGTTTTTTAATTCATTTTTTGTTCCTACTTAAGTCTTGATAGACCATATCTTGATTTGAAGTTAGGTTCATTTATGTTTATCTTTTTCTTTGTTTTTACTTTTTTGTTTAAATGTAAATCATTGTAACTCTGGTTTTAGTCATTGTTTTACCATTATCCTTAATTATAGATATTCACATTTGAATTGGCTCAGTGCAATTGGAATCTTATGTCATTCTAAGTTATTCATACTTATGATGCCTAATTTTTTTTGCTATAGCAAGCACTTTGTGCTCAGGTCTCAACGTCTTAACGTCAACATCAACTCTGATGAACGATTCTCAAGAACACTTTACAAAACCTAGGCTCATGATATGGAATTAGGCTTCTAGGTAGCATGCATTTTAGGCTTCTTTCTCTATGCTTAGATGTGCATCTCTTTGCATACATTGTGAATCTACTCAATTCTTGGTCATTTCCCCTCATTTCTCATTCCATTCTCTCCCAAACTTGGGTGAACTACATTAGCCTGAAGTTCATGTTGGAACGTGAGTCCATATAACTATGTAGGCAACACTTAATTTCTATTAAGGTAAGCTCAGCTATCTCCATTCTTATTTTCATCTCTCTCATCACTTTGTGCATTCTCATATGCTTGGTTCTATATGGATTTCTCGGCCATTACAACCTCAGCCATTACAACATCACATGTATGTTTGTGCTTGCTCACTATAACCTATCTTTTCAATTATATCTTTGAGCTATTTTGCTTGATAATTACCCATGATGGGGCACAACATCTAAACCACTTCCAAATCAAATCATCTCTACAGGGGCAAAACATTATTTATTCTTTATCAATGATCAAGATTCACCCTACTAGGGCACAACTATTTTATCACGATCAAATCTGTTCTACTGGTGTACTTATTATCTTCTCTTTGGAGACCCTATTCTAGTGGTGCTTCCCTTCCTAAAGTAGAACATTCTCCCTTTTCCTCTAATTCCAAGCCCTCCACATTAAAGCCCATGATGGCAATATTTTAGTGTGCAACTTGTCTCAAGATTGATCAATGCCATAAGCGTGTAACTTGTACTCTCAAATTGGGTACATTTACAGTGTGTCCCTTACATTTATGGATTGTATCTTTCCCATTCTCCCTATCTCTGGGGCCTATTATACCTCTCATTATATTTTGATCATTGATGGTAATCACGTGAACAAGCATTAGCTCGTCTAGATGTGATTTATTCCATAGGTTAATCTCTCAATTTCTTTTTTTTTGAGAGTCTATCCTTCTCTTTCATCCTAATATGTCCTCTTGAAGGGGCATCATGGGTCTATTCCAATTTCTTCTTGACAACTCTTTTCTTTGAAAAGATGTTGCTTCACTTGAATGTCTTGCTACACCTTCTAAAATAGAGGTAAAATGTAGACATCCAATTCCTAACACTATTTGTGTTGAAATTGTCAATCTTACTCGAATTGCACTCAAATGCACATTTTAGGTCAAAATCCATAAAACGTGCTAAATGGTTTAAACTTGTCATTTACAAGTGCTAATTTAGGTCAAAGTATCCCTAAATGGGGCAATGCAATTTATGGGCTAGCTAACTTTGGTCAATTCATTTTGATTCAAAATGATGATTTCACCTTTTATACTCTGGATCACTCTTTTCTTCTAATTCATCGGTACACATCACATATCTTTGTTATTTATTATTGACAACATTCTAAATGAGAATACGGTTCCAGTGCATCTAATGTCACCTTATAATTCTTCCTAAGTCAAATTACAACTCAGTAATATGACTTTCTGACCATTTTGATTAATTAAGGGCCAATTTTCAAATAATTGCACTAATGTTGATTAACCTTGTTTAAGGCTAATTAATCTAAATCAAGAGCTTAAGTGGATTTTCCATGAGAGTTGTTGAATATTTCTTTTTGAAAATTGATTCTTATTATCTGCATCATAAGGTGACATCATTTCTTGGAAAGACATTCCTAGGCCATAAATGCCACAAATATTATGATTATGGGTCACCCATGCCTAGTTAATGCCTCCCATGCCTCTTCAATGCCCCTTATTCCAAGGTCATGATGAAGATAATTATAGATTTAATTCCAAATATTAGGATGATCCTCAACCACACATTTTCATCTCAAGATGGACGGTTCAGGTTGATCCTGACCAATCTCAAAAATCTATAAATAGAGAGGCCATGAACATCATTTCTAAGCTATTTTGGTGCAAGGTTATTATGCTCAAATATCTTCAAAAATCTTTGCATTAGATTATAGATTTTGCTTGCAAGATTCATTGATAGGCTAGTTTAGTGATTTGGAATCATGAGCCTAGGTTTTATGGAGTGTTCTTGAAGCA
Source organism: Torreya grandis (assembly GCA_037957365.1). Taxonomy (NCBI): domain Eukaryota; kingdom Viridiplantae; phylum Streptophyta; class Pinopsida; order Cupressales; family Taxaceae; genus Torreya; species Torreya grandis. The sequence continues at coordinate 428,704 of JARHVA010003478.1, read as the reverse complement.
TTGGGGGATCTTACCACCATTGTTGACAAAGACAAGGATGCTTGATCAAGGGAGAACATGTTGTTTAGCCACATGGGTATGGTGAATCCATTTGGGAAGGTAATATGGTGTTGCTTTCTTTTATTTGTTTCTTGCTATCCTTTGTAATTCCCATAGGAATAGATAGGCTTGGTTAGTTATTTCTTTATGCATGTTTCATTGTTTATGGACTAATGCTTGATGAACTTGCTTTGTAATCCTCTCTACAGTTGTATGTATAATCGCTTTCACCACAAATTGTAAGTGTCTTTCCAAGCACCCCAGTTTGGTATTTTGGCATGGATTTACATTTACAAGTAAATCGATCCATATTCAAATCCCATAATGGTGTGTCCTATAACAAAATTATATGAATTATTTTGATCCTCAAATGTTAGTAACTAGCAAATACAATCATTTTTTTATTCAGACAATTATAGAAAAAATTTAAACAATGAAACATTTCAATCCACTCTCTATTTGACTAAATGTTTTAATCCCAATAAAAATGAACACAAAATAACACAAGTTTGACCCCTTCAAATTTTGAGGATTCACTGGGTTGATGGTGGTGGAGCCTAGATTTCTATTAGAGCATTTAACATATACCCCTGATTAAAGTTGTGAATGCTTCTCCTTGATATCTCTTACACATCACAATTAGACATAAATTAGGGATGAGGCATATCTGACCCTTGAAACATAGATTGTTGGCCTTCAAAACAAAGGGCCTTAATACTTACCTTGTTTCAAGTTTCCTACTAGTCGTCATATGATTAGATCTTTCTTCCATTCTTCCTCTCTGCATGATAGCACATCAACTATCCTTGTTCTCTTCATAGTAAATTTCAAAATTAATTCAATTTCTTTCTTTACTTTGTGGTACCTTTTTGGTCAAATGCTAACCTTGTTTTAGACCCAAAATTATCCCCCAATGGATACATTGATGCTTTTGATCCTATTTGTTATGCCTTTGATAGCTAGGCACACTATTAGAAAGATAAATATAGATATAGGATAACATAGTGTATATGGTTTTAATGAATATCAACAAAATAATTTTATGAAGAAGGTTACATTGAGCTGAGAGTGTTCATGGATATTAACTATATAAGTGCCAAAGTACAAGTCTAAACACACTAAGGACATTGTAATGTCCCCGTTTTTGGTCACTCTAACATCATAGTTAGCTCCAAGTTTCTTAGAGAGCATCAACCTTTTCATAATGTAATTTAGTTATTGGCATTGAGCTTTGGTGATTTTATTGAGTCTGTTGATGCTTTCCATGAGTACTTTTGACATGTCAGGTGCTTTCCAAACATCTTGAATGAAAATGCTATTTTTAAAAAGTGTCTTTTTATAGTAAGTTGGATCTCCAGTGAGCTCTTGAGTATATTGGCACCTTCAGATTTCACTTCTGGACTATTTTGGCATCTTCCATACTTTCAACTCATTGTGCAAGAAATAATTAATTGTAAGTTGTTGAAAAAGCATAAATTATGAGATGACTTAAATTAATTATTTTAAAGGTGGTTATAAAATTGATCGAAGTGCGAGAAATATTAAATATGAAATAAAATCACTTTACGGAGCAAAAAGGTTTATTTAATTATAAAGTAATATTAATTTATAATTTCCATAAAGTTTTAAGAAGATTATATAAAGGGTTGAAGGGTCTCATTTGAGGCATGCTTGTTTAATTTTCTCTATTATGGAGTTTGAGCTTCTGGCTTGGGAAAACTCTAAGATGGAAACCCTAAGGGAATTAGTTTTGATGGTGAGACATCTACCCTAGCCGATTTGAAGGTGGAATCACACAAATTTTACATTTGTGGTGATTGGATAATTTATATAAAGAAATTGCAGAGATCGCCTGAAAGATAAATTTATTGAAGTTTTGTGCCAAAAATAAATTTATGTGCGCCATGTGTGAAAAGTGGAATTGATAGAACATTATTTGTGGTAAGAGTGATCAACTGTGTTTTAAAGTGTAGTGTGTGCAATGAAAATAACATGAAATCAAATTTATTTATATGTGTTGAGTTAATCCCAGCTTAATCCTTTGGGGGCCCTTGAAAGAGTTGTACCATCTCATACCATTCCAAAAAGGGAGTGATAGTTTGTGAAGGCTTGAAGCCTTAGAAGACCCTCATGCATCCCTCTTAGTGGGCCCTTTGGTTAGCACAACAAAAAATAAGGGAATATAAACTATTTTACCTTCATTCACACAACCATACAATGCACAAAGGGTTGCCATACAACTTAGAGGGGGATTTGGAAGCTTGTTAATTCATGTCACTTGGAGTTTGATGAATGTAAAATAGAGTTTGTTCCAGGTCAATGTTATTTTTGAAATAATGAATTATATTCTTTGCATATGTTGTTATCACATTATTGAGTACATTTTTCTATATTATCAATCATCTGAAAACTTTAAAAAATTGTATTTTGATCATTGTATACTCTTTTCATGAGTTATTTGAATCAAATTTCAATTTTATATAATCACCTTGCCATCCCAATCAAAATAAATTGAAAATATATCTGAATATGGTTGCAAGTAAACTATTTGACGAAATGCTTGTTCACATGAATCAATGAAATTAAAAAAATTTGGTCAAGGAAATTTGCTTGGGATATTGCAATGGTATCAAAGTTGTGAACTTGCCATCTTGGAGGGTTGCATGTGAGTTTTTCCTATCGCATGTTAGTGATTATCACTTGCATGTTGATTTTAAGCATTGCATGTCAGAATTTCCTTTTGCATGTTAGTGATCATCACTTGTATGCTGATTTTGAGCCTTTCATGTTAGTATTTTTCTCTTCATTTGTAATTGAATCATGGAAGATAGAAAGACAATGGATTATTTGCTTGAATCTCTTAGACAAAGTCAGGATAATTTGGAAAGAACATTTTGAAAGGTGTTTGGGACATATTTAACTCAGAACAAGGGTCCCTTAGAAGACCATCAGATTGTGATTAGTTACACACCAAAACTTTTTCAGTCTAGATACTTATAGAAATAAAAAATGTGGGAAATAACTTTACATAGCAGGGAAGAATCTTGAGTTTCTTCATCAACCAAAAGATATTCTTCTCAACACTTTGGAGGAAGTCGAGGATTGTTTGCATATGGTGGATCAGTCACTTTATCAAGTAATACAAGCAACCATAATTCTTGCTGTGACTTCTTTGGGTAAGTAAAAGTTGTTGAGACACAAAGATAACAAGGTGAGATTTATTGTTATTTATTGTTTAAGCAAAATCATGAAAATAACAACTCCTAAAACTCCATACAATGATGACATAATGAAAAAGATATTTTGGTTATTGGTGGATAGTTTTCAAGGTTTGGATAATGTCATCAGTTCTAATTTTTCTAGGAAGGCAACCATACTTGAAACATTTACAAAAATCAGATTTGGTAACATGATGTTATATATGGGTTGTGCAAATCTAATTTTTAAAATGTTTCATCATTTCTTTGCTACCATCAAAAAATACCATGCAAATAATGTTATAACAACCATGCAGTCCATTATGACTTTGATTATTAATGAAAGTGATGATGTGCCACAATCACTTTTATTTATCTTATTGACTAACAGGTGGAAGGATGACCAAGAATCCTTATCAATTGAATAGGTCTTAGCTCAAATGGTGTTTGCTCAGTGTGAGGAGAAATGAAAACCTTATCTGACAAAAGAAGAGCACTAGGAAGAAGAGGAGTTCATAGCAAAAAAAAATTGATGGAGGAAAGGCCTTCTCTTAAGAGGTATGTATGACAAATCTCCATAATGACTCCATTGAAATGCATGCATCAACATATGTTGGGAATATGTTTAATGAAAATGTCAAAACAACCTTGGGTGCAAATTCAAATCAAACCAATGAAGTTTTTGAGACTATTAGCTTCTTCGTTGACACTAGTAGAATGAAAGCAAATGATAAAATTGTTGGGATCACTAATGCAATTTCAGAAAAAGAACATGTTGAAGTTCAGTATGTTGCAAATTTCCAAACAACCTATAGTGATGAATTTTTACATCATTTTAGTGACGATAGTTTAGATGTTGAGATAAAGTCTCCACTGTCAAATGTGTATCAGCCTGACATCCAAACATCGTTTATGGAGAAGAGTGGTTGTGATAGCTTTAGCCTTTTTGATTTGGAAAGTGATTTGTGTAAGGAAACAACCATTCATGGGGAACACAATGAGCATACTTTTTAAGATCAAGGCCATCAACTCATAAGTCCATTGGATCCAGGGGTTTTGACACAAAAATATATTGAAGGGAAAGCTTATGATGACTTCCATTTTGAGCACAGTGTTGTCCTAATCTTAGAACATAAAATATGCAAAGAAGATGTCTTAGAGATAACTAAAATTAAGATTCATGTTCTTGAAGACAAATCAAAAAATTTATTGTGACGCTGATTTTATCAAAGGCCTAAGGAGTTACATAATTTGAAGAATTAGTTGATAGTCAGTAAATATAAGGTCATTGCATCCCTAACACATTTTGACAACATACACAAATTCATTGAAGATCTCTTTTGGAAGGCCCAGGTTGAGAAGAGACAAAAAGGCATTGAAGGAGGATCCTCTCTTGCAAGGTTGCAGGTAGTCAAAGAAGATTTGAGAATAATGAAATCATATTACTTGAATTTACTTTCAGAAAGGGATCATTCCATCAAGTTTGATAAAAATATTCTTGATGCATTGAAGGGAAAAAAGAAATAAGATGATAAGTTCACCTTTGAGCTTAAGTCTACTAAAGATTCATTGGAGAGTACTCAAATGGCTCTTCAAGAAGTAAAAAATCAGCTTGTTGTTGTAAAACAATTTAAGCAATAAGAAAATGAGGAAAGAGCTAACGAAATCAAGCAGGGGAGTAATGAGTTTGATAGGCTCCATGCAGATTTTGATTTAGAATAGTTTTCCAAGTTTGCATGTGCAGAGTTGGAACATCATGTTGGATGGTGGAGTCAAGAAAATATAAGTATTTTTTAGTTTGCTGATAATTTTCCTTTTGAGTTGGATGTAGAGTCGACTTTTGATAATCCACTCTTTGTGATGGAGGATAAAACACTACCTGATTTCAATGTCATAGTTGGCGACAATCACATGATATGAGATATGGGTGAAGTTTTCAGTTTTGAGATAATGACTCAAAATTGGGATGGTGGATTTCCAAGAACTGAATGGATTAAGAATAATTTCTATCATGATTGGTCTCTTAGTTCACATGAAGATAATAAATCGAGTTGGCGTGATATGCGTAGTCATGTGATCAAGAATGACAAGATTTTGATTGGTGATCCTCTTGATAGACCACCTGACAAAGAGGTAGGAATGGAGGTTGTAGTTTACCAAGGAACTATTTTATGGAAGGTTATTGGACAAGATTTCAAATACGGAGTTGTTGTCCACCATCCAATCAACTAATACATAAATTTTGTTCCTTCCATGCAGAAAGATTGACAAGTATTTCCAGCCAAGGAGTGGAGTATTTTTTGGTTGGAGTTGATTGGTAGAGGTAATCTAGTCATTGGAGAAGTCCTTTCAATATTTTTCATGTCCACATCTCCTATGCATACAATAATATTTCATCATTGCAGTGGCTACCCCAGGATTGCAATGTTAATTTTGATAAAATCAGTCATTGAGTAGATTGATTTTAAGTACTTACAAGTTCTATGGTAGTGTATTGTGGGAGGTTTTTCAAACATGGTTCAACTATTTCTAACTTCCACATGGATGAGTATTGGTTGTTGCAATCACTTTATTTTGACAACGTTTGTATTTTCAGATGTTTCAATGATGGTTGCAGTTGATTCCATGAATTGGTGTACACGACACTGCCTTTTTAACACTTAGAGATTGAGTGTTAATGAGGTACTATTAGTTTATGTTGACAAAATCATTCCCAAGATAACTATGGATTTAAATTTTAATTTTGACACTGCTGTCATCATTTGTATCAACTAGTTGACAGGGACTAATCCACATCATTTTTGGGACACTGTAATGAGTTATGCTGAGAATCATGTTTTCTTGTTTAACATATTAATTTTCTTGTTGCTCAGGATCATGTTAGACAATTGGATTGCAGATGTTGATTGTACTGAGATTCTTTGGCATGACATATTCTATGTTATAGAATCTGGGCCTTACAAGTATTCTGTTTTGGTTTTTGAGGACAACTTCTTATTGGGTTACAGGAAAAGAAGAGTGCAAACTTGGCACGATGATATTCTAGTTTTAACCAGAGTGGTGCAACGACATCATGGTGAGAACTCCCTGAGATTGATCTGGGACCCTGGGGTCACGTTGGGCTTCATCCGAGATCAATCAGTGTTTGAGCTAGTATTTCTTGAGAACAAGCAATCTTTGGGAGGGAGGTTTGTAATGTCCTTGTTTTTTGTCACTCTAGCATCATAGTTAGCTCTAGCGTTCTCGGAGAAAGTCGACCTTTTCAAAATAGATTTCAGTTATTGACGTTGAACTTTCGAGATTTTGTTGATGCTTTCCAGGGGCAATTTCAATATGTCAGGGGCTTTCCAAACATCTTGGAGAAAAATGCTATTTTTGAAAAGTGTCTATTTCTAATAAGTCGGATCTCCGATGAGCTCTTGAGTACATTGGCACCCTTTGATTTCACTTTCGAACTATTTCGACATCTTTCGTACTTTCAACTAGTTGTGTGAGAAATAATTAATAATTAGTTTTAAGTTGTTGAAAAAATATAAATTATGAGGCGACTTAAAATTAATTATTTTTAAGGTGGTTGTAAAAGTGAGTGAAGTTCCAAAAATATTAAATAAAAAGGGTTGGTCTCATTTGAGGCGTGCTTGTTTAATTTTCTCTATTGTGGAGTTTGAGCTTCTAGTTTGAGAGAACTTTAGGATGAAAACCCTAAAGGAATTGATTTCGGTGGTGGGACATCTACCCTAGTCAATTTGCAAGTGGAATCACACAAATTTTACATTTGTAGTGATTGGAGAATTTATTTAAAGAAATTGTAGAGATCATCAGAAAGATAAATTTATTGAAGTTTAATCTAAAAACATAAATTTATATGTATCATGTGTGAAAAGTAGAATTGACAGAGCATTATTTGCGGTAAGAGCGATCCACTGTATTTTAAAATGAAAAGTGTGCAAATAAAAATAACATAAAATCAGATTTATTTATATGCGCTGAGTTAATTCCAGCCGTAATCCTTCCTCAGTGCTTGAAAGAGTCGTACCATCTCATACCATTCCAAAAAGGGAGTTAGTTTGTGAAGGCTTGAAGATTTAAAAGACCCTCATGCATCCCTCCTAGTGAGCCCTTTGGTCAATGCAGCAACAAATAAGGGAATATAGACTGTTGTACATTCATTCAAACAGCAGTACAATGCACAGAGGGCTGCCGTACAACTTGGAGGGGAATTTTGAAGCTTGTTGCTTCATGTTACTTGGAATTTGATGAATGTAAAATAGAGTTTGTTTCAGGGCAGCGTTATTGTTGAAATATTAATGAATTATTATTTTTGCACCTATTGTTATCACATTATTGAGTATATTTCCTTATATTAACAAACATCAAGAAACATTAAAAAAACAAAAAAATTGATCATTGTATACTCTTTTCATGAGTTATTTGAATGGTATTTCAGTGTTTATATTATCACCTTTCTATCCCAATCGAAACAAATTGAAAATATATCCTAATATGGTTACAAGTAGTTTGAAGTGGTGAAATTGAAAAAATTTGGTCAAGGAAATTTGTTTGGGATATTACAGACATGGCCAACAAGGCCTGTTAGCATGACAAAGCCCACATTACTGTGTTTTGGGGGATAATAATTGACCATACAAAATGAGGCTAAGCACGAGACCTTGTTAAGCAAGGCCAAATCGAAATTGATATATTTGTGTTTTTATCTGTAGAGTATATGCAATGGATATGTGCATGGGACAAAAGGGTCACACAGGTTAAGAAAAAAAATGACAGAGAAGGTTAAGAGACTACTTTGGTCAGTTTGTACAGTGGTCGGCGAGAAATAAGAGTGAAAACATCCCATGAGAGGAACTAGTAGTATGTTGTAGATAAGCATAATGTTATAATTAATTAATTAATGGCCCTTCAGTTCACTCAAGCAGAGCATGCATGCAGGCATTCTTTTCTTCTTTGTTCATCAATCCCTTTCTTTACATTCTTCTTTCCCTTTTGTCAAAAACTCAACAATTAGCAATTGCTCCCCAAGATGCAAAGGGCATGCAGATATGGATTGCGAGAATGATTCTACAATTGAAAGGCAAACTGCGATAGAGAATGATTTTCCACATAACAAAAGGAGAAGAGTTCTGTTGATTTCTATTGTTATATTTTTTTCATTACGAAGATTGCAGATAATGGATCTCTGAGTCAAGCTTTGTATGAGAGACTTCAGTTCTTGTCACTTGGATCCTCGTTAATGCAAATATGATCATCACGCTGTGTTTTTAATTTTGGCCTTTACTCGCAATGTCGTCTTATGCGCCGCTATCACTGCCTGACATCTAAAGAATGGGCTTGTTGAAAGGCTTAGGAGTTTAAGTAAAGGCAAAACTTAGTATATGTCACTTGCAATCTCTGTGTGTTTGTTGTTGGGAGTTTGAGAGCAGGCCATGGACATCCATGAGAAAGTTATAAAGTAAGTATTAATCAGATAGTATAATTTTCTGTATTGAGAAATGCTTGCTAGTATGATGAAATTCATCAATTTTAAGAAAAATATTGTCCTCACTTGGTAGTTAGCATCCACAAATATCTTGCGGAAGAAACAGGTGCAGTAGATGTCCTGTACAGTGAATTGATATCTCTTGAACTTACAACTGTGGGTATATCTAATCCAGAGTATCATCTTGCTTGGGCATCCAATTTTTTTTATCTTATATCTGTCTAAAAAATATTTCATAAAAAAATAAATGTTTAATTTTAATAAGAAGAGAGGGATATAGATTACTCCAAGTTTAACGAGTTCCAATGCGAGCAAAGCCACAACAACAGCAAGCAAAAACTATTGAGGCAAAAAAACAACAACAAAAAAATACATGTAGATGCAAGCGGGGTTCAAAATTTTAACAAATAAATAGGATGAAACTATGATTTATAGCCAACCTCTCTTCTTTACGGTAACAATGACAGAAAATAAAGGCATTGAGGCCATCTAAAATACAATATAGGCTGAATGCAGGGATTGAGAACAATTAAACTGCAGCATTGAGGGCAAATAAAATGTAGTATCGGCTGAATGCAAGTATTGAGGGCAATCAAAATGTAGTATGGGCTGAATGCAGGCATTGATGGCAATTAAAATGTACATCGGCTGCAGTATGGCGAGCCTTCATTGCATTGCATTATGGTGAACCTGGAAGGCCCAATAATACATTTAAAAAAAAATCAACTAGTCACAATCAATAGTTGGACAAATGGATGGCTAAGATCCATGTAATAATCAATATAGCAGGTTTATCCTATGGTCTTCTCCTTTTCATAGAGAATAAGCACCTATATGCATATTTATATGTGCGTGTCATTTAACTCACAAGAATCTATTTTTTTTTTTATGCATGTTAATGTGGGATTGACAGGCCCACAATCAATCTGGAATGTAAGCAGGGGTTTCAGTCCCCTTACCTTCAGTATGCCATTCAGCCAATTATATGTTCCCTGCTGTGGGTACCCTGTTCGCTGGTGCGATTTGAACTTGGGTTGCTCCACTATGAATGCATCCAATTCACCGTTACACCACAGCCCAGGGGACAATGGTCAAAGACCAGGTTTTTACCAATTTTAAACTTTCAAATGCATAGACTCCTTTGACACCATACACTATGGTGTCAAAGGAGTCTCAGTCTCTGTATTTGAATGTTTATACAAAATTTGGTGAGGTAAATGACGAATGCAATGGCATAATACTTACCTATGCCATTAGATTATTTATGCAGACGCCCTGCCCTAGCGACAATGTGACAGCCACGCTTTACGTCACGGTACATATGGATATCAATAGAACTAGCAATGACACATTTAGAAGGAACCATGTTAATGCCAAAAGGAATCGTAGGGAATTGTAATTTTAGATGTTAAAAGAGCAGTTCCATTATGGTTTGCAAATAAAATTGTGTTTAATTTGATTGGAAGATTTAGAAAATCGGGTGCTGAGAACCCTGGAAAAATTGTTAGATTGATTGGCTTGTAGAGGATGCGAGTGATTTATGATAAAGGTACCGTACCCAATGCACAAGGCTCAGCCGACTGCTGCAATTCTGGTATTTCTGTGGGGTTTTGCATGTCTGGTATTTGCATCAGTGTATCAATACATGAAACTCCAATGCAACTTAGAAGATTTGATCATTTACAACAAAAATGATCTTGACGAATGACAGTTTTACCCTACACAAGAAGAAAGTTCTTTTAATAAGAATGGAGGGGAATTGAAGGGGAAAAAAAATAATAACATAACTAAAAAGGCTGTACTATAGCAACTTACCCCCTAAAGATAAGATTTGCAAAAGGGCACCCTCCTCTCAATTTCAAATCCAATTGCAGATTCAATGAAACATAGTTCAAATATTACCATAGATTAATATGTATTCAGTACCTATCAAGCATGTTTCTGTAATTTCAAGTAATATATGTGATCTTAAAAAAAAAATTCTTACACTCGTGATTAATTATTTGTGATCTTGTAAAGATCTTCATACACCCCACAATTAGTTCAGATGATTAACCGTTCATGGCAATCACATCCTGCATAGGGGGAACACTTATTTACATTTTTATCCCATGGGCATGTAAAATTGAAAATGGTCAGTTGGATTAATGCCTCTGAAGTAGCAAGGTGTAATCGTGATCTATCATACTTTTGGGTACCGACAATATATTCAGATGGAAAAACACCATCTTCCCAGTTTCAATTCCAATTCCAGGTTCATGACAACTGTGTTTAGATTTTGCCCAAGATGTATTTCAAACCAATCATTCTTCTGTAATGGTAGTTTTCATTTGTAATCTTGGAAGGGTCTTCATTTGCCCTGCAATTATTTTAGGTCGTTGGGTATCCATCTTCTGAGATTTCAAGTCCAACTATATATTCGTTACCAATGCATTTAAATAATTTCGAGGGCAAACAATTATTTGTACTTTCATTACATGGGCATGCAAACATTGAAAACAATCATTAGAGTGATGGTATTCACTGTGAGTCAGACGAAGCCCATTTTGCAATGAGGCTTTGTATACACAAGAACTCGCAATTGCACATGAAAACACATAATGCAGGGGCAGCTTCTAGTTCTTAGATTTTTAATATAGACGATTCTGCAAAAGTGAAAGATAATAGACAAAGCAGACAACATACAAGTGACATACACACGGCAAATTGGAATTACAAATTGACAACATCAGGTACATATTTTGATGGCTCAAGTGTGATGTTGTGGATTACAAAACTAAATGTTACAACAGTAAAAACAAGTCTTAATCACATGAAATTCCACTATCACATTATCATCAATTCAATATTTAAAATGATATGATTTCACATGCTCTCAAACAAAAAGATAGTTTTTTTTGCCATACCCATTCCCATGAACCCACACATTAATGATGAAAATTGGAGAATATTCCATACATGACAATTTTACCTTTACTCTTGTGATCTTAACTGGTGCAAAAAAATACCTACCAATTCTTCTACCCAAATGATTTCAGTTGATTGCCTCTCATTTAGATACTATACAATGGACAGGCAAATATTTATGCATAGATGTTTAAAGACAATGCAATTAGGCGTAACATAAAATCTCGATTTAAGAAAAGCACTCTTGCACCCTTGCTTGCACAAGAATGGTGGTAAAGCTTAAGACAAAATTTGGGGAGAACATACATATTTCAATTTAATTGCCCATCAATTCCAAAACTTCAAATGAAAACACTGAAATTTTATTATTAATAGACAAAAGCAAAGTATTGGACTGTGAAATCCTGTGCGGTTATAATATCCATTAAGGCTACAAAAATGTTTAGAGGTGGGTAGAATTTCTTTAGATTGTTCTTAACTGAATATGACTAACATTGAAATTTATTATTGGATTGTGAAAAAGGAAAGCTATTATTGGTCCTGAAAAGACCAATCGGGCTTCAAACTAAGAAATACAGTGAAAATAAATAAAATGCCAAATCCATTTCATTTTTTTAAAGAGGGAATGCACGTAGAGACCAAATCTAATTTACATGGTTTCCAAAACCGGCTCACCTCTCTTATGTCTCCAAATGTATCAAGCATATGAAGCACACTTGTAGTTAGGGCATTTCACACCTACTTGTAAACCACCGTGACTAAAATGCCCTTCATTTCCTCCTTCTCCTGTTTTTGGATCCTCTATTTGTTGCAGTATTAAACATTGTAGCAACTTTCTTCTGGGCAGATCTCATTTGGCTATCAGTAGTCTGCTTCAATTGTCCTACACAAAGGCAAACTTCTTCTCCAACTGTTTTTGGGCGTAAAGCATGCCTAAACCCATAGTTGAAAGTAGAGTTCCTGCCGTTGGGCTCTCTTGCATTGGCAGGCTATGGGTTCTTGGTGGAACCACGGTAACTTTAGATTTCTTCATGAGAAATGTTCGTGATCCAACCAAGATGGAGCCTGTTAGAACCACAGCTCCCACAATAACAAGTAAAACCAGGAGTAGTAATCTAAATGAACCTGGCTCACGTTTTAGAGGAATATATCCTCTTAGAATGGACCTTTTATTTCAATTAATCATGTATGAAAATATTTGGAAATAGTAGTTGTATTATGGACTGCTTTTATGCAAAAGCAAAAGATAATACAGGTTGTATATATGACCGCTTTCACTACAAATTGTAAGTGCCTCTCCAAGCACTCCGGTTTGGTTTGTTGGTATGAATGTACAAATAAATTGATTCATATTTAAATTCTACAATGGCATGTTCTATAACAAAGTTATATAAATTGTTCTGATCCCCAAATATTAGCAGTTGGTATGAATGTACAAATAAATTGATCCATATTTAAATTCCACAATGGCATGTTCTATAACAAAGTTATATAAATTATTCTGATCCTCATGTTAGCAGTTGGAAAATACAGTCATTTTTAATATTAATCAAAGAAAGAATACAATAATCAAAGGTTTAAATAAGTACAAGATACAAAGGTCCCACGAAAGAAAAAAGGCCAACTAATACAAAACAGCCTCATAAAAGAAACAGGCTGTAACAAACTCAAATAATCAAAACTATGATAATCCTAATATAATCATTTTTTAATTCAGACAAATTACAGAAAAACTTTAAACCAGAAACATTTCAATCTACTCACTATTTGAATACATGTTTTAATGCCGATAAAAATTAACAAAAAAACAGCACGAGTTTGATCCCATCAAATTTTGAGAATTCATTGGGTTGATGGTGGTGGAGACTAGATTTCTTCTAGAACATTTAACATATACCTTTGATTAAATCTATGAATGTTTAGACACAAATTTCATAGTATATTTCTTTAATTCCTACCAAAAGGTGGTCTACTGAGCAATTAATTATCACGGGAACTGAGCATGCCTTATGTAGGATACTCTCATTTACTTTGGAATTAGGGATGAAGCATATTGGACCCTTGAACCATAAAGTGCTGGCCTTCAAAATGAAGGACCTTAAGACTTCTTGATCTTGTTTCAAGTTTGATGCTAGTTGTACTCATTTGTGAAGAAGGTTTATTGAGCTGACAGTGTTCATGGATATTAACCGTATACATGCCAAAGAACAAGTCTGACCTGGCCAAGGACATGGCCAACGAGGCATGTTAGCATGACAAAGCCCACATGACTAAAACTTGGGGGATTGTAATTGACCATACAAAAGGAGGCTAAACACAAGACCTTACTAAGCAAGGCTAAATCTAAATTTCTCTCTCTCTATATATGGAGTACAGTCAATGAATATGTGCATGGGACAAAAAGGGCAGGCAGACAGGTTCAGCAAGTTATTAGTTGCCCGAGTCAGCAGGAGAGCAGACCATTTACTTTAGTGGTTGGCCTTATGAAGGGAATGACATTTAATTAGACTTTATTTTGTCTCAAAGAAGAGTATAGAATAGTTGACCTCATTCTTCATGGTTTCGGGTCTTTGTATTTGGCAACAATTGATCATTGATGGGCTCTTTGTGAGCCAAGCAATTTCACCAAACCAATGACCTTTTAACATTCCTTATTATTTTAAGTCTGCACAAATGCAATTTAATAATATGATGAAAAATGTCTCTTCAATTTTCTGATACAATATAATGGGGTGAGTACAGATTTATTTTTAAATAATCTACATCCACAGGCCAAAAAAAAGCCTGAAGTAATCAGTCATTGAGTAGTCTTGTATGCAGGAGGAAGATAATAAGAAAAATGAGATCATGGCAAGGAGATGTGGAGAAATCAAAGATGGTGGCATCACCCAGACATATGCCACCTGTCAATTGCATTGGCCTAAATTATGTTCTATTTTCTAACTACTAGCACCTCATTTTTTTACTCTTGTTTCCGAGGGAAGTTCAGCACCTGTTTCTTCAGCATCTTTTACAAATATTGCATATCCCTGCTCCTTACCCAGTACATGCAGGTGAACAGGATATGGCCGGTGTATTCGTGTTGACTGGCGTTATGGCACCCTCTATTTAACACTTTTAAGGCGTTAAAAACCATGAGTTCAACACCATCCAATGCGAAAATGTACATGCATCATATGAAAATAAAACATATGACCCTTCCATTCATAATAGAGAGCATGCAAATAAAAGGGATATAGATATCGATCAAACTTTCTTCATTCACTTCTAAACTACATAATTTATTGATAATTCAAGATTTTGTAATACTGTAATCCATTGTGCTACCTGTCGTTATTTTACTAAACTAGTTGTTTAGGTGAATCTTGGGCTACGCCTACAACCTGTTTTCCTTTCTGCTTCAGTATCAGAACGTCTGCTAGAATCATAATAAACTTCTTGATATATTTTTGGCTCAGTCTGAGTCTCTGCAGATTTCAATAATTGGTGCTCTTTTCCAGCAACAGATTGGCAATACCCAGTAATCTTCAGAGGACGGCCTTCATTAAAATTACAGTTTGTTAAACTCAGATTTAGTAAAAATCATTAAAATCTGGCTATAATACGTGGGTCTCACATATTTGGACAAAATTTCTATATTTCAAAAAATAATATATATATATATATATATATATATATATATATATATATATATATATATATATCATTACCAGGATTACGACCTGAGGATTTTGTTTTTTCCCCTTGTTCAGCCGCCATTTCTGGTTGATCATTCTTTCCCTCATCATAATCCAGAACAGATGGTAACTGACTATGAAAAACAATAATATATTTTGGGCACCCACTTCTTCCAAATATTCCAACTTTGAAATAAGACTTGCAAACATATTTGAACAACAGAAAATCACCCAACTCGATCGTGTGATCATTCACAAAATTACCCCAACCCTGTGTAAACTCCATTTCAATATTTGTGCCACATAATGTTACAAACCATCCTTTCCCACTTGGGCCTTGCAAAACCATGTTTTTGCCTATTTGGTTTCTGAGATTATGAACAAATGATGGAGGAATCCGCTGCGAAAACACAAATTTTTAGACGTTTCAACTCTCTATAATTTAAGAAAACAATGAAGGGTGTATTAGCGACTCAGCACAGTTTGAATTGCGTCTTGTTACCATTTTTTGTGTAAAGTCTCCCAGCATGACTTTGAAGAAATGTGCAGCTTCTTCTTCTTCAGGCTTGCTGAAATTGCCATATTCCTTTTCATTTGTCATGGTAAGTTCAATTGTGATTGGGAAACAGATTGAGACTGTAATTTGCAAACATACAGAATCGGCAGCTGTTAATTCTGCAGCTGTTAGGAAGAGCAATAAATGGCTTTTTAGTCTTTTAAAAGGCACGCAAGATTTTACTGGGTGATTTGAATTCAGGGAAAATTTGGTGGATCCTAAAAGCATCCAAGATTTTACTGAGTGATTTGAATTTACGGAAAATATGGTCGATTTTAATTGTCAGGTTTTGGAGGTTGGGTGTATTATTATGGAGTAAGGAAGCTGAGTGTAAATATAGTATGGTTCAATGGATTTTGGATGATTTTTTTTTTTTTTTTAAAAGGAAGAAGAATGGTTATCATTTGTGGTTAGTTTTTCATTTTGGATTGTGTTGGTTTTTTTTTTTTTTTTGGTTTGGTAATGCTTGTTTTTTATTTAATTGAGTTGTATATTGATTGCAGCAATGAGTTTTTGTTTATTTGCTCTTTTTTATTGTTTGGGTAGGACATTTGTTTTTGCCATTTAATTATTTGTATGTGTGTCTTGGTTCTTATGTTGTTAGTTTGCTGTGTTTCTGTTGTGGTTTTTTTAGTAGTGGTGTTTTTTTTCATTTGTAGATCGTTACATGTTTTTGGATTTTGTTTTTAGATTTATTATTTCATCTGACATATGTTTTTAAGTTTGTGTTTTGTAAAAGGGTTCGATCTCTTTTAAAAAAATTCTTTCCATTCAAAGCTCTCACTCAAAAACATTTACCAATAATTTAAAAAAATTATACTATAATATATACACATTAGTGTATTACTATTTAATTTTATAAAAAAAACTACATTTACTATTTGAACTATCATCTAAGAAAAGATAAATATTAGAATATACACTATCATTTAGTTTTAGAAAACACAGATACACTATATGCCTTCTGTTATTTATAAGTAAATTTCAGATTAAATTTTAAATGTTAGATGTGTATTATAATGTAATGGAAGTTGGATGTAAATATTATATTATTGTATATATACACACACATATTTGTATATTATCATTTAATTTTAGAGAAAAAATACACTTATAATTAGAACTATCATTTAATTTGAGAAAAGATAAATATTAAAATATACACTATCCTTTAAGTTTAGAAAATACAAATATACTATATGCCCTTTATTATTTATGAATAGATTCCAAACTAAATATTAACCATTTTAATCGGTCATAGAATAGTAGATTAGATAAGGGTTTTATATTGAGAATAAATTAATCATTTTTAAAAAGAATTACTGAGAAATTATAAGAGCTTGTTTTTATGTATGATCCTATACACTTCTTAATTTTTTTTTACAAAAATTGTTAAGAAAATTCAAATTATTATGAAAGTGTCTCATAAATTATTTTATTATAACAAAAATTTAAAAAAAAATATTGATAAAAAGTTTTAAAAGAAATCACATATAAATATGTGATGTGATATATAATAAAAAAAAAAAATTATAAACATTTTTTAATACCTTGCATTTCTTTTGGTGGATTGGAAAGTCATTTCTGAATCAACTATTACTTAAAAAATTTAGAAAGTTTTCTTATAAAGACGATAGCTTGCAGCATAAGACTCCTACCTAAAAGTGAAGGTCATCATCATCATGGAGTGATTAAAAGCCACAAACAACATTTTATACATCCTCTAATAGAATGAACTCCCATCCCATATCATTATAGATAAAGTAAAGAATAAAAAGTTAATCATCATCATCATGGAGTAATTGAAAGCCACAAACAACATTTTATACATCCTTTAATAAAATGAACTCCCATCCCATATCATTATAAATAGAATGAAGAATAAAGGGTTAAATTAATGGCTATTTTATTCATGCAACATATTCCAACAATTCTAAATATAGTCACATGCAACGCTTACATCCAATGCCCATCTCACATATCAAGAACACATATGCTCACTCCTAATGGAAAATATATACAAAATTAAGAGGCCAATGATGCCTTGAATTAACTTGTGATCAATATCAAATATCCAAGAACATATGGCCTTCATTTAAAAGAATTTATTTCTTAATTGTCAATTAGGATTGTTTTACCCATTCCAATGCATTAAAAAAAGTTTAAACATGAACTAAAAATTTATTGAGCCAATTTTGAAATAAATAGAAGAATATCACCAAGCACAAGAGCTTTCAAATAAGCTACAACAATCTTTACAATTCATTTTTGGGATTGTTATGATAAAAAATAGAAATAGAATTTTTTATAAATATTTTGCGTAATTTCATTCCATGGTTTTTAAATTGGTATTGTCTTTAACATTTAAGAATTTTAAAGTAAAAATCAATGTTCAAATTGATAAAATTCTTGTTTTTAAATAATAAGTGTTTGTCAAACTTTTATTATCAATATTTTGTAAAGTTATTTTAATATTTGTGTAGAGAAAATGTAAAACTATTTTGACGTTATTAAATGCACAAGTTATGTTTTTTGAACATGAAAACGTTTCTAATGAAGATATTCATTGTACTTCTAATCAAACTCTTTTAAACACTTATTCTACCAACTCTAAATTTAAAATCATGCAAAGTAAGTTACTCAGATGGTGGTCTTAGTAAATGTGAAAACGATGTTATTGAACCTCTTTTATTTAATTCTAATGCAAATTGTAAAGGTCTCAGATTGAATCCTTCAAATGTTTTTAATACAAATTTGAAATTGTATTGTCCTTTGCACCAAGGACTTATCACGCAACTTATTTTGATTATAATGCTTGTCATATTCATTTTGTGATTAAAAATGACAAAACTTGTGAACATTGTGAAAAATATGGGTATCACATCTCTAAATGTTAGAAACTACATCCATGCAAATCTTGTTGTAAATTCACTCATGACACTTTGTATTATTGAAAAACTACTAAAACACTTACTTCTCAAGCAAAATTAATTTCGATACCTAAAGATAATGTATCTTTTAGAGATTTTGATGTGTCTTCATGTGATAATTCTTTGATTGCTTTACAACAAATCTTTTTTACAAGCAACACATCTTCTTTCTCCATTTTAATAAACTCAAATTTTTTATGCATTCTTTGATTTTTGTTGTAAATGAAATATGTTTTGTTGGAGTTCATTTTAACTAACTTATTTTTGTGCACAGTTTTGTGCTTTGTGATGAAAGTTGCCTTTACCTCAATTTGTCTTTATTAGATTTATTTTTATCACAATATGTATGTAGATTGTATTTTATGACATATTATTTATTTGACATAAAGATTGGTGTTAGCATGTTTGTTTTCTAGGATTTAGTGGATCATTTTTCCTTTTTATTGGTTTTTATTCCATTATGAATTGACCACCTTCTTTGAAGAGGATTCTTAGAAATTGTTGATGATCAAACCTTCATTTTTGTGACTTTTGGGGACACAATATTTTGTTTTTCTTTCTCAAACTATTTTAATTCCTCTTGAAAAAAATTTCTATTAAGAGAGAATATTGTAATATCAACTCCCTTCCTTATTTGTAAAAGGTTTTCTCAACTTTTGTAACTCCAAATTAAATTTAAAGGGGAGTGCTAAAAATTAACCTTATTTGAGTTCACTTTAGGTTAGTTTAGTTTATTCTAAGTATTTTATGTATGAATTTATTATTATTATAAATGCACTTTATCTCGTATTTATGAGGTATCTCTCACCTCTTTTTTCCACTTATTAGATTTGAGAGTTACTTACATAAGTAACTTCCCCCACATGTTACATACTTCCTTCCATTTTCTTGAGAATAAGATATTTGACACACACGAAAAAAGCCTTGTAAATTCATGATGTGATTCTCGTAACCCCCTCATCCTTTCTCTTTCTCTATATAAAGACCTCTCTCCTTATCTCTTCTATAACAATTTTTCTCTAGCAATCTTGTGATGCCTCTTTTGGCCTGAGGCCACTCTTCTCTTTTTCTCTTGACTTCTACACACTATTACTTGAAGATCAGTGGCTTACAAACCTTATAATAAATTATAGAGTTTTCTTTGCTTGATAATTTCTACACTTATCAACTCTCGTCTCTCATTTTGTAACTTGATTCAGTCTCAAGGCAATATTGTTTCATTTTGCATTTATTTGATCTATGGTTTTCAACATTATTAATACGATCTTGGTTAATTTCCTAATAAAAATTCCACATGAAAAAATAATATATTCTAAAATTAAAGGTAGATTCTTCAATAAAACAAAAAACCCAAAATAAAGATGCCTTTTATTTATTTAGACACCTTACCAATCTCTGTAACCTTCACGATGTAAAGGTGCCTCTATTTTTATTAAAAACAATATGTATGCAGAAGAAGATTTCCCAAACTTAAATTTATCAACCTCTTTACATTTTCTATCCCAAAAATTTATATTTTACTCAATTAACCTTTGAAACATTCCAAATCTCTCCAACTTTCACATCCCATCTTTAAAATAAAAAAAGAGAAAAAAGAAAGAAAAAAAAAAAAATAGTCATTTTTTATTTTTGTTGTTCTAATAACTTTTTTATTCTCACTTGTTACCGGTAGCTTCTCCACAATGTTGTTGGGTGCATAAGATAATTCGTTATCATTCTCTTGGCCCTCTCTCTAGTTTCATGTTTTTCTTTAGGTATTCATCCACAAAAAACCTTTTTCAAAAGCATAACCATTTATTTTCCCCTTTACTATGCATCTTGGATTTATTTATATTTCTAAGCATTTTTGGATGTTAATGGTCTTGCCACATGTTTGTGGATCTTTACCCAATGCCTAATAATGTTCTCCTTTCTTTTCATTCTTTAATTCTCAAAAACAACTCCCATCAGGGTATAAAACTTTTATTTCTTTTTGAGAAGGATGTACCTAATGCATAATAATGTTCTCCTTTCTTTTCATTCTTTAATTCTAAAAAATAACTCCCATCAGGGTATAAAACTTTTATTTCTTTTCAAGGATGTATTTTTCAATTTTTTAATTACATAGACCATGTTACGGGCATCATGACATCCTTGTAAAACCTTTCAAATCTTCCCAAGATGCCCCCTAACATCAAATGTTCAAGTGACTCTAATGCAACCCCTTATACCTAACTTATCATGATTAACTCCATCAAAATGATTGTTATGAGAACAAAGTAACTTTGATGGCTTAGTAAGGAAATTAAATTGAAAACTCCACATAATGTCAATGCCTATGTCAAGTTTAAGGCCAATTTCAAGGCCAAATGGATGGTAGTAAAAATAAGGTCAAATTATTTAGAATGAAAACCTTCTCTAAATTTAGAAACAAATTCTAAAATAAAATCCACATTTTATTGACTGATTTTTTTTTTTTTTTTTTTTGGTGATGCAAGATTTTGGATTTTACATGGTGGTCATGCATCAATCATATACCTCCCCATCCTTCTTTATCTTCAATGTTTGGATTGGAAGGATAAATGTCGAATGCAAGAGAAGGAATATAGCTTTATGCTACCTGAGAGCCACTCAAACCCTTGGGGAGCGAGGAGGGAGAGACCAACTAGAAAAATGACCATGGATTTCATCAAATCTAGAATCAAAAGAATGGGTCTTCTTGTTGCCCATACTATGGTAATTAGGAGGAGACCCACAAAATTGAGAGCGATTGTGAGAACTTTGAGGAGTATTGCTATGTGGCTCATCACAAGGAGAAACTCTATAACATCCCCACTGTGATTTACTAGAATAACACACACACACACACACACACACACACACACACACACACACATTCTTTCATTAGATTAAACTAAGAAAATATAATTAGTGATCTTAGCATACTAACTATGTATGATAAACATAAAGTAAACATGTAACATTTAAAAGTTACTAATCACTAACATCACATAAAACTAAGTATAACTGTACAAAGAAAGTAATTACATATAATCTAATCATGACTGGTATAAAAATGCAGCCACTACTATCAATGTACAATGAGTAATTAATTATATTTTCAATTGGCATTATGTATCAATAATACATATAGTAATAGATACAACGCTTTACGGAGCATGAGTCTCACGAACTCTAGTATCTCTGATAATCTCAAGTGTAGTCTCCAATAAGTACTATTGAGGGAAGGGAGAGCATCATCTGAGTACTTTTTTACACCAACCACAAACCATTGATCAACCATATAATCCTCTAAATAGGGAATGACCCTCTCTTAACTAATGGGTAGATAGTGACAGTATAGAAATTCAAATAGATAAGCTAGTACCCATGTGTTGTAAGATTTCTAATACATGAAGTGCACCATAAATAAAATATGTTATAACATGATATCTCATAAACATGTAAATCATACATATGAAATGACAATGTCTAACTAAACATTAATTTGGCCAAAGTTTTCAAATATTTATTGATCTCTAGCACCAGTCAAATTTATACACACCATTTAATCGGATTACCTTCATTTGACAATGGTAATGCTAAGCAAGTTAGTGAAGTCTGTCTCACTACTTAGTTAGTATTAACAATGCAAGATTTAGTTAATAGTTATATAACTAACAGATTATTTCTACTAACACGTATAAAACATGTTATAATACATGAATAATATTTGTAGATACATTTAGTCTATCAAACATATGAATGAATCTTTTCCATATTATTTAACACGTAAATAATAAACATAACAAGTAAAACTTTAATACCAAACATGTACAATATATACTTAAACTGAATGATCTAAATTTTGTAAGTAAATTCAAATGTAGTATGACCAATATTATCATAGTATATTGTACATACCACTCAATTACAAACAACAATCATAATGATTTAAAAGACAAACTAACTCTTAAACAAAAGCATAATCTTTCATCTATGTAACTTATTATACTTTTTAGGAGTCTTTATGCATATAATTATAGTACCCAATCCTTTAAATTTCTATGATTTCATAAAATGTATAATTATAGGCACACATCCCAATGCATACATATAAGCTATATATGTATATGAAAACTTAGGACTTCACAAAATATATAATTATAGGCACACATTCGAATGCATACATATACGTTATATATGTATATGAGAACCTATGTTCTCATATAGATATATATATATATATATATATATATATATATATATATATTTTAATACTTAATTTCTATTCTGACATACTAAGTATTTTTCATTTTCTTATAGAACCATATGATTCTATAAAACTATTAAATTTTCATGAACAAACATCAAGTTCTATACAAGGTCTCAACATTTCTTATAATTCTTAGTTTGATTCACAAATTTTAACATATAATATATAATTTAATTATGATCAAATCCTTTCCAATCAATTACTCTATTTTCCCCTTAATTAATTCCTTTGTCTGTATATAAATTATTGGAAACAAAGTATAATAAACAATCGACCATATTAACCTATACTTTTCCATTGTTTATTTATTTGAAGGTTTATACTCTTTATGTGTTTCTATATGTATCAATAAAATCAAAACTAATTCCAATATTAAATCAATAGACCTTGACACAGTTTTGTACGTTTTCAAATAATGCAAACTGTTCACATTTAACCATTCAAGCTTTGACTTAGTGAACTTCGTAAGTTCACTATTTTGGAAGATGAATATACATACCATATATATCTATCTTCCTTGCTCAATTATTTAATAACTTATAGTTCATACATCCTCACTACTGTGTTATAAATACATACTTTGTCCATTCGTATATATATTCTCATAGCTTACAAAATAAGATACTATAATTTGTTTATTTATATTTACTCGTAGTGTTTTTAGACATGTGACTAATCTTCCATCATATATATATCAACTCATGATTTCATGTGATAAATATATACATAGTCTATATATATACCCTATTCAAACTTCAAATATATATTCATAGTTTCATGTATTAATATACCCACAGTCCTTATGCATATACTATATTTCAATTGATAAGATGTAGTCCACACACACACACACATGTATATTCACTGTTTCAAATGAATCAAACACATATTTGACATATATATAAACATATTCACTATTTCAAATGACTCAAACACATAGTTGACACATATATGAATATATTCACTGTTTCAAATGACTCAAAACACACAACTGACATATATATAAACACCTTCATTGTTTCAAATGACTCAAAACACACAATCAACACATATATAAATATATTCATTATTTCAAATGACTCAAAACACACAGTCAACATATATATAAATATATTCATTATTTCAAATGACTCAAAACACATAGTCAACATATATATAAATGTGCCCTATTTTGAATTTTACAAGGATACCCTAATCAAATTTATATATACACTGTTTAATGTCAAACGTATACATAATAATCCCCATATCGATAATCATCCTATACATTTATACTATCTCAAATCGACAACATTCAAACATTATTTTTATCAAGATATACACATGATTTTTTCATATTATATCTACATACTCAGTATTAAATAACCCACTTGATTGAGTATGTATATATGATATGTTTATAATAACAAATCTCAGTCTTTATATATCAAGCCTCTACCCAAGTTCCAATTTTTATAAGTTAGGGAATTTTTCATTTCAAACTAAATCCATTAAACCCTATTATTTCCCATACACAATACTAATTCATCTTTTAGGGGTTTAAGGGATAGTGGTTTAGTGTTATGGATGGTCGAGCCATCCATAGGGATAAACGGTTATCCATTCAAAATGTAAACAATTTTCAAAAATCCCTAAAATATAATATTTTACATACATAATTATTTTAAGATAATAAATAATCAAAATGACATTACCAACCTTTTCAACACTTCCAAATTGAAACTCAATGAACCATAAAATCCTCTCTTCCTTCCTCTACACTTTTTCTTCTCCTTTTCGTGCCTCATTCTTCTTCCTCGACTTGCCTCTATTCTTATTTTTCCTTGTCCATATCTTATCAACTCGAGCTTGCATACAACTTTCAAAAATCATAGTCACTATACATAATCTAAGTTTATTCATTCCAATAGAGACTAAAAACATAATTAACTTCCATTAACGAAATTAAGAAAAACCCTAATCTCTCTCTTACTTGAACTTACCTTAATACATTTATTCTTATCTTTGTTTAAAATACTTGTATGAAATTTTACATTATAAGTCCCCCTATATCCCATTCAAAAATTCCACTTTTAACATTATTCAAAATGATAACTAACACTATTAATGTCAACATAGTCTATGCATGCTAATAAAAATGTAGGTTTAGATCATAGGTTAGTTTTTAGGACATTTCACTCTCTGTCAATACTTAGTAAAGATAATAACCTCATGTCTTTTATAATGATATGACTAACATAAAGTCTATTATATTCTTTTATATAAAATGATAGACCGAACAATTATTTATTCTAATCATAACAATATAATCATTTACGTTATTTATATAGACTATCTATGTCTTTTGTTATCTTCATAAATTAAGATGTATATTTATATTATTGAATATCAATTATACCAAGCTAATGTTTTAAAACATTACAAAGACATTTTAGTTAGTTTTTATACAATAGTTACTAGATATTATTCACATAAATCTACGTTCATATAACTATAAACAAACATGAGTACAATAACATCATCTAATCATACTACAACATTATGCACTAAGTCTACGTAAAATATCCATAATGCAATCACACATGATTTATTCTATATATAATTACTAAACTGAACTAACACTCACTAATATGCAAAATATAATATTAAAATGAAAATAACTTCAAAAACATAATAATGCTAATAATTCACATAATACATATAATATGTATTAACTAATGTGGCATGTGCATGGGTTATATCTATTCCATTGTTATCCCCAAACACCTCCATCTACGTCATCTTCTTCGATGATAATCTCCCTTCATCATTCTCTAAGGGATGAAACTCTCCTACATCTAACTCATGACAAGAAGGTAGTTAGTATGATAAATCATGATATATAAAATAATGTTGTAACAATAATTAACATGATCATAGTGTAAAAATTTTATAATACAACTAACTCATAGAAATAAAATCATGTAAAAAGTAACATACAACTATCTCATAACAACTTATGACTTACAATTTAGTTAAAAAAAATTAATCATTCTAACAATCATAATAATCCACAAATAATTAGGTAAATTAGCTTGGTGAGAAATTAGGATGTGACATCCTTCCCACTTAAAGTTGGTCAGCATCTTGATGACACTTATTCAAACAATAGTTTTGAATAACAAACATTATTTAGCAAAAAAAAACATAATATGAAACATCAAATCAAGCAAACAAATATAGAAATAGCCTGTAGAACTCATCATAGTCCTCCCAAGTAGCACTATCCTAATAGTATTGGTCCCATAAGACCTTGCACTGTGACACTTCTCTATTATACAAACAAACTTTATGAGTGTCTATTAATTTGATTGGTTCTGCTATGACTACCTCGAGATCTAGAACCTGAAAAAAATTCTAATCCAACATATGTGAAGGATCAACTATATACTTTTTAAGATAAGATACATGGAAGATATTATGCAATAGAGCTAGGACTAGTGGTAATACAAGCTTATACATTACAGGATTGATCAATTCTAAAACCTCGAAGGGTCTCGTGTATCTCAGTGAAATTTTTATTGACTTTCCAAATTTAATTGAGCTCTTCTATAGTTTAACCCGCATGAATACTTTATCACCTAACAAAAATTGCCTAGATATTCTATTCAAATTAGCATAACTCCTCTTCCTATCATTAGCCCCAACTAATCTATACTTGATTAATCTGAATTGATATTCCATTTTTGAAAGCATCTTAGATCTAAAGACTACCCTATATTCCAATCTATATTCTAATTGATTGGTGTTCTACACCTTCTTACATATAGAGCTTCAAATGATGCCATCTTCAAAGCAGATTAGTATGAGTTATTATAAGTAAAATCAACCAATTGAAGGTATTCTTACCACTTATATTGTTGATCTATGAAATACATATGAATAATATCCTCTAACACTTGATTAACTCACTTATTTTGATCGTCAGTCTGAAGATGATATGTAGTATTGAAGTTTAGTTGTGTACCAAATCTAAATTTAGAGTTAACCAAAATCTATAAGTCATCCTCAGATCATGATCCAAAATGATATTCTCTATAAATACATACAATTAATACACTTTATTTATGAATCTCTTCGTAAGATTAGATGCATCATCTATAAAATTGCATGGTATAAAATGCGCTACCTTGGTTAGTTTGTCAACTATAACCAAGATAATGTCATGTCTATTCCATGATAATGGTAAACCTTAGACAAAGTCCATACTGATCACTTGCCACTTCCATTCTGGTATGTCATGTGAATATAACAATAAAGTCAGATGCACATGTTCAGTTTGCACATGCCGACATTCTAGACAACATGTCATAAAGTTTGTTGCATCTTTCTTGATTTTCTTTTAAAAATAAAGTGTTCTAAGCTCTGTCATAAGCTTAGTTACTCATGGATTTCTTGAATATGGGGCATTATGCAATTCCTTTAACACTATTCTTCTTATATTCTCTCGATTTGGTACATACATCTTTCATTGTATCATATAAGACCATTATTCTCTAATCTATATCCTTAGGACCTAAGATTTTGAGCATTCTCAAACAACACTTTCTTGACCTAATCATATAATTCATCTATTAGTGAGAATTTGATCACTTACTCTCTAAAATTACTCCTAATAATATCCATAACTGCTATGTACCTTCTACGAATTAAGGCATCAACTACTCTATTTTCCTTGCCTTTGATATAATTGATATTTAAGTAATAGTCAGACAAAAACTCTAGCCAACATCTCTAATGAACATTCAAATTTGGTTGGGTGAAGATGTATTTGAATCCTAAGTTATCAGTCTTGAGTTCAAATGATTTTCACAACAAATAATGTCTCTAAACTTTCAAAACATGAACAATTATTGCAAGTTGAAGGTCATGAAGGGCATAGTTCACCTCATAAGAATTCAATTTCCTTGACTTATAAGCTAGTACTGCACCATCCTACATAATGAATCCTCCTATTCCATCTCTAGATGCATCTTTGATCACTAAAAATTAATCATTGGGATCAAGAACTCTTAGTATTGGTGCTAAAGTAAGCCTTTTTTTTAATTCCTGAAAAGTTACTTCACATTTATCTGACCAGATAAAAATTTGATTCTTACATTGTATAGATTTAATCAGATTAACTATCTTATAAAAATTTGAAAATGAAATTCCTATAATAGCCCACCAATCCCATGAAAATCCTTACCTCATAGGCATTCCTTGGTGCCGACCACTCTATAATGGCTCTTATATTAGTCAGATCAACTGAAATACCATCTAATGAGATAATATGTCTTAGATATTATACTTTATTTTGGAAAAATTCACACTTGGACAAATTATCATACAACTTGTGTGTCCACAAACATTGCAAAACTAGTTCTAGATGTTGAAGATGCTCTTCTTCATCCTTAGAATATATAACAATGTTATCTAAAAAGACAAACAAAATGATCTAGATAATCTCTAAACATGTTGTTCATGAAATTCATGAATATTATAGGTGTATTTGTCAACCCAAATGGTAACACTATAAAATCATAGTGTCGATATCAATTTGTAAATGCCATCCTTGAAATATCCTCATCTTTTATCCTTAACTAATAATAGCGAGCTCTAAGATCAATCTTGGAAAAGACCATATCTCCTTGCATCTAATGGAAAATATCATCTATTCGAGGTAGTGGATACCTATTTTTAATAGTCACTTATTCAACAGTCTATAATCAATGCAAAGTTGAAGAGTATTATCCTTATTTTTGATGAATACAACTAGTGCATCCCATAGTGACACACTTGGTCTAATCAATCTTTTTGACAATAACTCCTAGAGTTATGCCTTCAATTCAACTAATTCAGTGGTTGCCATTATAAATGGTGCCTTAGACTGAGGTTTCGATCCTAGTATGATATCAATAGAGAAATTAAACTCCCATTTAAGAGGCAATGTTGACAATTGCTCTAGAAACACATCATGACAATTCCTAAAGAAAGAATAATATTCAATAGATAGTTCATTAGTTTTCTCTATTTTATTTATATTTATGATATATTATTGGCATCCTTTTAATTGGGCCTTCCTAAGTTGCATTATATAAATTTACCTTAGCCTTAACTCCCTTTTCTCACCTTGAATTTGTGTCTGATTTTTAAAATCATCTAGACACTCAACTTTCTTCAGATAACAGTTAGCCTTGGCTTTATGCTTCACAAGCCAATAGACCTCTAGGATCACATCATATGACCCTAATGATGTTGCATAAATATCTACTATTTTTGTGAATTTAGGTAACCTAATCTCTGATTCAACTATACACTTATCCACTTTGACTTTAAAATCATTCTTGTATTGTACCGACCATGTATTTGTTATTACTTTAGCTTTTATAGATAGGATAACTTATTTGGAATTATAGGAGATATAAAACATTATGTAGCCCTTGTATCTATTAAAATGGAAACTTGATATTCAAACAAAACACCTAACAATTTTATGGGTGAAGATTGGAATTTGGCTTGCCGATACACTACTACATGAATACATTTCTAAAAAGTTCCTTGCTAAGGGGCACATCCTTTGTTTTTTAAATTATCTTGGGTACATTCATGCACAAAATGGTCACCTCTATAGATGAAGTAACCTCCAAGTGGTCCCTTTTTGTCAGACTGTTAGTTTCCCTTAAAACTACTTTTATAACTATTACCCAAATTTTTGTTACCTGAACCACTATTAAATCTAGTATTTTGACCTTTAGACTGACTCTTGGAGTCTCCACTCCTCTAATTCTAGTTCTTTTTTTTTAAAGTTGGCTTATAACTTCCAAACTTTTTCTTAAGCTTATCTCTAACTTGAGAAAGAGATTTAAACTTTTGTTCATGTTTGACTATCTTATCAAAGACTTGGTCCATGGTAGATGGTCTATGAACATCTACCTCTTCACTAATCTAGGGTTTTAATCCTATGATGAACTTCTTAATCCTGAACCTCTCATCTATTTGATATTGAGGTACACATTTCATAAGTTTGTTAAACTGTTCTTAGTACTCATTCACTAATAAGTCTCCTTACTTTAGATTCTAAAAATCTGTAAGCTTTTGGTCAAAATATAATTATGGAAGCCATCATTATTTTAATAGTGTCATAAAATACTCCCAAGTAGTGGTGTTCAAGTTAAGATTCATTTCCAACTTCTTGTTGGCCCACCACTTAGCTACTTCTCTAGCCAACTAATATGCTCCTCAAATGGATTTGGTGACCTCAGAGTAGTTTTAAATCTTGAAATACTTTTCCATCTTAGTCAACTATACTTCAACTCTGTCTCCCATAATGGTTCTATCAAACTTAGGTGGATTCACCTTTTTCATATCCCTAGCTAAATTTGTAGCTACACGTGCTCTAGCATCCTGAGGCACTTATTCGTGTCTCTAATCTTGAGGGAGTTTTTGCTCAACAAGATGCTCTTCAGGCACATCTTGATGGGCTTCTTCTTCATGTCCATGAATTTCTTATTCCAAGGTTAAAATTTTGTCCCTATTCTCATTCATGGTTGTAAGAATTTGATCCAACTTTGATGTTTGCTCAGAGGTGAATTGGTTAGGATCAAATGGAGGGTTATTGCCATTGACATCTGAAGGACCCTTTCTAGATGATCTTGATCACACCATTCTTCTTTCTGATAATAAAAGAATACAAAACTATTAGCAGATTCATTAAGTCTTAGAGTTTGAGCCACAACTCTAATACCACAATGTAACATCCCCAGTAAGATTTACTAGAATAACGTATTTGAAAAAAAAATTATATTTCATATATTCTTTCATTAGATTACACCACAAGAATCTAATTAGTGATCTTAACATACTAACTAAATATGATAAACATAAAGTAGAAATGTAACATTTAATAGTTACAGATCACTAGCATCACATAAAACCAAGCATAACTATATAAATAAAGTAATTACATATAATCTAGCCATGACTAGTACAAAAACATAGCCACTACTATCAATATACAATGGGTAATTAATTACATTTCTAACTAGCATTATGTCTCAATAATAAATACAATAATAGATACAAGGATCTATCGAGCAAGAGTCTCATGAACTCTAGTATCTCTGATAATCTTAAGAGAAGTCTCCAATAAGTACTACTATGGAGAGGAATAACATCATCCAATCACTTTTTCACATCAATCATGGACCATCGATCTCCCGCATAATTCTTGAAATAGGGAATGGCCCTCCCTTCATGGATCGGTAGATAGTGACGATACAAGAATCCAGAGAGACAAGCTAGTACCCATGTGCTATAAGATTTCTAATACATGATGTGTACTATAAAGAAAATACATTCTAATATGATATCTCACAAACATGTAAATCATATATGTGAAATGACAATGTCTAACTAAACATTACTTTAGACAAAGTTTTTAAATAGTTATTGATCTCTAGGATTAGTCAAATTCATACACACCACTTAATCGGATTACCTTCATCTGATATTAGTGATACTAAGCTAGTGAAGTTCATCTCACTGCTTAGCTAGTACCAATAATGCGATATTTAATTAATATTTATATAACCAACAGATTTATACAAATTATTTTTACTATCAAGTATAAAACATGCTACAATACAAGACTAATCTTTATACATATGTTTAGTTCATCAAATGTATGATTGAATATTCTCCCTATTATTTACCACTTAAATAATAAACATAACAAGTATAAATTATTACCAAATGGGTACAATATATACTTAGACTGCATGATCTAATTTTCATAAGTAAATTCAAATGTAGTAAAACCAACATTATCATAGTATATTGTACATACCACTCAATTACAAATAACATTCATAATGATTTAAAAGACATAATAACTCTTAAACAAAAGCATAATATTTCATCTATGTAACTTATTATACTTTTTAGGAGGCTTTAAGAATATAATTATAATACCCAATCCTTCAAGTTTATGTGACTTTATTACTAATCAAAATCTATAATTATAGGCATGCATCCCAATGCATACATATAAGCTATATATGTATATGAGAACCTAAGTTCTCATATAGATACATCATATATTTATGCACTTTACATAATATATATATCCCATAATATATATGTTTTAATACTTAATTTCCATTCTGACATACTAAGTATTTTTCATTTTATTATAGAACTATATGATTCTATAAAGATATTAACTTTTCATGAAAAAGCATCGAGTTTTATATAGGGTCTCAACATTTACTAAAATCCTTAGTTTGAATCATAAATTTCAACATATAATATATAGTTTAATTATGATCAAAACTATTCCAATCAATTACCTTGTTTTTCCCTTAATTAATTCCTTTGTCTATATATGAATTATTGGAAACAAAGTATAATAAACAATCGACCATATTAATCTATACTTTGCCATTATTTATTTGAAGGTTTATACTCTTTTCATGTTTATATATGTATCAATAATATCAAAACTACTTCTAATATTAAATCAACAGACCTTGACAAAATTTTGTATGTTTTTAAATAATGCAAACTATTCACATTTAACTGTTCAAGCTTTGACACAGTCAACTTCTTAAGTTCATTGTTTTGGAAGATGAATATACATACCATATATATCTATCTTCTATGTTTGATTTTTTAATAACTTATACTTCATACATCCTCACTACTATGTTAGGAATACATACTCTATCCATTTGTATATATATTCTCATAATTTACAAAACAAGAAAGTATAGTTTATTTATTTATATATACTCGTAGTATTTTTAGACATATGACTAATGTTCCTTTATATATATATATCAACTCATGATTTCATGTGATAGATATAGATATGGTCTATATATATATTATGTTCAAATTCCAAGAATACATAGTTACACGCACACACACATACCCTGTTTGAATATCAATAATACACAGTCATATGTATGTTTATATACCCTATTCAAATTTCAAATATATATTCACAATTTTGTGTATTAATATACACATAATCCTTATGCATATACTATATTTCAATTGATAAGATATAGTCCACACACACACACACACACACACACACACACACACACATTCACTACTTCAAATGACTCAAACACACAACCAACACATATATAAATATATTCTATGTTTCAAATGACTCAAAACACATAGTCTCCATATATATAAATGTGCTATGTTTTGAATTTTACAAGAATACCCTAATCTCTCTCTCTCTCTCTCTCTCTCACACACACACACACACACACACACACACACACACACACACACACACACTTTAATGTCAAATGTGTACATTTAACATATATACATAATAATCCCAAAATTGATAGTCATCCTATACATTTATACTATATCAAATTGACAACATTCAAACATTATTTTTATCAAGATATACATAAGATTTTTATGTATTATATCTACATACTCAGTATTCAATAACCCACTTGACTAAGTATGTATATATGATATGTTTATAATAACCAATATTTGTCTTTGTTTGTATATCAAACCTTTGCCTAGGATCTAATTTTTCTAAGCTAGGGCATTTTTCATTTTAGCATTAAATATATTAAACCCTACTATTTTCCCATACACAATACTAATCCATCTTTTTAGGGGTTTAAGGGATACTGGTTTTGTGTTCTGGATGGCTAAGCCATCCATAGGGATAAACTCATAGCCATTCAAAATGTAAACCATTTTCAAAAATCCCTAAAATACAATCTTTTACATATATAATTTTTTTAAGATAAGCAATAATCAAAATGATATTACCATCCTTTTCAATGCTTCCAAATTAAAACTCAATGAACTAAAAAATCCTCTCTTCCTTTCTATGCACTTTTTATTCTCCTATTCGTGCCTCGTTGTTCATCCTCGACTCACCTCTTATCCTTATTTTTCCTCGTCTATCTCTTACCAACTAGAGTTTGCATGCAACTTCCAAAACCCATAGTCACCATGAATAATTTGAGTTTATTCATTCCAACAGAGACTAAAAACACAATTATTTTCCATTAATGAAACTAAGAAAATCCTTAATCTCTCTCTTACTCAAACTTCCATGAATAAATTAATTATTATCTTTGTTTAAAATACTTGCATGACCTTTTACATTACAAGTCACCATATATCCCATTCAAAATGTCCACTTTTAACATTATTCACAATGATAACTAACACTTTTAATCTCAACATAGTCTATGCATGCTAATAAAGAATCAGGTTTAGATCATAGGTTAATTTTTAGGATAATTCAATCTCTTTCAATACTTAGTAAATATAATAACCTCCTGTCCTTTATAATAATATGACTAACATAAAGTCTATTATATTATTTTATAAAAAATGGTAGATCGGATAAATATTTAATCCAATCATAACAATATAATCATTTGTGTTATTTATATAGGATAAGTGCACAGAGTTGGGCGACAATTCTGTGGATAGTTCCCATAATACAATCGCATTATTCAATAAAGTGATTGTGTTATTGAAATAACACAATCATATTATTGAAATAATACTATCACATTATTTAAATTATGGCTCGGTAATTACCAAGCCATAACATGATCACATTATTAAATAACACTAGCATGTTATTTAAAACAATAACATGAACATGTTAATAATGCGTTCACATTAATAATGTGATCATGTTCCTTGTGTAACTAAAAAAATAAAAACTGAACCCAAATGCAAAATTTTCTCATTTTGTGTTTGAGGTTTTTTTCTTTCCCCACTCTCATCCATTCTGTGATTGCATTTTACCTTAGTGAGTCTAAACCTTGCCACAATTCATCCCAGGAAGCCGCTAATTGATGATGCCGACACATATTAGAGGTAAGTACTAAAAATCTACAATTGTTAACCCTAAATTTTAGTAATTTTTTTATTTTGATTGTTTATTTGGTAACTTATTTTTTTTTAACAACCCATCCTACTAACCCTCTTGTTCTTATGCCTAACCCTCCCAACCATCAACCTAACCCTCTTGTTCCTCCTCCTAATCCTCCATCTAACTCTCTTATTCCTCAATATAACCCTCCTTCTAACCCTCCACCTAACCCTCTTATAGTTCCATAAAATCCTCCAAGCAGTCAGAAGAGTCTAGTTGACCACATTATGAAAAATAAAATTGAAATTGAAGAATTAATTAGGAGAACAAGGGATCCCAGTTCTACCAACACCTAATGCACCTATCTAGCCAATTTTTTAGAGACATTATTAGGTCAAATTGACTCTATAACAAGTCAAATTGATAGATGGGCTTCATATCTAGGTAGTTGTGGGGATTATTATGCTGATAAATTATCAACACATGAGGTCAAGAACAAAGACATATAAAAAACCTCCATTTCTGCTTTGTTCATTAACCCAATCACCAATGCACCATTTTTGGTAACTGCTAAACATTTTCCAATCCATTATTGCTCATATAATTTAATCACAGTCAATTTTTTGGATTGATGGTGGATGGTGTTTGATTATCCACCATGTAACAACCATGAGGTCCTATTTTTTTGAGTAAACTCTAGTGTGAGTTTGTCCTCAATGAGATTCTAAAATATTTTGATTATAGTGAGTTTCAGGGCTGAGGGAAAGGCTTTGCAAAGAATCAACTAGGTGCATGCCATGCACCTGATTAGCCTATAAAGATCCATATTTAAAAGCCACTTGAGCCTCATATCCCCTCTATAGTTCAATAGGTCATTTAAAGCGATACTTTGTATTCACTTAGTTCGCTCACTGATACACTAGTTCAACATATGAGTAGGCTTTCACATACTGATGCTAGAGATACCTCACCTAGTGTGCATACTTGGCCCCACCCTTACAAATCTTATGGAGATATATACACTAGACCTTCTAATGATAAAAATGCTGGTGGTTCAGAGGGCTTGGATAATATACTTATGAGTCATGAGTTTTTGGCACACACATTTGGTGTGCAATCATCAACCTCTACATAAATACAGGTATATTTTATATAATTTTCATGTTAAATTTAAGATATATTTACAAATTTAATTTAGTTAACAATTAATTTACATATAAATTGAATAATATATATGTCATTTTTATGTCCTAGGAGGTGACGGTGACTTCATCATCACAGTTGACATTTACAACATTTAATTTGATGTAGTCATTATTTACATTTTTAGATCCATCTATTGGCCCATTCACTACTATATCTGCCTTTGTTAGGATGACACCTTTTACTTATATAAATGTAAAATTTTGAGTTAATAATATGATCTTTGTATATTTAGTCTATGTATATTTTCCTTGTAATTTTAAGTTAAAATTTATCTATCACGAATCTAAAAAGCCAAGTACAATACTATTAAATACACTCTTGGTTTAATAAAGAAGAAAAACTTGCCATATATATCTTTGATATTTTATATAAAAGTAAGTAAGACCTTGTTTACATTCAGTTGATGGCTCAAGTAGACACTCCATCATTGTGAACTGAGACAGACATAGGCATCACTGTTGTAATGTCATCTGCATATGCACTAATAGAGGTATATATTAACTTGTAATTTTGAATTGTTAAAATAGACTTGTTTTAATAATTTTACTATATACTTGGAGAAAATTTAACTTATGTGAATGTATTGTATATGCAGGGTTGTCCCATGACATATGATAGTCCCAATCAGATGATTAGTAGGGCAACTTATCATGTTTCTTCCCTATTTCAAAAGCCTATTAGAAGCATCAAAAACATATTGAGTAGGACCACTAGCTTGCAGTAAGTGCATGTTTAAATGATTTTTTATTTTAGTTTAAAATTAGTTTCTTAACAATTGGTTGAATGTATTTTATGTTAATTTTGTAATAATACTTGTATTTGAATAGGTTTAGCTGTAAGTGAGATA
Source organism: Torreya grandis (assembly GCA_037957365.1). Lineage (NCBI taxonomy): Eukaryota > Viridiplantae > Streptophyta > Pinopsida > Cupressales > Taxaceae > Torreya > Torreya grandis. The sequence goes on along the minus strand of JARHVA010003478.1, from coordinate 391,694 downwards.
TTAGCCTAAGACCCATAGTAAGATCTTGGAGCAATCCAAGGAATTAGAGGCATCTCCATCTACCAACATGGCATCCCAAGGAGAGTCTTCTTCAAAGAAGACAAAAAGAGGGAGGTTATTTGATGATTAGGATGTATTACATGAGATGTGCATTTTTGTATGCATATATGGCAATGTATGCATTTTTGGCATCGTATATGCGTATGTGACATTCACTCGACATTAGATACTATGTTGGTAGATGTAATTTTTATATGCCTATCATGTAAATCTATGTATTATTGACATTATACATATGTCTATATGATTTTTTAAGAGTTTTCATTTTAATTATGTTAATTTATATTTAATTTTAATTTAAAATGTTATTGTATAGTGTTGTTTTGATCTTCTAAACTATTTTCTATCGGATCTCATATTTAATTTTGTACACGAATGAGGATTAAAAAATTGTTCTTTTCAATGCTATATATATTAGATCTCCCATATTTTTTTAACTTAAAGTTTTTATTTGATTGTGTGTAATGAAAATGACTAATGACACTCTTATATATTTTGCATTTGTCATCACCGATTTATAACTTTTCAATTGATCATTAACACAATTTGATTTCAATTAAATCCCCTACCTAATCATTTTCATACTTGTATAATGTAAAGACATAAAATCATTCATAAATCCCTGCAAATTTCTCACTCGAATACCTATACCTGCAAGTTACCCGATCATTCACCTTCACCTGGATCTAATGCCTTTTTGACTAGATTTTATTGAAACTAGGCCTAATACTTGTATGCCTTCTATGATTCTTGTTATTTTTTATTTTCCCTCACCTCTCAAGTAATCTCTATCAATACCTATTCTACACTCAACTTCTTCTGGTGACCATGCATATGGTCTACTTCTTCATCTTTGTAGCTTTATCTTTGCTAAACTTGTAATATGAAATTCTGCTTGAAATTGACTATAATGTATTTATTTTGATAAAAGGAAAACTTAATAACTTAAATAGAATATTCACTCATGAGATAATGATCCATCTTTGGCCAAAACCCTTTCTCATCCCCTAATACCACCTAATGCACAGTTTGCTCTTCTATGTTTAAGAAGGATATGAAATTCATATTCATATGATCTAAGATCATGAATATTTCCAACCTCACTTATCCACTCTTGTTTTCAACTTGATTCAAAATCCACTCTTAAAAAATCTTCTTTTAAACTAGTCAATTACCCATTAGGTCTGCTCTTAACTAGTCACCAATCTCTCAGATCTACTCTCCTTTAAACAATTTTTCTTTAAGACACTTTGGATAAGTCTTAGAAAAAATCAATGATTTGTATAGGTGCTAAAAATTACAAGAAATCAACCAACTATAGGTCTTTAAGAGAGTAATCTCTCATTCTCAAATTCTATCTTTTTAAGTTTCTAGGTCTCTAGACCTAGTTGTTGCTCCAATAGGTCAATTTATCAAAATAGAGTTTGTATCTCTTAAAAATTATATTTATAGTAATATTTTAGAAAATTTAACATGTTCTAACCCTTACCCAAGTTTATAAAACTCAAATCAATAAAAAAATCATCTTACCTTATGCACAACTTTCTTTAAAATGGTCTTCAACAGGTGTACATAAAAATAGTCCTCTGTACCTATAATTTAAAATGTCTTGTCAACCCACTGATAATAGAATAAGTTTTAAGATCCATTCCCAAACTGATCACAAAGTTTTAGACCTTATTGTTCAATCATTTGAGTTTTAGAGTTGTTTTACTCATGAAACGCTTACTTTAGATTTAGTTAGAATTTTTGTAGGCCGAGAGGTTAGCTAAGACTATTGTGAACATAGATTTTACATGTAGTTGGTGGTGATCTTGTATCACATTTACTATCCTCCAACCTACCCATTTTTTCATTAACTCTTCACACTCTCTCACTATAAATTCCCTAGGCTTGGCTATGCCTAGATGCCTTCTTATTTAATACTTTTAAGAACACTTCCTACATCTCTTATATCCACCAATCCAATCTTCATTCAACCCATTCAATATAATTTCAAATCCCTCCACACTCATTTACAATTTATTTCACTTTTTCTCTTTAAGGGATATTTGGCCTAATAGTCCTAATACGTGTTTTTGAGACTAGTTTTTGACCCTGTAATACCTCATTCATTTAGCACCTTCAACACATCACTCCTAACATTCTATTACTTTCTAGGCCTATCCCTTAAGGGTTTGAGGCCTCCTACAACTTATATTTAATAATATCACAAACTTATTCTATCCTACAAATCACCTTGAGCACTTAAAATACATTTTCATGCAAAAGTGGTTGAGAAAAGGGAGAGAGGAGTATGGAAAAACTGACAACAAATGTTGTCAAAGTTTAATTTATGGTTGCATAACTCTAGTTTTGATACTTCTTGACCAAAAACTAAAACTGACAACATGTTTGAGGGGAGAGGTTGTGGACAAAGTCTAGGAAAAGGTTATTGGCCTCCCATCAGGACCGATAGACAAACCCACCACCCATTCTATCCTCAAGAATGCCCTTCCCAATACAAGAAAAATGCAAATTTTAAGCCTAAATTCAAACACGTATAAAATAAAACCGATAAGTCATTTATGTGAACCTTCAAATTCCTCCCCTACCTCTTTAATCCCTCTAATTACACCCCATAGTACTTAGGTGGAACCTATAGACACTATAAAACCACACCAATAGTTCTAGTTATCACAAAACACTTCTTTTGACTCATTTGCTTGGGTTAGAATATTTCTTAAATCCCCTTAAAACACCCCTCTACCCATTTACACACATTTAGATAAATTAATTAGTTAATTAAGTTAAATAATCCTATTTACACCTCAACCTAACCAAACCCATGTCTAACTTAATGACACCTAGCCTTAAGACTATTTCTTACCTTGGCATTTAATGCCCTAACTTCCTAGACCTCTTATTCCTGCATGCCCATGTTGCCTTAAATTAGCTCAGACAACTTTTAATGGTTTTCAAGACTAGACTTAAGTGCAAATTTCTATTTTGGGTAAGAAAGACCTTCTCCACCTTGACTGATGTTATTTACCTCTCGACCAACACTAGTTGACCAAGACTGATGTCGGTTACTTAAGTTAGCCCCAAGACCCTTGCTCAAGGGGTTGAAACATTTGAGAGAGAACCAAAACTCTCATGCAAGTATGAGCTTCCTAATGAACTAGAGAACTGGCCTAGAGATCAGAAAGTGTTTCAGCACCTCAATACAAAAGACTCAAGCACCGTTACTCTGTCCATTTTATTCCAGGCTCCCAAGTGGCTCACATTCAACTTCAAGACATTTACAAGCCAAAAAATCTATAAATAACTAAGTATCTTGCACTTGTTCTAAGTTCAATTATTTAGTTTCATTAGTTTAGTGCTTTCACCCACTTCCAATCTCTCCCCATATCCTCTCTTATGTTGGAGTTCTACAACTCCAAACACTCCTTCCACCAAATACTGACTGAACATTCCCAGTCATTTGAGTGTCAAATCCCTAAGTTTGATATCTCTGAGGATCCCTCCTATCTCCATGACCATCAACCAACCCATAAAGCCCTTCTACAACTAACCCAAGTCCATTTTGTCCAAAACTAGAACTGTGACAAACCCACAGTGACCTACATTGATCACCCCCTAACCAACATCGATCATCCCTTGACTGACATCACTTTCCTTAACTAATATCAATTTCATAGTAATTGACATCGATCTTTATGTAATTCTTTTTCCTAAAAATAGCAAGATAAAATCACCCATCAACCCTCACCCAAAATTTGGTTTTTTGACTTTTGTCATAACACAGAGTCATAAATAATTTTTTAAATTGAGTTTTAGCATTTTAGCAGTAGTTTTGAGCAAATTAATGTTATTTTGTTAAAATCACTCATTTTCTCTTGAAAAGCATTTATTTCATTGTGATTGAGTACTTTATATTATTTTATGCAAGCATCTCTTATCATTTATTTTGAATTTAACTTGTTTAAAGAGTGGATTGACAGCCCTCCAGTGGAATCTTGTACTTCTTGGATCTAGCACTTGCTAGGAAATTTACCCTCTTATCTTACTAATCAATCCATTTCTAGCTTCACTCTTATTTTAGGTCATTCCTCCCAAGCCAAAGAGGAGTTCTTAAATCGACTAGATCACGAAGCGCACAACTAAATACAAGTTCATCTAAACCTTTTCCTTTGTTTAAAGTTTTTCTTATCTTCTAAAAAGAAAAAGAAAATGACACAAAACATAGCAAAACATTTTGGCATGCTCGATGGGACCCTAGAGTTTTCTTGGGTTCATAATTGGTTTTAGGACATTCTAGTTGCATCAGTGAAAGACTCATTCATTGCACTTTTGTTTTTGAAATTAAAATGTTCTTTTCTTCATTTTTAAAAATTGAAAATCATAACTTTTAATTTTTTCTTTTCAAAAGCATGTACTTGTTTCTTTACTTTCTTAGAAAAGGTAAAATTATTCATTTTCCTTTCTTTCTAAAAAGTGAAAAGAGATTCATCCTAAGATAGGACTTGCATCCTCATTTTGCATTTAGATGCATTCTTGTTGTTTTTGTACTCATTCAAAGAAATCAAATATTTACTTTTGGGTTTAAAATCAACCTTCATTCATTCATTGATTGCTTGCATGTTTAAATCACATAGTTTAAAGTAATTAGTAAATCAATCTAGTAATCACTTTTGTCACACACACATACCAAACCACTCATAAAATTAATTCATCAAACATTGACTAGGTTTTCATCACCTAGCAGTAAACCTTCACCCTTGCCTATCCAGCTTAGACTTCACTACCAAAGGGAGAAAGCAAAACTCAGTACACTGACTAAGTATAAACTCTGGTAATTTGGTATATCTAAGTCAAGCACCCGACATCCTTATCTCTACAATATGTGAAGTGAGGGGGTAAGCCCCAATATCAAGCTATGTACCAATTCCAATACAAAGATCTTGAGAGCTTTAAACAAACCCAAAACCATCCATAGACTTCTTATTCTAGTACTCATTTTATAAACCAAGTGGAGTCTCATAAACTTCCTAAACTGAGGCATAAGCCTAAAAGTGTGTGTGATTTACTTTAATCTTTTATTATTTGCTCTCTTTTTGAGTGTGTGAGTTCATTTCAACAAAAAAAATTCCACCATTCATTGCATGGTCTTGACAAGGAAATAATCTAGATACCAAGCAAACCAAAACTAACCTCCCCACCAACCATCTTCTTCTTCCTCATCTATGGAGCACACTTTGGATATGAAAAGTTCTCCAAACCATTTTAAGAGTCCCGATATGCCTTGATATTTTATTGAGGAGATATGGACTTTACCAACCTCCTTGATAATAACCTCGTGGCCCACCAACACTATCTTGCCATAATTGCTAATTATGCCCCTAATTTTATTCCTTCCCTTGAACCACCTTATAGAATTCCCACTTACCTTGTGGGTGAGACTTCAGTTGCTAATATCTCTACCACCCAATCCATGATGACCCAAGCTTCCTCTTCCAAAAATAACCCTTCAATTACCATTACCCAAAACTAAGCTTTTCTTCCAGCAACCAATGCCCAATCATGCTCTACTTCTACCAACCCCATTACTAACCCACCCAATGTAGGGACAACTCAACCCATGGCAACCCAAGCACCACTTACCATTGGGATGCCTTCCACTAGTTATGATTCCTTAACTCTTTCCACTCAAAACCAAACATCCTCTACCCCTTTTCAAAACTTAGTGGTTTCCATAGTATCTACTCTCCCACCTATAAGTACCAAGGTGACTACACATCTTCAACCAACCAACCCAACCATGCCTATGACCCAATAAATGCCTATTGCACCTAACTTGGGCTTTATCCCAAACCCACAAGGATATATGCCTCCACCATCATCCCAAACCCCCATGTCCAATTAACAATATGTGGGCTCTACCCAACCTTCTACCAATTACCAATATATTTCACCCTCACAACCCCAACAACACATACCTAATTATGGGGGTGCACCAAAAACTGACCTCATTAAAATATTAATGGACAAGATGACCACTCTAGAGACATCCATTTTCAAAGTTCATATTTTTTTGTCTTATGATCAGATTTTCCATGAGCCCATCCACCCTTCTGTACCAATCTGCCATTACCCCACATAATGGGAACTTCCTAAAGTTGCTAAATTCCAAAGCAAAGAAGATCCCCAACAACACCGAAAAGTATTTAGGCATGTGTGTTATCTAATTTCCTATGATGATTCTCTTCTACTCCATAATTTACCCATATCCTTAGCCGGATCTGCATTAGAATGGTATAGTGCCATCACTAGGCACTCCTTTTCTTTCACTCAGCTAGCTCAAACCTTCTTGGTATAGTGCCATCATATTTCCAAGAGAGTATCTATAATTGACTTATATTCCATTTGGTAATTTGAGGATGAATCAATTGTTAATTTCATTATTCATTGAAGAGGGTTAATCAACCATCTCTCCTTATCCTTACCCCAACTTGAGTTAAGTGAACTTTTATCTGAGACACGTGCTAAACACATCTCATCCACCCTACAGGGTCAAACCTTCCGAACCTTTGATGATGCATTTATCATAGCTAGAAAGTTGGAAATTTAAGTGATGGATGAGGGTAAAATTAAGATGAGGAATAATAATTATAGTTTGAAATCTACCAAAGCCTCCTTTAAACCCTTAAACTACACCAAATCCAAAGGAACAACCAACATTGTTTTACTTAAAATGGATCCTCCTCTGGTAGTTAACCAATCCAACCCATCCACTTCTTTGAACCAAAATTCTAAATCCCAAATGCTTTATGTAAGAGTAATACACTCCACTAGGGGAGTCTTACACTTTGGTTTTGGAGAAATTATTAAAGGCATCCATAATCCAACTACCTCCCATCAAACCACCTCGATAAATTGATTCCTCCCATCTTATACCAAGTTGGTATAAGAAAAATGAGATATGTAACTTCCATTGTGTCATTGGACATAATGTTGATAGATGAAAAATATTTAAAAACATAGTCTAAGACTTGATTGACAAGGGTGAGCTCGTAATGGATAACCTAAATGCACCCCCTAATCAAGTGTTTGACATCTTCTAACAACCAATCCAAAACCACCCACCTACCACAAATAATGAGCATATTAATGCAGAAACATCCCAAAAACATGAGGTTCATATGATTAATGTTGTTCTTAATGAACTTATAGTTAATGAACCCATAGCCAAAATCATTGCTTCTTCTCCACTCACTTTCGTAGTGGAGTTACATACCCTTCCTTTGAAAAGCATAACAAAGGAAGAAACCACCATTTCTTCTCCACTCACTTTCGTAATGGAAATACCCATCTCTCCTTTGGAAAGCATAACAAAAGAAGAAACCATCATCCATTCTCCACTTATTTCCATAGTGGAATCACCTACCCTTCCTTCAAAAAGCATAATGAAGGAGGAAACCATCACTTCCATGCCCTTTTATTCCATATTAGAACTTGTTATCCTTCTTTTGGAAAGCATAACTAAAGAAGATACTATCTCACCTACTCCTTCCATGGGAGAATCACCCACCAAATCCTTAGAACCATTGATAGAGGAAAAGGAAATTTTTACCATCCCACTTCCATAGCCACTTGGTTTATCCGTAAAAACTACCACTAAGGAAGCTAAGCCTATTTATAAACCATTTATAAGGTTGGTTCAAAATCTATAATTTTTATCTCACCCAAACCTTGATTGGGCCATGTTTTAGCACCACCTTGGACTTCCATACCCAGCCAAGAAGGAGTCACCAACCACACCATTATCCACCAAACCTTTAACCTCTACAAATGAAACCACCATTTCCTTAAGCAAACCAACAAAAACCTTGACATCTCAAACTTTAGATAAACCAACCATCCCAACTACTTCAAAGATAATCAAAACAACCTCCACTACTCCATTAAAACCTATTTAAAACCTAGGTGTCCTTCCAACTCAAAATCTCACCCATCCTCATTTGAAATTAGAGTTAACACCACCAATTTCACCTAAAAATCCATAAACCAAACCAATAAGGAGGATTGAACCATCTAGGATTTAGAAACCCAAAAGCATTTTACCTCCCATTTCAACTTTACCCTCCATTCTAGGGCCATATCCCTTATCCATTTTAGGGACTCACCCTTCCACCTTGTTGGAAATATCAAGCCTTCCTAAAAAGAAACCACAAGTCCAACCTCCACTTCTATCCACACCTACACCTATTCTTAACAAACTTTCAACCTCAAAACCCTCAACCTCAAAACTATCTACCTCAAAACCATCTCCTAAAAGCCTAGCACTAACCAAAGCTCCATTCACTCAGCCTACCCGTAAAAAGGTATCCACCCCAATAGTCAAAAATAAAACTTCCACCTCCTTACCACCGTTACTAGAATCCTATTCTACCATCTTAAAAATGGTTGCTATAAACTTCCTACATAGTCTTACCTCTCATCAAACCATTTGATCCTCTTAGTCAAAAACCAACTTGGTTCAATGATAATTCAATTTACGCATACCATAGGACACCTGGACATGACACATAGAACTAAAAATCTCTCCAAGACATAATCCAAAAACTATATGATGCAGATGATCTATTAACAGAGGAAATTCTCATTAGCCCACCTCCAAGCCAAAAACCCAAAACTACCACCCTACGTAAACCTATCCCCAAACTCTCATCTAAGACTATGGAGGAGCTAAAGTAACCTACTACCTCTCATACTTTCCAAATCAATGATATCCATGTCGTCACTCGATCACAAACCCAAAAAGATAAAGGTAAATCCAAGGTATCTATCCCATGGACATACCCTTCTTCCATAGAAGCACCCCAATCACCTTTATCAAAACCCAAGATTTATATCTTGGGTACACCCAAATACAACCCATTTGGACTAATACATAGGTCATTTCTTAAACAAATTCACCAAACCTTGATGAAGATGACTTTGTATGAGTTGATCTAAACCTCACCCCAACATCGTAAATCTATGAGGAAGTCTTACAATCTATCAATGTTCAACCCAAAGATCCTTGATGGCTAGCAACTTTAGTCAGATCCCTTCAGATTTTTGCCCTCATCACCTTCTAGGATTTAGAGATACCCCCTATTCATCAAAATGATCCATATCCTCCCCTATTTTTTACCTCCCACATCAACCAAACCTGGATCAAGAGGGTTATGATTGATGGCAGATCTAGCATTAACATCATTTCCTCCCATGCCTATGATCAACTTAAACTCCTGGAGAATATCATGTTTAAAACCACGACCATACTCTGATATTTTAATGACATAATGGAAACTACATTGGGGATGGTTGTCCTTCATATACATTTGGGCCCTCACACTCTTCCTGAGCTCTTATACATTGTATAAGGAGAGTTTCAATACAATGTATTAATTATATGCCTTTGGATTTATACCATAGGTTGTGTGCTATTAACTTTGCATAGGTGCCTCAAGTTTGAACATGAGGGTCAAGTCCATGTCATTACAACTAACCCTACTCCTTTCAACTCATGAAATATGACTTACCACCCTAATGATGTTCTCATCCCATTAAATGATGCATCCCTTTCATCCTCCATCAACCAAGCTTTACAAGATCATCCATACCTTCCTCCCAAATCCTTACAAAAGACCCCTTGGAATCCACATTCTAACGTCTCTCACTTGGGGAGTATCGCTTAGTGACTCTAGATGCCCTTCCTACTCCCTAAGAGTATGGAAATATTAACTAGGATCCTAGCTATGATTCCAATATTGAAACCATAATTCCTTTTGGTCCTTCCAACTACCAAACCAATTTTATGTATGGGGGACTTGATCAACCACTTTCAACTTCTAATATAACCTCTTTTGTTAAACCATTCACTTCTAATTTCTCTTTCTTAGATAAAATGGAGTTCACCTAAACATACCTTCATCTGTGTGCTTGGAAAAGATTTAGTTTAGGCCACTATGAACATGGACCACACAATTTTATCACATGTAGAAATTAGAAGCCTCTTGAATGGCATGGTATTGGATTCATCCCCCCATAAGAGCCAACCAACCCACCGTCCATTGCCATCATTGAGGAAGAAATTGCATCCTCACTAACCCCTTCTTCTTCTAAATCTAATGATCTTGATTCCATCCGGCTAACTTTTTTTATAAATATGATTATTTTGGGACCCCTGGCCTATCAAATGGATGGGGAAACCAAAACCATTCCCCTGATTCATCTTGAGATGGTAGAAGATGATTCTCCTACCATTAATACTATCTAGTGTCAAGATGACGATTCCCTTCTCACCTATCTTGGTGGTGAAGATTATTCCCTTCACAAATACCTTCCTTTTGATACATAGACCATGTTGATTGAAAGAACCATTGACATCGACTTAGGCACTCAAGATAACCCCCACATAGTCAAAATTGGCCAATCCTTAGATTCCTTGAAGCATCAAGATTCCTCTTCTTTTTTACATGACAATAACATAACATTTGCTTAGTTTTATATTGATATGATAGGAATCAACCCGTCCATATTCATTCACAACATCATCAACAACCTCGATGCCAAGACTATTAGTCAAAATCTTCGAAGGATATACCCTCACATTACCTTTATTGTTAAAGAAGAGCTTCAACATCTCTTATTCGTCAACTTCATCCAACCCATTGATAATCCCCAATTAGTCTCAAATGTTTTTCTTATTGAAAAATTAATAGGGGGACTTCGTATTTGCACAAAATTTCATGATCTTAACCTTGATTGTCTAAAAGATGATTTTATTTTACCGAGCATTGACCAATTTGTTGATCTAACTATCGGCCATGAGATGCTATCTCTTATGGATGGATTCTTAAGATATAATCAAATCTTGATCACCCCATAATATCAACATAAAACTAACTTTATAACCCCCTGGGGATCTTTCTGCTATAGGGTCATGCCTTTTGGTCTAAATAATGTTGGTGCAACTTATTAGCATGCCATGACCTACTTCTTCCTTGACCTCATACATAAAACCATGGAAGACTATGTAGATGACCTCTTTGGTAAGTCTAAATGTCATAAGTATTATCTGGTAATCCTTAAGGTTATCTTCGAACGTCTTATCTACTTTCATGCTCACCTTAACCCAAAGAAATACATCTTTGGGGTCTTGTTAGGTCAGCTTCTTGGCTTTATTATCTCTCTATGGAATAAAAGTTGATCCCACTAAATTCAAGGTAATCCTCAACATGCCTCCTCCAACTAACCTCAAACAACTCCATAATTTGTAGGGGAAGATTTAATGTATTCATCGCTTCATCTCTCAATTATCTGATAGATGTCATCCCTTTGATCACCTCCTTAAGAAGGATTTCTCCTTTAAGTGGAACAAAGACTGTCAAAAGGCCTTTGACTCACTCAAATAATATCTTCTTTTCCCACATGTTCTTGTTCTTCCAAAAGAGGACCAACCCTTATACCTCTACATTTATGCCACATACCATTCCTTAGGTGTCATGCTTGCACATTATGATGATAAGCATAAAGAGCAGGTAATATACTATATAACTTGAACACTTATAGAGTATGAGACTCATTATATCCATATTGATAAATTGTGCCTCACCTTGGTCTTTTTGGCTTCCAAACTCTGTCACTACATCCTTAATCACAAAACCTTTGTTATTACCAACATCAACCCACTCAAGCACATGCATTCTAAGCCATATAAAACTCAACATATGGCTAGGTGGCTCATGATTTTAACTGAGTTCAATGTAATTTCATTTATAAAAAGTCAATCAAAGGGTAAATCATTGTCAATCAATTGGTTGAATCCCTTTGAGTTGACAACCAACCTTCTAACTTTGAGTTTCTCGATGAGTCCATTGTAACTCTCTATAAAGAAGACATTGCTTATCATATGACTATGTTACTTGATGGATCATAGTGTCAATGTGGTGGGGGTGATAGAATCATCCTTATTCCCCTTGAAGGTGAGCCTTTTCCCTTATCCTTCAAACTTGACTTTGATTGCACCAATAACATGGCTGAATATGAGGCCCTAGTTATAAGTCTCCAAATAGATTTATCCTTGGGAGTTAAATTGATAAAAATTTTTAGTGACTCCCAACTTGTGGTCAACCAAATTAATGGCTCCTATCAATGTGAAAATGATGTTTTACAATAATATAAATAATAGGTATATGTACTATTGGCATCATTTGATCATCACCTTATTCAAGCCACTTTGTGTTTTATGAATAAGTTCATTGATACCATGGCTTCTCTTACTTCTAAAATCATGTATGTACCTTTTGATTCTAAAATCTTTGTCACTTTTCATCACCTTAATGAACCCTCATACACCAAAGTGGACCTCCCTTCCATCTACAATGTGGAAGAAGCCCAACTCAATATTTGGTATAAGCAAATCTTTGACTACCTTACTTTAGCCATCATCCCTTCCAATATATCTAGAAATGGTAGATGAGATTTTATACAAAGTACTTCTCACTATACCATACTAGGGGTAATTCTTTACAAGTGAGGCTTTGATGGTCTTCTTTTTAGATGCCTACATAGTCATGAAATATCTCATGCAAATCAAAAAATGCATGATTAGATTTATGAAGGACACTTTAGTGGTTTAGCTATAGTTAAATGCATCCTTCACCTTAGCTACTATTGGCCTACCCTTAACCAAGATTATTGTGATTATGTCAAGAAGTGTGTCAAATGTCAATAACACACTAACTTAAATCATATTCCTAATCATGGCCTTCAGGTTTCTAAGAATTTTTTGCCCTTCTCTCAGTGGGGATTAGATCTCATTGGTGAAATCAATCTTCATTCTTTGTAATGACATCATTCTATCATCACCATGATAGAATATTTCACTAAATGGGTAGAGGCTATTACCCTCATCTCAACCAAAACCTTTAAAATTATCAACTTTATTAAATATCACATCATTTGCTGCTTCAATGTTCTTCATAAAATCATCATCGATAATGGAAAATCATTAAAAAAAAGAAAGTAAGCAATGTTTGCAACACCCTTGGTATTAATTTAAGCTTCTCATCTCCATATCATCCACAAGATAATGGACAAGTTGAAGCCTATAAAAAAATAATTAATAAAATTCTAACTAAAATGGTCAATGAATTAGGTAGGGATTGACACTTACACATTCCATTCATCCTATGGGCATATCAAACCAACATTCGAACCCCTACAGGTGCCACCCCTTTCTCACTTATCTTTAGAGCAGAGGCTATCTTGCTTCTCAAGGTCCAAATTCCCTCCCTTCGTATATCCCTAAAGGTTATCATCTTAGAAGGTGATTATCATCAAGAATATTTAGCCCAACTTGAGCTACTTGACAAGCATCATTTAGCTGTGCTTAACCATCTTCATGTATATCAAGAATGAATCAAGCGTAATTATAACAAGTACATAAGAGAGCAAAAATTCAATATCAAAGACCTCATCTAAAAGTAAAATCAACATTTAACCAACATGGAAAGAAGTAAGTGGGGCAAGTTTGCTTTCAATTGGCTTGGACCATTTATCATAATGCATAAGTATGGGTCAAGAGTTTACTAGTTATCATCTCTTTAATGGAAACCATACCCTGATCCCCTCAATGCTTTGCATTTGCATCCATTCTTTTGTTAAAATAAGTTCTACATTACCTTGTGTCTAACTTAATCTTGCCCTTGTTTTAAAAAATTATCACCTTCATCCCCTTACTTTGAGGATAACTGATTAAAGTATAGAATCATGTGATTATCCATCACATTTTTAGCCTCAATCCTAAATATGGGTACCAAATCTCTACCCATGATATGATTCTCATGGATATTTTTCATCCCTTATAGGATGGATTCCCATGGCCATTGTCTCTGAAAGCATCATCTTACCCACCATTCAACCTCCTTGTGTTATAGTTTTGCCTTCATAAAGGTAAACCTTAGGCCTATATAATCAAGTATATGTCTACAAAAATAAAAAATAATATATCTTATGGGTCATATATAGAATTACAAACTGCTCCCTTGAAGGACAACTAGAAAAATAACTTAGAATTCCTTAAAACAAGATAGATTGCTCCCTTGAAGGGAAACTATCATAAATAAAAAATATAATATCTTAGACCACTCTCTTGAAGGATGGCTAAGTCAAATATTTATCAAAACAAGCAATCACATGGAAGCTTTCTAGCATTGATCAACTTTCCCAACCTCTCAAAAATAACAACATCTAAAGGACCCATAGTCAAAATTCAAAAAAGTAAAAACTTATATATGAAAGCTGCAGTCAACTTTCACAAAAGTCAATAGTAGACTTCCCACATCGATCAGTCTACACCAAAATAAGATATAGACTTATTTATAATGGATCTTTGGTCACCTATAGAAGAGAAAAGTTATCCCTAAAAGAAGGTTACATATCATCCATCTCCCTTTTTACCCTAAAAAAATCAAGGAATTTTGAGCTTACTTGACACTACGTGATCAAAACACTTCTTATCAAACCAATGCATGCTAATGTGAAGCATAAGAAGGGATTATGTTCATAAGCCAATCCATCTTACCCTTTTGGTCCTTCCTAATGAAATAACACCACGTCTCTTTCTTCATCATACCTACTTGTTGATACATTCGTTAAGATGTTTGTCTTTTGATTGTTTAAACATTCTTCTCTCATTTCTTTCCTCTTCTTACTTATAACATTTTATCCAAATTAATCTATATATTTAAGGTGGTTTTAAACATTATAAAATCATCTTTGATTTTAATCAAATAAATGGCATCATCACATTAAAGACATTTAAAAACATTATGTGTTTATTATATGATTGTCTCATTCTATTAACCACCCACATCATTCATTTAGGTGTTTTTATTATCATAAGAACATTCTATTCATCATAGTCAATATAATTAGCATAATTAAATCATATCCATAATCTCATAAACAAATTATAATTTAACTAAATTATTCATCACATAACATCATCATAAATTATAAAATCAACATCTCACATTAATTTTCTAACATCACGTCTATATAAGCAATATTGCTTATCATCATGACTAAATCAAATTAATTCTATCACTAAAATTCATAACAAATTTTTATCATGAATGAATTAAATAAAATTTAATCATGTTTATAAACTAGATAAATGAATCAACCCATTATGTTATCCACATATGATAAATCAAGTAAGCATACACCTACTAATAGGAAACATGCTAAACCATCAACATGTCATAAACATCATAAACATCATGAACATGAATAATCACATAATGCATAAAATGAATCATAAATCAACTATAACATCACACACCATCATCAATAAAATCATAACTCGAAGCAAGTACTAAATATATATAGATTATTGTCTTTTAAACTATTATGATTTTGATTCCAGCCTGTGAGACGATACAACGAGATGTATATACCATTTTGAGAGACATGAACATTGTTATATATATATATATATATATATATATATATATATATATATATATATATATATATATATATATATATATATATATATATATATATATATAACAATGTTCATGTCTCCCAAAATGGTATATACATCTCTTTGCATTTGCTCGTACACTAGAATCAAAATCATAATAGTTTAAAAGACAATAATATATGGTGTAGGAGCACTACCATCCCTTGGATCTTGTCTATCTCTCTGCCTTGTTTGTGTCCCTATAGATGTTGTGCCACCAATAGATATAACTCGATCTATTAGGTACCATGTATATCATGGAAAATATGGAATCTTAGTAATAACGTGTCTCTCATAATATCTTATCTCCTCTACAATCATAACATATCTCATCACTAGGATATTCTAAGGTGGTCCCATCACTGATCTATTATGTGTTCATATTCTTGCCTGTCTTAGAGCATCTTTCTCAGATGATACCAAGGTCAACTAGGCATGTATCCCATGCCTCCCCTACGTGATAGTAACTATTTGTCTCCATGTATAGTCTTTCTCCTAGGTCATAATGGCTACTTGTGCCTAGAAACTATCTCTCTCTTAAGTCTTCACTACTAGTTATACCTGCACCATGTCTCTCTCTTGTGTCATGTAAGTCAGAGATGCCTGTACAGTATCCATTGTTACCCTCATAGTATCCCTCTCTATGATAACTATCTGTACATTAGGATTATCCTCTTCCATTAGTACCTCCTCCTCCTCCTCCATTTGTACATCCTCAACCTGTTGTTGTCCTCCATCCACTCTAGCATCTGAACCCTATCATCTATCTCCCCTAACTATTGTAGGTACTATCCATACCACCAAGCAAGATAATCTAGAGTCACCCCAACATCATCAACTATTGTAGGAGCTGGTAGTTCCTTGTATAGTGGCTTCTCCTCTACTAGCTATGGTAGAGGCAATGGGGCCTCTGCATCCTTGCATCTATACCTCAGGAATACTCCTAGGACACCCTGCACCAAGACATACTATCACCTCACATGGTCAAATGGGATCAGCTCTATCTCATGCTCCCTCTTCTTATATATCCATTTGATACTCTGCAAAGAAAATATCTATGTACTTAACCCCTTTCATGATGGGAAACATGTGTATGATCTCTAAATAAGCTCCCCATCAACCAATGCCTAAACCATGCTAAATCTTGAACCTCTCCACCTACTCATGGTAGCTCCATATCTAATCTCCACCTCATAAAGCCAATTTTAAATTAGGCCTAGTGCCATGTCATCCATGGTAATCCAATGTATCGTAAAAGAGTAATATGCTCATATGCCCAATTGTGGAGTAGGAAGCATACACTCATCCCATATTATCTATGTACTCAATAACCCTACAAATATCGATACACCTAAACTAACATTGTTGGTGTCTATGAGAAAACTATCTGATCCTTGAGCATATCCACTAAAGTGCCCATCAGAGCCTAAGGGTATCTCCCACCACTAGAATCAAGAATGCATAATAGGTGATTGCTATCATCAACATAGTCATTAGTA
Source organism: Torreya grandis (assembly GCA_037957365.1). Classification (NCBI taxonomy): domain Eukaryota; kingdom Viridiplantae; phylum Streptophyta; class Pinopsida; order Cupressales; family Taxaceae; genus Torreya; species Torreya grandis. The sequence continues at coordinate 374,573 of JARHVA010003478.1, read as the reverse complement.
GTATCCCCTTAGTATCCATATGGTAAATATCCTCAAAGTAGAATCCCCCACCATGCCACCAGGGCTCTACTTCATACTCTCTATACAACAAATCCATCTGTATGTCTTGTTTCTCACTATGAATAGGATCTACTGCTCGACCATATATGGGTAGCCTAAAAAACCTATGAATGTCTTCTAATAAAATGGTAATATTTCTTATCAGCAACATGAATGTGTTGGTAGCTAGGTCTTAATTCTTAATGAGGGATACCAATATAGCCATGTCTCAAGGCATGCATTGATAGTTATGCATGCCACCCAAACCCATCGCTATCATATGGGCCCACTCAACCCCAATCATATCTCTACCTAGCTCCTCAAGAAGCAATGCCACCCTATCCCACATCATCAATAGCAACCTCACCTATAAGGTTTGATAAATATGTTAGCTTAACCTACACTTAAAAAACCCCACACACATTTTGCCTACACTACCCTAGTCGCTACACCTAGGCACTAACCTATGTTCATTACCTCCCACACTAGCCTACACCAACAATCCTATTTACCTACCCTTATGATTTTTTTGCATGCCAATACCCCTAACTACTCTAACTTATACCTACTTCTTGTTATCCAACCTATGACTTGTACCCTTTCTAGTTTAGCCTCACCACCTACTTAGACAACCCAACACTTTGTGTCCTTCAAACCATTTAAACACATTTTTAACTTTTTTAACCCCACACCCTTTAACCTAAAACTGATGTCAATCGACCCTCAGCTGATACTGGTTACTTGTTAGACTAATGTCAGTCTACCCTCGACCAATACTAGTTCCTTATTATGGCCCAATATTGATCCAATCTTGACCAACACCAGCTCCTTATTGACTGATGTCGGTCAACACTCGATTGACATCAGTCACTGTATGTTGGGGTTGAATCCTAAAACACTAATTTACATTAACCACCTAATTAAAATACCCAAATAAACTATTGCCTCCCCTATTCTACCTTATTTACCAACTAAATTCCTATAAAACATTGAATTACCCCATATCCTACACCATTATCCTACCCACATTCCTATTCAAATCATAAAACAAAAGAAAACCAAAAAGACAACATAGCTTACCTCATCTCGTGATCACTACCATCATGGTACCTGATGCCCAACCACCACTTGCCCTTTACCCCATGCTTGTCCTCCAACTCATTACATTTTTGATATTCTCTATCCATACCTAGTCCTCATAGTCTGCCTACTTGGTATCCTATCCACAACTAATCCCACTACCAACTACCCCATGATCCAATCAACTCACATTATTAGTTGGTTTAGACATAATTTTATTGGCAAACTATCACACTTGTTAAAATACAAATGGCCCCAAAAATAGTAAAAAAAATTATTTTGACCTTTTTATTCATTGATCCCCTTTTTTTAGGGTTTGGCTAGTGACTGATGTCAATTACCCCTAGGGTTGGGATGATCAAAGTTGGTCGATCCCACCTTCTCCCAACTAATATTGGTTAGGAAGATTAGGGTTTTATCCCTTAGACCCTACCCCTAACCTTGGACCCCTTTCCACCCTAACGAATCCTTTTACACATTGCACTAACATACTTCACATCTTGCTCCTCACCCACCCATTAGAGTTTACCCTATTTCTCCTCTACTACATAAAATCACTTTCATTCCCTTTAGTCCTTATTGATACATGTTCACATATTTTTTGATAACCCCTTGACTTAGTCATGTTAAACACATGCATGATTTTTTTGTGTAACCCTTTCAATTACTTTGGAATAAGCCCACTTATGGTTTTGATACATACAACCCATTTTATTTTCTCAAGATCACCCTACTTTTGGCTCCCCACAAACACATATACCTTCACACAAAGACTTGAATTGATAAGTACACCCATATTATCTATGCCTAATGTTATGGCTTGGTTCAATTATCACTTATCCTCCTATGTGCCACTTTATTTTCAAATTAATTTAAACATTGTAGACTCATCTAGGTGAAATTTATATCATTGCACTTCATTACATTTTATGCACCCTTTGGTACTTCCATGCCTAACCACACAAACCACTTTTCCATCTACTTACCCTTTTATCAAACCTAAACCTGACTTCATTTTCACCTCATCACTTCCTAATTTGAGGGGTAACACCTCCTCCCATACTTGGGGCATCCAACTTCCATTGCACCTTTTATTTTTGTCTTACAACTTGTTAATGCAACCTATGCAATAAAAAGAGGCAAAATGTAGACACTAGAAAATTGCACCAATAGTTCTAGTTGTCACAAAACACTTTTTTCAGCTCCCTTGGCCCCCTTAGGTTTGAATATTTCTTAAATCACCTTAAAAACACCCTTTACCCCTTTACACACATTTAGCTAAATTAATTAGTTAATCAAGTTAAATAATCCTATTTATACCTCGCCCTAAACAAACCCATGGCTAACTTAGCGACACCTAGCCTTAAGACTATTTTTTACCTTGGCATTTAATACCCTAACCTCCTAGACCACTTCTTCCTACATGCCTATGCTACCTTAAATTAGCTTAGACCACTTCTAATGGTCTTAATGGCTAGACTTAAGTACAAATTACTATTTTGGGAAAGAAAGACCCTTTTTGCCTTGACTGACATTGGTCACCCCTCGATTAATGTTGATTGACAAAGACTAATGTTGGTTAATTAAGGTATCCCCAAGACCCATTCTCAAGAGGTTGAAATATTTGAGCAAGAACCATAACTCTCATGTGAATCTTATCTTCCCAACAAACAAAGAATCAACCCAAAGATCAGAAAGTGCTTTAACACCTCAATATGAAGGACTCAAGCACCATTACTCTATCCATTTTGTTTCAGGCTCCCAAGTGGCTCACACTTAACTTCAATACATTTCTAAGCCAACAACTCTACAAATAGTTAAGTATCTTATACTTGTTCTAACTTCAGCTATTTAGTTTCATTAGTTTAGTGCTTACACCCACTTTTAATCTCTCCCCATATTCTCTCTTGTGTTGGAGTTCTACAACTCCAAACACTCCCTCTTCCACCAAACACCCACTAAATATTCCAAATCATTTGAGTGTCAAATCCATAAGTTTGATATCTTTGAGGCTCCCTCCTATCTCCATGACCATCAACCAACCCCCAAACAACCCATAAAGCCCTTATGTAACTAGCCCAAAGTCTATTTTATCCAAAAGTAGAATCATGACAAACCCACAATGACCGACATTGGTCACCCCCTGACTAGCATCAGTCATCCCTTGACTGAAATTGGTTTCCTTAACCGGTATTTGTTGCACATTTATTGGCATTAGTCTTTTTGTAATTCTTTTTCCCCAAAATAACAAGCTAAAATCACCCATCAACCCTCACCCAAAATCTAGTTTTTTGACTTCTATCACAACACAGAGTCATAAACAATTTTTTGAATCAAGTTTTAGAATTTTAGCATTAGTTTTGAAAAATTTAATGTTATTTTGTTAAAATCACTCATTTTCTCTTGAAAAGCATTTATTTCATTATGATTGAGTACTTTCCATTATTTTATGCAAACATCTCTTATCATTTTTTAGAACTTAACTTTTTTAAAGAGTGGATTGTCAGCCTTCTAGTGAAGTCTTTCACTTATTAGATGTAGAACTTGCTAGGAAATCCACCCTCCTATCTTGCTAATCAATCCATTTCTAGCTTCACTCTTATTGCAAGTCATTCCTCCCAAGCTAAAGAGGAGTTTTTCACATCGATTATATCACGAAGCATGCAACTAAATCTAGGTTCATCTAAACCTTTCTCTTTCTTTAAAGTTTTACTTGTTTTTTTAAAATAAAAATAAAATAACATAAAACATAATGAAACATAACCTTTTAGATCAATCCGTTAGACAACTTGTAGTGACAAGTTCAGTAATGCAGCTTTTTGACATTGAATAAACAACTTCTTGAACTCCAATTACCATTTTTTCCTTCAAGACCTTCACTTGAGAATATATCACTTGAATCACATATAGATAGATATATTACATGTTATTAAACTACCAAAATGTTCAAATCCACCTAAAAGTGCCTTTTCACTACCGTTTAGGAGTGTAGAAATACTGACAAAAAATCTTGTCAAAGTTTAAGTTATGGTTACAGAGCTCTAGTTTTGATGCATCCTAAAAAAAATGACACTGATAACACATCAAAGGAGTTGGATAACATATAGGACTAGGTTATTGGCCTCCCATCAGATCTGATCGACAAACCCATCACCTATTCTGGCCTCAAGAATGCCCTTCTCAATAAAAGAAAGATGCAATATTTTAGCCAAAGATCAAACACAAATAAAAAACTTGTAAGAAATTTATATAAACTATAATATCCCTCCCCTACCTCTTTAATCCCTCTAATTATACTTTGGATCACTCAGGTGGAACCTTCTAGAGTAATTTGTTGGATAAGTTGCAGTGACGGATCCAAAAATATAACTTTTTAGCATTGAATAAGTAACTTCTTGAGCTCCAACTCTCATTTATACCTTCAAGACCTCAAATTGAGAATATATCACTTTATATATATATATAATTACATGTTATCAAATTTATATGATATTCAAATCCACCCAAAAATGTATTTTCACTACCATTCAGGAGTGTAGAAACACTCCCAATAAATATTGTCAAACTTTAAGTTATGGTTGTAGAACTCTAGTTCTACTGATTCCTGATTGAAAACTTATAATGTCAACATGTTCAGGGGGATAATATCTAGGACCAAGTTCTTGGCCTTCCATCAGGCCTGATTGACAAACCCACCACCCATTCTGGCCTCAAGAACACCCTTCCTAATATAAGAAAAATGTAATTTTTTAGCCTAAGTTCAAACACACATAAAATAAAAATTTTAAGTCATTTCCTTGAATCATAAGATCCATCCCCTACCTATTCAATCCATCTAATATCACTCTATTTAACTCAAGTGGAACCTTCTAGAGTAATCAGTTGTATAAGTTGCAGTGATGGGTCTAAAAATGCAACTTTTTGGCATTGAATAAGCAACTTTTTGAGCTCCAACTACCACTTCTGCCTTTGGGATCTCCACTTGAGAATCTAAAAATTTAATCACATCTATATTCAAATTACATTTCATCACACCACCATGATTTTCAAATCTACTCGAAAGTGCATTTTCACTACTATTCAGGAGTGTAAAGACACTGACAACAAATGTTATCAAAGTTTGAATTCTAGTTACAAAACTTTAGTTTTGATGCTTCCCGACCAAAATATGATATTTCCAACACATATAGAGGGGAAGATAACATATAGGACTAGGTTCTTGGCCTCCCATCAAGCTCGATCGACAACCCCACCACCCATTCCAACCTCAAGAATGCCCTTCCTAATACAAGAAAAATGCAAATTTTTAGCTTAAGTTCAAACACATGTAAAATAAAACCCGTAAGTCATTTATGTGAATCATAAGATTCTTACCATACATATATAATCTCTCTAATCACATATTTGAGTACCAAATGAAACATTTGAGAGTAATTCATTGGATAAGTTACAGTGATAGGTCTAAAAATGCAACTTTTTGGCACTGAATAAGTAACTTCTTGAGCTCTAATTGCCATTTTTGCCTTCAAAACCTCCACTTGAGAATATATCACTTTTATTACCTATATATAGGTAAATTACATATTATCACATTTCCATAAAATTCAAATCCACTCAAAAGTGCATTTTCACTACCATTTAGGAGCATAGAAACATTGATAACAAATATTGTCAAAGTTTAAGTTGTGGCTGTAAAACTCTAGTTCTGATACTTCCTGATCGAGAAATGACATTGGTAACACATATAGAGGTTGGAAAACATCTAGGACTAGGTTATTGGCCTCCCATCACCCATTCTAGCCTTAAGAATGCCCTTCTCAATACAAAAAAAATACAAATTTTTAGCCTGAGTTCAAACATACGTAAAATGAAACCTGTAAGTCATTTTTATGAACCATAAGATCCCTTGCTTACCTCTTTAATCCCTTTAATTGAACTTTGGAGCACTCAGGTAGAACCTTTGAGAGTAATCCATTGGATAAGTTGCAGTGACAGGTGTAAAAATGCATCTTTTTGGCATTGAATAGGCAACTTCTTGAGCTCCAATTGCCCTTTCTACCTTCGGGACCTCCACTTGAGAATATATCACTTTAATCATGTTTAGATAGGAAAATTATATGTTATCACACTACCACAATGTTCAAATCCACCAAAAAGTGCATTTTCACTACCGTTCAGGAGTTTCTCTTAGCTTGAAGAATATATAATTCTCTACTAACAGTGCCAACCACGTGAAGGTGGAAGCTTATCTGGCACCACTAACCTAAAAAAAATTGTTATTAAGTAATTAAAAATGAAATTCATATGTACTACCTATAAATTAAAAAAAAATTGGTAAAATTGATTACATCTATATTTGAAAATTCAACATACCTACATATTTCAAACCAATGAACCATTAAAATCAGCTCTAACCTTGATAGTATCAAGAATAGCTTCATGTTTTAACTCCAAAAATTTCAATAGTTTCCTATTTAATGGCCTCCCATGATATTTTTGTAATCGAATATTCATTTCAATTATCAAATTTGAATAGTGTAGCATCTTCCTGTGTGTTTAAAACTCTTTAAACATTCATTGATCTAATTTTTGTATAAGATATTGTCGAAACTAAATTCTAGTGACTACCACTAACCCAGTGGGATAGTCAATGCATTCTCTATCTATAAATGGGGAAGTCAAACTTTTATTTATCTCTACACATTGACACAAGTAGTAATCAGTGCCCTCTTCATTGTCCTCATCTGCAATAAATGTAAAAAAATGCCTTGTATCACAAAAAACCATTTATAGTGGTTTCTACTCATTTTCGCTATTTACATTCAAGAGAAATAAGAAACTAAAGTAATGGTCAGGGGTTAGATGATACCCGAATGAAGTTGCACACCATTATCCAGATGTTGTAGGAGCTCCTCTTTGGCTGTGGAGGATGACACCTGTAGATAAGAAAGAAACTCAAACACAGAAAATGTTAGATAGATATATGGTGGACTGCCAAGCAAAGCTCAGTCTCAGAAGTGCAAAGACTTCCTTGAGGGATGACAGTCCACTTTTTGATAAAAATAGTGTCGGATAAAGAAATAATAATGACTTAAAGAAAGAGAAAATAGATAACGCATACCTAATTCTTGCAATCTATCTGTCACAATCACTGATGCCGATTAGTCTGCCATCATCGATTGGTCAGGTTGTCGACATCGGTTATGCTGCCGATGTCGATAGGGGCAATGGGCCTTAGATGGGTCTCTGGTTGATGTCTGTGGTCAACAAAATGGTCTGAGAGATTCAAAAAGGGTTGTGCAGGGATGTAGGACCGTGGACAGAGTCTTAGGAAGAACAAAGGTAGGGGACAAGTTGTCAAAATGGGTCAGGACAAAAGGAAGGCTTTTCAGCCTCTCCAAGAAGAAGGCCGGATTGGGTCTCAATAGTACTCAAAAATAGCCAAATGGATTAATTACCAATGCATCCTAAGTTACTGAAATGAAATAGAAGAATAATTAGCTCTTGGTGGAGAACCAAAAGTGTAGAAGACTTGTTCCCATTATGGTTGATGTTAAAGACCTTGTGCAACATTTCAATCTGGTGTGGAGTGAATTCTGTAGAGTTTCTTAGCCTAGATAGTGATGATAGAATGATGATGCCTTGTCCCAAAACCTGCCTTTGATATGCAAAGAGTCGAGGAGAAAGAGAAGATGGATTCGGGTCTGTGATCAGAGAATTCACATTCAGGTTCGTGATTAGGCCAGGCTCAAGGTTAGAACCTAGTTTAAATAAACTGACATTGCTGATTCTGTCAGCATCGGTTGATAGATAACCGACATCAGCGGCTAGAGAATGGGTAAAAAGGCTATTTTTAGCCTTTTGCCCATTCCCCCATCTACCAAGTTCAACTGTCGTTGGCGAACGGTCAAGAGGCAGGTTAAAATAGGCATGGGAATTAGTGGGAGAGTTGAAATAGGTCTTAGGTAATTATGATTTGTCATAGGGTCATAAATGGTCTAAGGGCGGGGTATCCACGGTAAGGTGTCCTAGGTGATGTGTCCTAGGTGAGTTGTCTAGGGTGATGATTAATTTAAAATAAGTATTTTTAAGTTAATAAAGTATACGTTAAGCATGTTGAAGTTAGAAAGGGACCAAGGGGGGTCGACACTATTTTGGTGTCTACATTTTGCCCCTTTTTGTCTTGTTAGTTGTTCTTGACGAACTGCAAGATAAAAATAGGAGTAAGTTGCCCCAGGTATGGGATAAGGCGTAGGTTGCTCCAAGTATGGGATGAGGTGTTCCCCCTCAAAGCAGGAGTTGAGGGAAGGTAACTTGATATCGGGTGCTGATTTGATAGGTAGTGGATGGGTATGGTGAAGTTGGAGTGTGAATGTTGCAATAGTTGAAATTGCACGTATACCACTTCACGTGATAGGTAGGTCAAATTGTCACCATCAAAGGTTGAGGAGTGCTAAAATTGAAATAACAAGTCCCTAGCATTTATTCGTAGCTGATTGGGTTATTTGATCTAAGCTGTAGCTCTAATTGGTCATCATGTTTCAAGTATCTCGGGCTCAAGAAGTGCTCTTGGAAAACACAAAAAAGTCACAAGTAGTGGGGATCAACTAGGGCGTGATCTGACAATAAGTGTGAGGGTCATGGACAATTTTCTAACTATTCGTGAGGTAGCATATATGCAATCAAAATAACTAAGGCAAAGTTGTCTTGGAAGTGGTCATGGTCGGAGGAGATAGTCGCGATCTCCAAGGTCATTGGTCGGGTCGGGTTGAGTCATGGTATGATCTCAAGTGGTGTGTGTTGTGGTCAGAGAGATGTATGTGATGTCCAATGTGCCCCATGAGAAACCTAGGTAACTCATTCAGTGTCAGGGCTGGTTGTTTGGTCATGATTTTGGGTTGGTATGGATAGTTGGTCCATTAGATGGATAGACGAAGGAATGGCCGAGCTACCCTTAAAAGACCCCATGTCAACTGAGTGCTACCTACATAGCCCCTATTTGAAGGGCCTCAAGCCAATGTAGTTCTCCCTGAAAGGGAAGAAGAGAGTAGGCTATGGACTGGGTTGGTCGAGGTCAAATCATGGTTAAAGGTTATATGGTTTGTCCATCAGGTAGACGAACAAACGAATAGATGGCTGACGTCATTAGGGAGACGAACGGGCGAATGGATTAGTGGATGGCTGAGCTAACCTCAGAAGACCCCATGTCAACAGAGTGCTGCCTACATAGCCCCTGTTTGAAGGGCCTCAGGCCAATATAGTTCTCCCCAGAAGGGAGGAAGGAGTCAAAGAGGTCGATAGTTGGTTTGGTCATGTTAATGGTTTAGCACTTCCCATATGTCTGATGGTACATGCTTGAAATGATGAGTGTATGATGATGTTAATTTTTTTTCCATATTATGTGATGGTGTATTCTATAACATAGGTTGTGTTTGGTCGATAGCTTCCATGTGTATTGTTTTTCATAGAAACTAGTGTGAATGGGCTATGGTAACACAAATTGATATTTGCATTAAATAAATCATGAGGTTATGTTAATGGTTAGAAAAAGTTTTGGTTTGGTTTGGTTTGGTTATGGAAATTGATTTGGTTGGATGTGACAAAGGTATGTAAGAGTGAAAGGTGTTTTTCTCTTTCATTGACAAGGACCATAATGATAGCATAAATAGGGTTATTGCAAACAAAAAGCCCCGTTCATGCATTACGTCATTGACCATTGTTTGTGTTAAAAAAGTATTCAAATCACTTGATGTTAAGTGAGCTCAAAATCCCTTGGGTATGTTGGGGTAATAGGTTTGATTATGCGAGATATGAGGATAGCGTAACCCTTTTTAGCAAGGATAACTTTGTCCCTTTTATAGGTGACCCTGAGAATGACTATAGGCAAGTCCATGACTTAATAGCTTGTCAGTCAATTTTTTTTTTTTTTTTGGTGGTAGACTGATCAATGCGGGAAGTCTACGTGGGGATGTTGTTTTGTTTTGTGGTCATATGTGAAATTGATCGATGCGGGAAGCTTCTGAGAGAGTGCTATTTGTAACAAAATTTGGGTATAGCCATCCTTTGAGGGAGTGGTCTATATTTTACTTTGTATGTTTTGATGTCTTTGAATAGCTATCCTTTAAGGGAGTAGTCTAGTAATTACAATAATGATGCAGCTGTCCTTCGAGGGAGCAATCTACATTTATAATTTATGACCTTTTGTTAGGCATCTCAATTTTATGTTTTGTTGACTGAAGTTTTAGTCATGGACGAGCCTCTAGAGGTTTGGGGGTATCCCTTTTATTAAGACAAAGCATTCATGCTTGACAAAAGGGTTGACTAATGTTTGTAAGAAAAAAAAGGGTTGAAGGAATAGGGAATGATAATGATGAGGGTTACTCAAGGGAAGAGCTCAAGTTAAATATCAAGTGAATGAGTGCTTGATTAACAGTAGAATAGTCATAGATGCAAGGCATTAAGGGGCTGAGGTTCTGGTCGGCCTTCAAGAGAAGACAGATGATAAGTCCCTGATCCATACTTATGCGTTATGATATAAGGTCTAAGCCAATTAGGAGTAAACTTGCCTCATTTACTTCTTTCCATATTGGTCACGTGTTGGTTTTCTTTAAGGATGAGATCCCCGATTTTGAAATCTCGCTCTTTTAGATTTTTGTTATAGGCACGTTTGATGTGATTTTGGTAGATATGAAGGTGATTAAGAGTGGCAAGACGACATTCGTCAAGTAACTCGAGTTGGGCTAATCGATCTTGATGAAAGTCATCGTTAGAAAGTATGTCGTGCAAAGAGATGCATAGAGAAGGTATTTGTACTTCAAGAGGCAAGATGGCCTCAATTTTATACACTAAAGAGAAAGGTGTAGCACCCATAGGGGTTCAAATGCTAGTGTAGTAGGCCCACAAAGTGAAGGGAATGTGAATGTGCCAATCCCTTCCAGTGTCGTTGACCACCTTCATTAGGATTTTGGTTAAGATTTTGTTAGAAGCCTCTGCCTGTCCATTTGCTTATAGGTAATAAGGCCAAGAGAAGCTAAGTTTAATGCCGAAAAGAGTTGCAAAGTTTTTGAACGATTTTTTTTTTGAAAGATTTGCCATTATCGGTGATGATTTTGTGAGGTACACCAAAACGACAAATGATGTGGTGGTTGATGAAGTCAACAATTTATCAACTTTAGTGAGATGAGGGGAATAGCTTCCACCCATTTAGTGAAGTATTTGATCGCAGTGATAATAGACTGATGTCAAAGAGAGGAATAAGGGTTAATCTCACCGATTAGATCTAAACCCCATTGTGAGAAGGGCCAGAAATCCTTAGCAGCTTGTAGAGTGTGGCTAGGGGTGTGAAGTAAGTTAGCGTGTTGTTGGCAATTGATACAATGTTGAACATAGTCACTGCAGTCTTGGTGAAGAGTGGACCAATAATAGCCCAGGTGAAGGATGCATTTTGCAACCGAGTTACCACTGAAGTGTCCTCCACAAATCCCATCATGAACTTGTTTAATGGCATGAGGTGTTTTAGTGGAGGTTAGACATTGAATAAGGAGGCCGTCAAAACTTATTTTGTAGAGAAGACCCCCTAACATGGTATACCGAGTGGTCTCTTGATAAAATCCTATCGTGCATTGCTAGAGAGATTAAGAGGAATGATAGAAAAAGTTAAGTAGTCAACAAGTTGTTTATACCAAACATCTTCTGGACTAGAGTCGATAGTGCTAACAAAGTTGATGTCAGTGGAAATGTATGAAGGCAATGCCAAACGATGTATCGTGACATAAATTCTTGAAGAAGAAGATGAAGATGGTATGCATGAGGTGAGAGAGGCCATTGTGTCGGCAAACTTATTCGTAGAGCGAGGAATAGTTTGCAAGAGATAATGGTCAAAAGACTTTAGTAATGTGTCAACACGGTGTTTATATCATTACAAAATTTTGTTTTTGCAAAGGTATGAACCGTTAATCTGATTAATGACTAGTTGTGAGTCGCCAAAGATGTTGATTGTCTTGATGCCTAAGGAAATGGTAGTTTGAAGTCCCAAAATTAAGGCTTCATATTCAGCCATATTATTGTTACATTCGAAGTCAAGTTTAAAAGATAGAGGCATGGGCTCGCCCTTGTGAGGAATGAGAATGACCCCCGCACCCCCACTGAGTTGACATTTGGATCCGTCAAAGAACATTGTCATTTGATAGAATATGTCATCAGTGGAAAGTGTGGCGATAGATTCATTGGGGAATTCACAATGAGAGGGTTGGTTGTCAGGTAGAGGGGCATCGACTAGTTGGTCAGCGATTGTTTGCCCCTTTATAGATTTTTGTTGAATGAATTCTAAATCAAACTTAGTAAAAAGCATGAGCCAACGAGCCATACGTTGGTTTTGGTATGACTTGGAATGCATGTATTTGAGAGGGTCGGTGTGGGTGATGACATAAGTTTTGTGATTGAAGAGATAATGACGAAGTTTGGAGGCGGCAAATACTAATGCCAAGCAAAGTTTTTTGGTATGAGTATATCGAGTTTCATAGTCAATGAGTGTTCGGCTTATATAATAAACCACCTGCTCTCGATGTTGTTCATCTCGATGCGCGATCATGGGACCTAAAGAATGATTTATTGCTAAGATGTAAAGATAGAAAGGTTGGTCGTCTTTTGGTGGAATAAGGATTGGTGGAGAGACAAGATAACGTTTAAGAGCCTCAAAAGCCTCTTGGCAATCCTTATCCCAATTAAAGGAGATGTCCTTCTTGAGGAGGTGATGAAAGGGTTGACATCGGTCAGAAAGCTGCGAGATGAAGCGATGAATAGATTGAAGCTTCCCTTACAGGCTGCGAAGTTGCTTTAGATTGGTAGGTGGCAGCATCTTGAGTATAGCTCGAATCTTAGCGGGATCAATCTCAATGCCATGAAGAGAAACAATGAAGCCTAAAATCTTCCCTAAGAGAACCCCAAAGATAGATTTCTTGGGGTTTATTCAAATGTTGTATTGAAGGAGGTGAGTGAAAATGATTTTGAGAATGGTTAAATGTTCACAACGGAGTTTGGATTTTCCCAGCAGGTCATCCACACAGTCCTCCATGATTTTGTGGAGGAGATCATGAAAAATATAGGTCATGGCACGTTGATATGTGGCGCTGGCATTTTTTAGGCCAAAAGGCATGACCTTATAGCAAAATGTCCCCCATGGAGTGATGAAGGTGGTTTTATGTTGGTCTTCCGGTGCAATCAAGATTTGGTTATATCTTGAAAACCCATCCATGAGTGATAACATCTCTTGACCAGTCGTAAGATCAACAAGTTGGTTGATGTTTGGTAGAGGAAAGTCATCCTTTAGGCAAGCTAAGTTGAGGTCACGATAGTCAGTACAGATTCGGATCCCCCCAGTTGCTTTTGTGACAGGGACGATGTTTGATACCCATTATGGATAATCAATGGGTTGGATAAATGAGACGGAGAGAAGATGTTGAATCTCCTCCTTGATAAGGAGTGAAATGCAAGGATGCATTTTGTGAAGCTTTTGCCTGACAGGCTTAGCCTCTGGGCTTGTGATGATGTTATGAATGACAATGTTAGGGTCGATGCCGGGCATATCGCTATAGGTCCAAGCAAAAGCTTTGCTATGGTCAGAAAGGAATTTGGTATAGTCAATTTGTTCTTGGGCATCCAAAGATTGACCAATATTTAAAACATGAGGAACATCGGAAGATGGAAGGTTAATGTCAATGGTCAATTCATTTAACATAACCTGCATTTTTGAAGGAAGGGGTCGTTGAATGAAAGAGTCATCTGCACCCATGTAGGTGAGAATGGCATAATCGTCTATGCATTGGATAGTGTTGATGGTAGTAGATTCATCATCTATCATGTTTGGATAAACGAGAGGGAGAGACTTGGATACCCCACCTAGTTGATAGGTTAGGGGTTCCAAGCAAATGGCATTTATGCAAAAAATACTAAGAGGGATGAAAACCACCGACTCCGTAGGTGAATATGGGGGAGTAGGCGAGTTTGGAGGTGATTGTTATATGATAGGTTTAGGGTGAGGGTTTTTAAAAGTTTCAGTAGGTTCTTCAAAACCTAGGCCATGTCATTTCTTGGCGTTCTTTATGGCCTCATCATTTGGTGGTTCGACGGGTTGGTGGGAGCCTTGTTCGTAGCGCCTAAAGCCAAAGCCTTTCCACTCACACCTATAATGATAGGTGTGAGAAAAGTTTGGGTTGCCAAGAAAAGAGAAGTCAGACATAAATAGTTGGGGTGATGAAAGAGGATTTCCATTAGTGGGAGCGCGATCTAGCCCTCCATAGATGAGATTTGTTTGAAAATTGGGAGGACCATAAGGGATGACCATTTTGATATGATGGTCATATCTAAGATTGTGATGAAGTTGTCCGTACTCTTGAGGAGTTTGGAACATGTCTAAGGTGAGTAAACGATACTCCCCAAGTGAAAGACGTTGGAAGGTATCTTTCATAGGGTCTTTTGTTGTCACTTGAGGAGGTGGTGTAGGTGTAACCTCCATTTGCATACTTGTTAAAGCTTCTGCAGGTGGAGGTGGTGTTTGGGTCGATGTTTTTAGAGGAATGAGAACATCGTTGGGTTGATAAGTTGTGTTGCATGTCTTGAAAGGGGAGGGATCTGTGGGAATAACATGGACTTGACCATCGTGTTCAAATTTGACACAACGGTGTAATGTAGAAGGGACACAAGCTATGGCACGTATCCAAGGTCATCCTAATAACATGTTGTATTGGAACTCCCCCTCAATGATGTAGAAGAGCTCTAGGACTATTTGTGGACCAACATGAATATGTAAGACGACGGTGCCAACGGTAGTGGCGGTGGAATCATTAAAAGAATGGAGGATTACATCAGTTTTTGACACACAATTATTTGGGAGGGATAATTGGTCATAGGCATGGGTGGAAATGATATTGATGCTGGTGCCCCCATCAATCATAACTCGCTTAACGTGAGTTTGATCAACGTAGTCTGTGATGAAAAGGGCAGCATCTTGATCTTCTAAGTTGGAGGTAGGAATTTCAGAATTACTAAAGGTAATAGAGGTGACGGTGGGTAATGATTAGACTAAGGCAGCTAGTGTTTGGGGGTCCTCGAGTTGGACCTCCACTGCCTATAAAGCTTTGATTAAAGCTTGACGATGTTGTGGAGAGCTTTGAATGAGGTCATATAAAGTCATCTTTACTAGAGTTTGGTGAAGTTGTTTCACCATAGAATCATGGATTGCCTCTGAAGAAGTGGGTTGGGATGTACCCAAGATAGAAATCTTGGGTTTGGGTGGTTGAGCAGGTTTGACAAATGGGTAGGTCCAAGGAATAGCAACTTTCTCTTTTGCTTTATCCTTTAAAGTTTGAGACCTAGCGGCCACATTGATGGTGTTAATCTTGAATAAAGGGGGCAAAGGAGGTAAAGGGACCATAGTCTGATGATGGGATCTCGATGAAGGTGGAGAGGTTGGAGAGATATTAGACGGTGTTGGAAATTTATTGACAGTATCCTCAACAAGAAGGGTGTCTTTTTTAGTGTCATGCCCAGGTGTGCGCTGATATAGGCAAATTGGGGTGTCATCGAACCAAGACGGTTTTGGTTTGAGAGGTTGAAATGGTTTAATAGGTGGGAGAGTGATGCTAGAAGTTTGCAAAAGTTGGCGTAGTATCAAAGCATATGAACCCACTAATGGGTCCGTGCTTGTTGATGCACTAGGTGTTGATGACTTTTGTTGGAGAGTTGTTCAGGGAGATTTCTGTACCACCTTTTGGGTTGGTGGTGTGGCCACTCGTGTAGACGACACTTTCTTTGTGAGGAGTGCCAAATTTTTTAGAGGAGGTATGTTTTTGGTAGGTAAAGGGAGTAATGGAAGCAACTTATTTTTGTTAGGTGTTGGAGTAGGAAGTACTCTTATTAAAGTAGAAGGATGAGGGCCCAAAATAGAGGGCAATGGTGATGGTGGGGGAGGAGTTCTCCGACGTGTTTTAGTAGTCCTCTTTAATATGGTATGAGGACTACTATTATGAGGGTTGAGATTCAAATCGACCTTCACTTGTGGGTGAGTGAGGTTCGATATGGGGTGAACATCAAGGGATTTAGCTTGTTTTGGCTTGGTGGTTGCTTGTGAGGGTTTAGGTTCAGATGTGGATGTTTGAGCTTCTAAAGTTTTGGAAGTAGAAGCCTGATCCTTGTCAAAGACTTGGGGATAATTTTTTGTGGATGAGTTGATGGTATGAGATGAAGCAGGATGTGTGAGATAAGAAGTTTTAAGTCACTCCCATAATGCCTCATGTTCTAAGTTCTTCGAATGGAGAAATCCTAAGTTTTCAACCAAACGAGAGAATGGTTTTGAAGATGTTAGACGAGGCTTTGGTTTTTTAGAAGATGTGGGTGGTTGTAAGACCGAAAATGTCTTAGATGCAGTGATCTCGGGCCAAAGGTGTGAGAGAGCCATTACTAGATCGTCTTCGTTCGGAGTAGGTGAAGAGACAAGTTCTTCTCTTGGTGGAGAAGGAATTGGAGAATGTGACTCCTTAAGAGGATAGAGGGCAGGGATGATCGTGCCTTTTACTTGTGGTCGAAGAGCAGGAAAGGTACGATTATCCACAGGTAATAGGAAGGATGAGGGCGGGGCTAGCGGCACTAGTATCATCAAAATGTCCTCCAATATAAGAGAGGTTGATGGAAAACTAATAGGAGAAGAAGGTTCTTCCACTCGTGGAGTAGAAACAGGAGAAGAAGGTTCTTCTACCTGTGGAGGAGAAATAGAGAAGAAGGCTCTTCTACCTGTGGAGGAAAAATAGGAGAAGGCTCTTCTACCTGTGATGGACAAATAGGAGAAGAAAGCTCTTCTATTTGTGATGGACAAATAGGTTGACTAACCTCTTCAGACTGTGGGAGAGGTTAGTTAGGCCTAAAAGGAGAGACCGTGTTGACTGTGCATATATTATACTCTTGGAGTCATCGACCATGGTCTGTACGTTGTTTTGACTAGGGGGATGGTTAGGAAAAGGTTATCTAAAGATGTCTATATTTTGGTTAGGTGGCACATTTGGGTTATCCCAGACAAGATCACCTTTGTCTAGCATGTCTTGGACAATGTTTTTGAAGGTTTTACAGTTGCCTGTGTCATGACGTTTGACACGATGGTAATTACAAAAGTCATTTTACCTATACCATGCAGGGATAGCTCACGAGGGATTAAATTGAGGTGGTGGTCAAATTTGAGGGAGATTGAGGACCCCCTGCTTGACTAATTTATCCAACACAAAAGCGTATGATTCTCCTATTGGAGTGTATTGACGCTGTACGTATCGTTGTTGGAATTGTCTTGTGATGTATTCTGATGTGGAGGGTTTGGATTGGTTAGTTGTGGTCGATGATGCTGATGATCTAAGTACCACAGCATTTGTTGATCCCTTAGATTTAGAATTGGAGGAAAAAGATTTGGAAGGAGGGTCATTGGATTTTGCGTTAGTATTTTTACTACGTAGTTTGACTTTATTTTCTTCGATAGCACGGAGTTCAAGCTTCCTAGCCATGGTGAAAGCTTCGTCAAATGTGTGGAATGTTTGGACCCGCAAAGTAGATGAGATGTGTTTGGCACATGCTTGTGAGAAGAGCTCAATGAGCTCTGGTTGAGGTAAAGTAAAGGAGAGTTGGTTGATTAAGCCTCTCCAACGGGCAATGAAATTGGCTATTGATTCATCGTCGAATTGTCTGATAGAATATAGGTCCGTGATGGAGACCTTTTTAGTGATGTTGATTGAAAAGTGGTCGAGGAATAATTGAGTTAGTTGAGTGAAGGTAAATAGAGAGTGACTGGTAATAAAACTATACCAATCAAGGGCAGCGCCATAAAGTGACATGGGAAATGTGCGTAGTAATAACGCATCATCATGTGCTATTAGGTAACAAGCATGCCTAAACGCTCATAGATGTTGCTGTGGGTCCTCTTTACTCTAAAAGTGAGTAAACCTGGGAAGTTCCCACTAACTAGGATATGGTTGGATTGAGACCAAAGGATGAATAGGTTCATTACAGATTTGTTCATATGAGAGAACATTTCTTCAACTTGAAATGGATGTCTCAAGATTAGACATCTTATCCATCAACAGCTTGATTAGATTGGTTGATGGATTGGTAGGTGGGGCAACCCCTAGGTTGTAGGCTACCTGAAAGATGTTAGGAGGGGCGTATGACGTGCTAGGTTGCGTTTGTATACGTGCAACATATTGGTAACTAGTCATAGGGACTGATGTTGAAGTCAAGGGTGGTTGTGTCATAAAGCTAGAAGGCACATCTTGACTTGATGTCGCCAAAGGTGGTTGGATGGTGGAAACACTAGCTGAAGGATGAGTAGTCACTCTAGTATTTATGGTTGCAAGAGTAGGTGGGATGGAGACAATTAAGTTCTTAAATGGTGTAGAACTTTGTTGAATGGTTTGTGGTTGAGGGGGTACAAAAACCCCAATGGAGGTAGCTCCAGAAATAGAAGGAGAGGCCACACTTTGAAGATTGGTCATGGTCAAGTTGTTAGTTGAGGCAATGGCCTGGGTGACCATGGATTGGGTTACGGAGGCTGTTGATATGGTTGCCATTTCAATTAAGGAAGTTGGCATCCCATAAACTGGGTTGCCTGAAGGATCTCGTGTTTGACTTCTTGTGAGATAGTGTTGAAGAGTCTTGACATTGAGGTTAAGGAACCTTTCAAAGTTTTGGTCCCCTTCGTGAACAATAGGGGGTTGAGTTGGGGTTGGTGTACGCTCAGTGTCTGAATGATACTCCATTAGAGGACTTGTTATAAAAGGTGAAGGTGGAAGTGGTTATTGCCTTGCATGGTAAACAAGAGTTTTAGCTTGACTACGTGTCAAAACCATTCAAGGAAAAATTTGTTCAGATTCTAAAAACTATATATTCAGTCTTAGAATTCTAGAATGTGTGTTTGATAGCCAAAAAGTCAGGTTTTGAACTTGCTGTTTTGAAAGAAATATTTTTGACAGGGACCGACGTTTGTTAAGTAACCGATATCAGTTATAAGAGTTGTCGAGGTCAGTGGTATAACTGATGTCGGTAAAGAAGGTTGCCGACATCGGTGTTAAAGCTGATGTCGGTGTCTGTGTATTTCCAGAAACACAGAAAACTAATATTTTTGAAAGAAAAAGAAATTCTGAGTTGTTTTTAGATCTCAGAATGCAACCTCACCAGCTCAAAAAAATTAGATAAAGACAGAAAAAGAGATAATGGCAAGCAAACCACTAAACGTTAAATTCCTAAGAATACATTTTAGAATCTTGGTGGCTTATGCCTTAGAAGAATATGTTTGAGAATTGGGATTTTAGAACGGGTCCTAAAAGAGGTAGTCTATGGTTGGTTTTGGGTTAAGTTTTGGTGCTCAAAATCTGTATTAGGTTTCATACGTGGCCTGGTGTTAGGAGCTTGCTCCCCTCACTTCACGAGCCCAGAGCCAAGCTGGGTTGCTTAGCCAATATATACTTCCCCTATAGTTTATACTTTGTCAGAGAACAGAGTGGGTTCTCCCCTTGGTAGTAAAGTCCAAGTAGGATTACCAGGAAGGGTAAGGTATCCGCTAGGTGATGAAATCCTAGTCGGGCCTTGTCTCAGGTATGTTTAGATGTTTGATTGTGTTTTGTGATCAGGTTGTGTAACATAGGTGCACTACGCTTTATTCATAATGCGTTTGTAATTACTAGATGAGCTAAATATGCTTTCAAGAAGGAATGAAATGCAATATATTTTTAACCCAAATTGAAATGTTTTATTCGGATGCAAACAAGTGAGGAAAAGGTTAAGAGCATGAATTTCACTACTTTAAAATGCAGAAAAGAAGTGACAAGAAGAAAAAGAAAGAAGTTCTTTTTAACTTGTGCTTATGGTTTCTTTTCGAGATAAAGAGATAGAAGAAGGATGCAAGAAGAGAAATCTTTCCTAATGCACCTATATGAAAGTTTGTTTTTATAAGAAATGGATTAAACCCAAGGAAAACTCCAGGGTCCCACCAGGCATGCCAAAAATGTTTCTACTCATTTTCGCTATTTACATTCAGAAGAAATAAGAAATTAAAGTAATGGTCAGGGGTTAGATGATACCCGAATGAAGTTGCGCACCATTATCCAGACGTTGTAGGAGCTCCTCTTCGGCTGTAGAGGATGACACCGGTAGAGAAGAAAGAAACTCAAACACATAAAATGTTAGATAGATATATGGTGGACTGCCAAGCAAAGCTCGGTCCCAGAAGTGCAAAGACATCCTTGAGGGATGACAGTCCACTTTTTGATAAAAAGAGTGTCAGATAAAGAAATAATAATGAATTAAAGAAAGAGAAAATAGATAACGCGTACCTGATTCCTACAATCTGTTTGTCACAGTCATCGATGCCGATTAGTCTATCATCGTTAGTTGGTCAGGTTGCCGACATTGGTTATGCCACCAACATTGATAGGGGCAATGGGCCTTGATGTCGATGTTGGTAGGGGCAATGGGCCTTGGACGGGTCTCTGGTTGATGTCTGTGGTCAACAAAATGGTCTGGGAGATTCAAAAAGGGTTGTGCAGGGATGCAAGACCATGGATAGAGTCTTAGGAAGAACAAAGGTAGGGGACAAGTTGTCAAAATGGGTCAGGACAAAAGGAAGGATTTTCAGCCTCTCCAGGAAGAAGGCCGAATTGGGTCTCAACAGTACTCAGAAATAGCCAAATGGATTAATTACCAATGCATCCTAAGTTATTGAAATGAAATAGAAGAATACTTAGCTCTTGGTGGAGAACTAGAAGTGTAGAAGACTTGTTCCCATTATGGCTGATGTCGAAGACCTCGTGCAACATTTCAATTTGGTGTGGAGTGAATTCTACAGAGTTTCTTAGCCTGGATAGTGATGATAGAATGCTGATGCCTCGTCCCAAAACCTACCTTTGATATGCAAAGAGTCGAGGATCAAGAGAAGATGGATTCGGGTCTGTGATCAGAGAATTCACATTCGGGTTCGTGATTAGGCCAGGCTCAAGGTTAGAACCTAGTTTAAATAAACTGATGTCGATGATTCTGTCGACGTCAGTCGACAGATAACTGATGTTGGTGGCTAGAGAATGGGTAAAAGGGCTATTTTTAGCCTTTTGCCCGTTCCCCCATCTGCCAAGTTTAGCTACCGTTAGTGAATGGTCAAGAGGCAGGTTAAAATAGGCATGGGAGTTAGTGGGAGAGTTGAAATAGGTCTTAGGTAATTATGATTTGTCATAGGGTCATAAATGGTCTAAGGGCGGGGTATCCAAGGTAAGGTGTCCTAGGTGAGTTGTCTAGGGTGATGATTAATTTAAAATAAGTATTTTTAAGTTAATAAAGTATAGGTTAAGCATGTTGAAGTTAGAAAGGGACCAAGGGGGGGTCGACACTATTTTGGTGTCTACAATAGTGACAGTTTGAAGATATATAATGAGAATTAATTGTACATAATGAAAAATATTCTACCTGGATCTCTAGATTAGACACATGATTAAAGTCATCTAATGATGTCATATTTGTTAGTTGTAATACTATTAGAACCTGATATGTGTTGATTGGAATTAGAGGTTTGGAACTCTAATCATTCACCAACTCTTATGATTCACACTCATTCTAAATAGAGTCCATGCATGTAAAATAGAAACATGCCAAGTGTCTCGTATGAACAGTCCAAGAACTTGCCTTTGAGATATGAAATGAGTGGAGGTCACTTGAACCTATTAGAGTCATATAATCCTCATACTTGGCCAAGTGATCTTGCTCCATTAAACATAAATGTTTATGAATAGTAGAAATTGGTTGAGCACCATGACACATGTTCTCATTACACCATTCAACCATGATTTTTACATCTATCAAATGAACACCCTCTTCAAATTTCAAATCCTCCCTTGCAATAACTATTTTTACACATGCTTCAGTACCTAATGCTCCCCTTTTCCATGTCCATCCTTAGTGAAACTCTAAATATGTTCTACACTAGTGGTAATGCATATCCTGCTCAACTAATAAAACATCTATGCATTTTTGAATTATGATGTGCAATTGTCTAACTAATTGTAATGTTTATTGAAATTAATGTTCCTCTAACTCAACTATTCATAGAAATTTTAAAAACAACCTTACACGTACTCTAAATAATGTGATCAATCATTGTTGATATATAAATGGTACTCCCTTAATATTTTCCATTGTTATTTTGTACAATCAAGTGCATGCATGAATGTTATATGCATGAATATGAAAATTTGTGATGAGTTCTAATACTATGATTGAACTTCCATTTGGGGTTTGAATGTGTAATTTTCATTAAAGTCAACTACTGAACAATCAAACCAAGTGGGAATGTATCCTTGATTATCTTAAAATGTTCATCCAACCATATAGCCCTGTATGTGTGCCTTGCATAATCATAAATAATTTTCTGCCTAAATTTGACTAATTTTTTTGAAACATGTATCTTTTTTGTAATAAACTCACACCTTTTATATTCTTTTCCATCTTTTACTTGATAAATCACTGATTCATGTTTAATTAAACTATTAGGAAATCTAGCTTTTACAGTGTGTAAATATGAGTATTTATCAAGAGGTAAATAGTAGGTTAGTTAATATTTGGTAGTAATATTATTATAAATAATATTACGAATACATATTAGAATATTATAGTTACTGAGATATATTGTTAATAAGTTATAACAATATATCGTAAATAGGAGTTTGCATAATCATAGGATTTAGGGATGAAAAAATGGTGGAGAAATTATAGGAATCATATTCCTATATATGTGTGTAATGTCTCGAATGTTTTATTGTCAGAGTGTGTGAATAATATAATATAGTTTTGTATTACAATATTTTGAAGATTGTCTCTCTGTTTGGGTCTGCATATTGCATGTGTTAAATTATCTATATTGGCTCTTTAAATTCCCAATAGTGGTATCAAAGCAACTTTATCTTGGTTTTTGTGATGAATATCTAATTTATTTTCAGGGGCTATTGTATTCTTTACTCACCCCTGTAATGAGAGTATTATTGGAATATTATAATTACACCGTAGAAGCTCCATGGACAATTATAACAATTCATGGTAAATGCAAAATCTAGGAGAAGATACTAGTAGAGGAGCACACAAAATTAGAATTATGTCTATCAATGAAAGCATCTAATTTTTTACTATACAAATCTGACTGCTACTTATTAAGCGTAGCCTCTACATCATTCAGATCTTTACATATAAACCTAATCAAGCTCAACCTACATATTAATGTTTTGATCACACATCTACAGATCCACACGTGCTTGTGGAGGCAAGGCTATTAATTCTGTTAGATCTACATTGGTTTGTATTGAGATTGAATATCAATCAATAGTCTCCAAATGCAAAAGTGTCTGGTTTATTCATTATCAATAATCAGTCATTGTTGATCTTTATTATTGAAAACATCACACCATATTGTATAGTGACTGTAATCCCACCTCATATGCATTTGGATAGTTTCACATTAGAACACTCTGCTCCATATAACCTGCATTTATATGTTAGACTATTGGTTGTAATATTTAGATTTTATTGCTATATGATCCACATCATGCAACATCATGTAATAGTGAAATTAACTATCTTTTAAAGCACAATCCTCAAACTATCTCATGATATACATAAGTTATCAACGCATGAAATGAGTTCATACAAAATGTGATACTCAGTATGCAATGCCTACCGTCAAGGTCAGTTAACATTGAGTCGTGAAAATAAAGTTTTTTTTTAAAATTCTTTGTTTAGTATTAGTTTATATTTATTATTTATAGGTAGTCGATTTGTTTTGCTTATAATTTTTTTTAGTGTTTTGTGTCATTTCTCAAAAAGTGTCAATTTTTGAGGATTTATTGTCATAGGTAAATATTAGTTTTTTTTTAACATGTAGCTTTTACCATATAGTTATGACAAAAATTAGTAGTTAATTATTTATTAGTTGTCAAAAGAGAAGAGTCAGTTTGTCTCTTAAAGGGTAATTATGAGTTTAGTCCTTTTATCAATTCATCAAAAGTTCTTAAAAAAGTCAAAAGTTATAATAGTTATTATTATTTATCGTTATGGTCATTTTTGTGTCAAGAGTGTACAAGTCATCAAAAATATTGCCATCTATAAAAGTCTTATATACTAGACAATTATCAAAGTTAAATATTTCTTTGTAAAGGATGCATTATCACTTTTATCCGACATCCTAATGTCAATTGGGTCAATATTGAGGGGGGACCCCATTTCAGTCAAAGCAACATGCAATTGAGTTTCATGACTTCATTCGTTGAGTGAGAAATGAACCCACTAGAGGCTAGAGGATACACTAAGGATGGAGGTTTTTTAACAACCTTTCATAAGTCACCAATGATGTGGTGATATTTTGTGTGGTGTGTTTTTCATTTCCATTGTGTGTTTGCAAAATAAGAATAAAAGAATATGTCTGTTCATGTAATGTAATATGTGTACCAATTTCAAACATAATTCCCTGAGGTAAAAGACATTGTGAAAGGATAAAAAGTGCCAATGTAAGTCAGTTCATGGACCTTGAAAGGGTTTGTGATAGAGATCCAAAAAACCATAGGAGATGAACAATTGATGTGTTCCTGTTCATGTCAAGGGTTGTGGTAAATCTATAAAACCATGGGAGAAGTGAGGATCTCTTTATGTCAAGGTCATGATCCAAAAAGGGCATGCTACAAGAGGTGAGCTTATTGCAAATGAGAGTGTGAATTTTTTTGTACCATGTAAAAACTATGAGGGGGAGAATGTTAGGAAATCTAGCTTTTACATTATATAAATTTGAGTATTTATCGAGCGGTAAATAGTAGGTCAGTTAATATATGGTAGTAATATTGTTATAAACAATATTACGAATATAGATTAGAATATTATAGTTGTTGAGATATATTGTTAATAATTTATAATAATATATCATAAATATGAGTTTGCATAATCATAGGATTTAGGGATGAGAAAATGGTGGAGAAATTATAAGAATCATATTCTTATATATACGTGTAATGTCCTGGATGTTTTATTGTCAGAGTGTATGAATAATATAATATAGTTTTATGTTAAAATATTTTGAAGATTGTCTCTGTGTTTGGGTCTATAGATTGCATGTGTTAAATTCTTTGTATTGGCTCCTTAATTCCCAACATAAACCAACTAATTCCTTTCCAATTTCACTTTTATTCTCCTCATGGATACATTTTTTAAATTCTAGCAATCCACCACAAAAGCTACAATTTTCATTTAAACATGATTTGTTATAAAATAATTGTCCATCTAGCCTTTTGTAAAAGATAGACAATTTAATTGTAAATTCAATGTCACACTCCTAAAAAATGTTGTTAGTATGGAAAGTACAATGAATATAGAAAAAAATATCATAGTCCTTTGAAAATTCAACATGTTGCCTAAAATAATAAGTGGTGCATGTGTGATTTATTTTTACATAAAAAGGTTTGGCCATCTCAACATATCTTTGACAAATAGAAATTTGTGGATGTTTTTTTAAAAACTTGGAGTAGAATTATGTTTGAGTCATATCCAAGAAATGTTTTGGATACAGTTCACAGCTACGAGAACCAACTCTTATTTTCAATACATCTCTTGCATTGGGTGAAACTCTTGTATTGTCTTTCCAAAATTAAGCAAGTAATTCTTTGAGAGTATCAGTTATTGCCTTGTCCTTTCATAGAAGTCTACCAAAGAATGCCTAGAGCTTATTGGTATTAGGTTCATTAAGTCTTTCACGTCTTTTAATTACTTTCATCAATGTTTTTTTGTTTATGTTAAGTGTTCGGCTTATTTTTTAAAGCATTCATTTTTCCCTTGTTTGGTCACTTACTGCACAAGCTGTAAGTATATGCTAGGTAGCATTACAATCTTGGGTGCATGATTTTGGGATTATAGTATGATATGCATCATGTATATTTTTAACAATTTCATTTTTTTCATCATCTATGTTAGATGTTTTTAGTCCTAATATGTATATTATAGGTCTCATTTTAATTAATTTTATCAATGGAACAAATAATTGACATCATTGACTATCATAATCCAAATTATGAAATAAACTATCACACATTTGTTGAGATAGTCTTCTTGAATGGTGATCAGACATTTTGTTATGCATTGGTTCTAAAATATTTTCATCAACTTCAATTAATTACTTGTCTTTTCTATGCACAATTCTTGGAGGTGTTGTTAATGGTAGAATTTGTTGAGAGAGTGTTTCAAAATTGTTATTACTTTCATTATTTAGAGGTGGGATGACATTTTATTCATTATATGTTTTCATGAAAATTTATTGATTGTTAATTTCATCATTATTTGTTTCCATCAAGTTTTCTTCATTTATGGGGATGAAACATCATACATAGACTCATTATCAACAAAATAAAAAATTTAAAACTTTGATTGTAAACTCCCAACATTATCTAATTCATTATTTTCAATTTCATTATTATTCATTTCATTATGGTCAATTTCATCATTATTTAATTCATTATGGTCAATTTCATCATTGTTTAATTTATTATTGTCAATTGGCTCATTATCTATGGCATTTGGTTCATCAAGATTAAGGTTTGTACCTTGTCTACCATAAAGTTTTTGCATTCGTATCTTGTGTTTCTCTCTCAAATATTATAATTCCTCTAGTTTCTTTTGCTTCAACATCTTCTTCTTTATCAAATGTGATTTTTCACCCATCAAGGACAATTGACAACTTTTCAAAGGTGGGGTCAAAAGTACACAGGTCTTGCAGGTCCTGTAAAGAATGTTTGCGGGGAAAAAATCTTGATTTAGGTTTAAAATAGACATTGAAAAGTGAGCTAAGTATATATAAATATTAACATGATCATGTTATCCAATAATGTAATCACGTTATATAACATGATCACATTATTCTTAATACTTAGCTCAGGTTAAACATAGACATTGAGAAGTGAGTTTTATATATATTAAGAATAATGCGATCACATTATTTAATAATGTGAATGAATTATAATTAATACATATTAGGGATTAGGGATTAATTCATTAATGCATAGGTTTTAGGGATTAGGGCATTAGGGCATAGGTCTTACACTTTATGTTTTAGGGTTTAGGGATGAGGGATTAGGCCATGTAGGGATTAAGTGTAAGGGTGTATAAAAGGTCTAATTACTCTACACCATGTGAACCTAATTCTTACTATAAAGGATGTTAATTGGGACTAAATTGATTAGTAAATAGGAAAAGTTTGTGGTTTAAAATTTAGGGTATAATGTCTAGGGTTCATAGTTTAGGGCTTAGGTTTTAATGTATATATGGTTTAGGGTACACATGGTTAATTACAAAGGTAATTGAGCATAATTTGAATCACTTGGACCTATTTGTGACTATAGAAAGAGTTTTTGGGTTTTCATTATACCCCATGTCATTGTGCAGATTGATTGAATTAGTCAAATGGGGTAATCATTCATGCGGCTTAAGCCAAACTGAGCCCTATGAAATTAATTCTTAGTCTAAATGATGTTAATTTGGGCTAAAATGATTGGTTCAAAGTTTAAAGAGTTTATATTTATGGTTTAGAGTTTAGGGATTAGGAAATTTAGGGATTAGGTATTAGGGTATATAAGGTACAATCCTGAAGGTGATTGGGGAAAATTTGAGTTCTTTGAACCTAGATATGTGACTAAAGAATGTGATTTTGGGCTCAATTAGCCCCCACATCATCATAAATTGAGCCAATTACAACAATTATGGTAATGAGTGATGAAATTTTGACCAAGTTCATCCCTATGAACCTAATTATTACTATATATAAAGGATGTTAATTGGGGCTGATTTTTTTTGGTTTAGGGTTTAGGGTCTAAAATTTAAAGGGTTTGGGTTTACGGCTTACGGCTTAGGGTTTAAGGTAAATGGTACAAGGTTTAGGGTTTAAGTTAAATGGTAAAATGTTTAGGGTTTAATATATTTGATATAGGATCCAATCACTAAGGTAATTAAAGAAAATTTGGGCTGCTTGTTCACCTATTTGTGATAATTACTTTCATGTTTGTATTTATGATAAAAATAGGGTCAGTTAAGCCATACATGTTACATACATTACACAATCGATTGAGCCATAAATTTGGTTTAGGGGCTCAATTTTTACCAAATCACACCTCTAATTGCACAAATTTACTAATTGGATCGATTCATGATACAATTAAACTTTTAATTTTTCCCCAAATCATATCTTGCTCTTGAAGGGGTTCAAATTGGCCTCAAATGCCTCCTTAATTAAATGAATCAACTCTTTGGTTAATTATATATGATATGAGATTAGGGTTAATTTTTCTCCAAATCATGTGATATACAATTTAAAATAGGCTCATATCACTCATTTTGACCCTAATTACCTCCACAATTGAACTAATCGATATTTGCATTCATTAGTTGATGACTTAAAGTTTATTAAGCTCAAAACCACATTATATACATGTAAAACTTGTATATAAATAAATAATGTTTCTTTGATTCAATTAAGATAATGAAATTGGAGATGATCAACCCCCAAATCACATTTTATAGTTATGCAATTAGGTTGAAGGGGCTCAAAA
Source organism: Torreya grandis (assembly GCA_037957365.1). NCBI lineage: Eukaryota > Viridiplantae > Streptophyta > Pinopsida > Cupressales > Taxaceae > Torreya > Torreya grandis. Next base: position 345,813 of record JARHVA010003478.1, on the reverse strand, counting down.
TAGCCCCAATTTACTTTAGATGCACAACGAGATTAGTATTCCAAAGGCTATGTTTTAGCCATAAGTTTAAAAAATGCATTATATAACATCTCATGATAAAATTAGTTATATTTTAAGGTATGTCTATTTGTGGTATGTAGTGGGCATTAGGGCACATGGATTACAATTTATGTTTTAGGGTTTAGGGATTAGGGTTTAGGTTTAAGCGTATATATAAGGTATAATCAATCTATGCCATCTAAACCTAATTCTTACTACAAAGGATGTTAATTAAGACTAGATCAATTGGTAAATAGGGAAAGTTTATGGTTTACAATATAGGGTATAGTGTTTAGGGCTTAGGTTTAGTGTATATATGGTTTAGGGTACACATGGTCAATTGCAAAGATAATCGAGGACAATCTGAATCACTTGGACCCATTTGTGACTATAGAATGTGTTTTTGGGTTGTCATTATATGCAATATCATCATGTTGATTGAGTGAATTAGCCAAATGGGGTAATCAGTTGTGTGACTTAGGCCAAACTAAGCCATGTGAACTTAATTCTTAGTTTAAATGATGTTAGTTTGGGTTAAAATGATTGTTTCAAGGTTTAAAAAGTTTATATTTATGGTTTAGATTTTAGGGATTAGGGCTTAGGATATAGGTTTTAAGGTATATAAGGTACAATCGTGAAGGTGATTGGGGCAAATTTGAGCTCCTTGAACCTAGATTTATGAGTAAAGAATGTGATTTTGCGCTCAATTAGCCCTCACATCATCATAGATTGAGCCAATTAAGTTAATTATAGTAATGGGTGATGTGATTTTGACCAAGTTAATCCCTGTGAACCTAATTATTACTATAATAAAGGATGTTAATTGGAGCTAAATTTATTGGTTTAGGGTTTAGGGTCTATAATTTAAAGGGTTTGGGGTTTAGGGATTATGGCTTAGGGTTTAAGGTAAATGGTACAAGGTTTAGGGTTTAGGTTAAATGGTACAGGGTTTAGGGTTTAAGATATCAGATATAGGGTTAAATCACTAAGGTAATTGAAGAAAAAATGAGCTTCTTGTTCACTATTTATGAGAATTACCTTTATGCTTGCATTTCTGATAAAATTTGGGTCAGTTAAGCCATACTTGTTACATACATTATACAATTGATTTGGTTTAGAGGATCAATTTTGATAAATCATGCTTCTAATTACATAAATTGACTAATTGGATCAATTCATGATAGAATCAAACTTAATTTTACCCCAAATCATATCTTACTCTTGAAGGGGTTCAATTTGGCCTCAAATTCCTCCTCGATTAAATGAATCAAATCTTTGGTTAATTATATATGACATGACACTAGGGTTGATTTCACTCTAAATCACATCATATATAATTTAAAATAGGTTCATGTGGCTCATTTTGACCCTAATTACCTCCACAATTGAACTACTCAACATTTGCATTCATTAGTTGATGACTTCAAGTTTATTGAACTCAAAACCACATTCTATACATGTATAACTTGCATATAAATAAATAATGTTTCTTTGATTCAATCTAGCTAATGAAATTAGCACTGATCAACCCCCAAATCACATTTTATATTCATGTAATTAGGTTGAAGGGGCTTGAAATAGCCCTAATTTACTTTAGATGCACAACTAGATTGGTACTCCAAAGGCTAAGTTTTGGCTTTAGGTTTAAAATATGCATTTTATGATAACTCATGATAAAATCAATTATATCATAAAATGTATAACGAATTACACCTTAAAACCAAGTAATTATAAGTAGTCAAGTTAACTTGTTAAAATGCCCATAAAAGTTTTAAAGTCTAATGTGATACCACGAAACCTTAATTAACTATCCAAGGTTAGGGACCTTTCCTGTATTACATGAAAGAACACCACTATTAGGGAGCTCAAAAACATATAAGATCATATATAAAATTTGAGCTCAAGATTAAATTTGGGTTTTTGGGTGTTATGAATATATAACTCGATCACATTATTAATGTGATCATATTATTAGTAATGTGATCATGTTACTAATGTATTTAATAACATGATTGCATTATTAACACAAACATGATACTTGAATATGAATTTAAACACCAAGCCTTTTAGCTTGAGAATGGCTTGGATTCCTGAGCCAAAGGCTTGGACTTGTCAATCTATAGTCGAGTCTAAGAGTATTGATAAAAATAATAAAATTAAACTCTAATCACCAAATACACTATGAATTTTAATAGTAAAATTTAAAAACTCAATACCATCATGATGAGAACACTCTCCTCTTTCCAAAAATGTGATTTTTATAATATTTGGACTAATTTAAGGTTCCAAACTATGTTGATTTCTAACTATACTTTTAAAGCCACTATAAGTTGCAAATATACATGCCTATACATGTTCATATAAATTTTTTTGTGGATCCAAGTATAAAACAAGTTATATGGTCACAAACTAGGCCTAATTATACACACATTAAAAAAATCTAATTTTTATTTTTTTGAGGTAGTTAGGCGTGCCGTATGGATGGCTATCCATTTTTTTGTTAGTTTTTAGGATCTATTTACTTAAAAAATTCATTAAAAATAAATAATTCATTGAAAAAAAAAAAAAAAAAAAAATATAGGTCACAAACTAGAATATCTTATCTAAAGTTTCACTGAAGTGTTTCATATTGGAGGTTTGTTAATGATGTCTCCAAGATGACCAAGGATGTTGATGAGGTGTTATGTGTGCTAGAATGATAATGACAAAGTGTGCTTCAATGTTCTTCAGTATTATTGCATAGTTCTTCATTGTTTGAATTGGATAGGTAGATGGTAGATGTTATTGATGGTATGGTCAAGTTACAGAGACCTTATAGGGTGTTATAAGTGTTTAGAGTGCTCATGGAAGTGAAAGGAATTAATCAGAGTAGTCATATGAGTGTTTAGGTTCAAGTAGTCATGTTAGCAAACAATGTTGAGTAAGTAATTTTATAATATCATATTTCACATGTGTGAAGGTTTTAAGAGTGGTTTAATACATGTATGGATTACCCTATGAGAGGTGATCATGGGGTTCAAATTTTAGGTCTGGACATTAAGTGTAGCAAAAGTTATAATAATCAAAGTTTGCCTCTCGAATAAAGTTCACTAAGTTTCTACACTTAGCCAAATTTACAAGAGGAGATCTAATAGTGAGAGTTCAAAAGATCTAAAAATGATCATCTAATATGATATAAAAAGATCCAATGGTGAGTGTATGTTTGTACAGATTATGATCCAACAACGTGTGTGAAGTCAATTTGTCAAATGATACACAGATTGCATGTAGAATTGCCAAGTGGCATAAGCACATAGAGACTAACAACAATGTGATCTGAGAGCATGCGAGACTACCAAGTGGTGCAAGCATGTTAACTAGATGGATTAGGGTGCTCAGAAAGCATGTGAGTGTGTTAAGTGTCTTAATCATGGAAGTGTAGATCAATGATCAACAATGAGCGATGTAAGTCAAAGTTAGGTGACTTCCAAGGAGATCAATGGAACATATTTGTTCAAGCTACTAGGGGACATGAGATGAATACACGTGTCTAAATATTTTTGATTTATATAGTGATCATTAGAAATTAAGTATTCAAATTAACAAAGAAAAAACTAGTCTATATTATTTGAGCTATAAATTTTAATATATGAAGAATTTGATAATGGCGCAAAAGGAAAAGTTGTAGATAATTTCAAGAGCTATCCAAAAAAACTAGTCTAAAGTTTTGAATGTCTATATAAGTTCATTTATTGTAGTTAGAAGCTGATTATTTGTTCATTCATGGTGTTCTTATGTACAATTTTTTTTTAAGCAATTTGTGCTTTAGTATAAGAGTGTTTTGGTAGGAGTAATCATTTGAAGATGTCGTAAGGGTCATATGGAGTGTACCCATGCATTTGAAAGTATTATTTTGTTCTTAATTTGCTTGATGAAATGCTAAATGGGTAATAAGTCTCCATGAGACCTATAAGGTCTATTAAGGCTTAATTGAAAGGTGTAACTACTTAAATGTGACCCATGGATGTTATGGATGACATGTGAGGATAACATTGAGCTATGTATTAGCATGATAGATGTATTTAGGGTTAAGACAAGTTTTATGGCTGACCTAGATGTTAATATTCATGAAGACTCTATAAAGAGTGAAGGCTAAGTTAATGGTTTTTAGATTATGATATGGATGTGTTGAGAAAGCAGAAGATATAGATGAAGGAAAGAAATCAAAAGGAGTGTGCTCAATGGATGGAATAAAATATAGTGTAGATTGAGGATGAGTGAAGAAGCCTAGAGTGATCCAAAAGGGGGGTTTGGATGCATTGATTTTATGAGCAAGTTTGAGTGTGTGTGATGAGTTGAAAGAGAGGGGTTATACATTATTTCTCCAATCAGATTGAAATGCAATCAAAGTTTTGGATTTGTTAATTTCATAAGGTGTTGTGTAGGTGCTCAAAATCTAGAATAAGTGGGTGCTTGTTCATAACTAGGGATGGGTGATCCTTATGAACTGGGTGATTCACTAAAATGTCTCAGATTTATGATCATATTATAGGACAAGTAGTCCATGTGTTTCTAGGGTTGAGAGTGGGTTTTATTCCCTAAGAGGGTTTCTCACATAGATATTGTGTTATGTGTGTGATCTTGCATCATATTTATTATTAATTTTGTATGCTTTATGAATGCTTATGGTCATTGATTAAGAGTTTAAACAGATTAAAATTGAAGTTTGAAAAATCTTGCATCACTATTTCACCCCCTCTCAGTGATTGTACCTCCAACAATTGGTATTAGAGCAAAACTTTATGTACAAGTTTAACCACTTGAAGGTGATCCAATGTACAATATGGGTAGTCATAAAATACAAGGAGGCTTTTCAACTAAGCATTCATCAATGTTCAATGGGTCTAATTATGATTTTTGGAGTGTAAGGATGAAGACCTACATCATGTCAATAGGGTGTGACATTTGGAAATATGTTGTGGATGAATATTCAACCCTCTCAACCCATCCAACTAGTGTAGCTGATAAGAAGTTGTGTGAGAGTAATTCTAAGGAAATGAATGCCATCACTTGTGATCTTTTAGAGATTGAGTACACCAAGGTAATCCATTGTAAATATGCCAAAGAGATATGGGATAAATTGTAGATCATTTATGAAGGGGATTCAAAGGTCAGTTTGGCCAAATTGCAGACTAATTGAAGATAATTTGAGAGTCTCAAGATGAATGAAGAGGATTTAGTGACATCATTTCTATAGAGAGTTGATGAGATTGTGAACATCATCAGAGGTATAGGAAAAGAGCTTGAAGAATCTACTATTATGCAAAAGATATTAAGGTTTCTTACCCTCAAATTTAATTCAAAGGTTTCTACCATAAAAGAGAGTCAAGATCTCACAAAAATGAAGATGGATGCACTACATGGTACTTTGATAGCCGATGAGATGAGAGTCAATGATGACAAATCACCAAAGAAGGAAGCAACATTCAAGATAAAAATGAATCCAAACAAGAAGAGAACTCAAGGTAAGGACGTCAAGTATGATGACATTGATGAAGATGAACTAATTGCTTTGTTTACAAGAAAATTGAAAACATGTTCAGACAAGTATAAGGGTAAACTACCCTTCAAATGCTTCAATTGTGGAGAGGTAGGACACTTTGCCAATAAGTTCCCTCATAAGAATAATAATTATGATGATAAATAGCATGATGAAGACCAAGATGAAGGCAATAAGTCATTTAGGTCTGATAAGAGGAAGAAAGGATTCAAGAGGAATAATGACAAGAAGATTCTCTACATTGATCAAGATTGCAACTCATCAAATGAGAGTGAAGACTGATTCCGAGGTTGATAATGAAGATGATGGTCCTGTTGAATATGAAGTCCTTTACATGGTTGAGGAAGGAAGTGCTTCATATCAAAAGGAGTCTAATTGGAGTGATACAGATAATGAAGAATACAAGGAGGACTATGAGACTAAGTTGATGAATGCCCTTGAAGATCTGAAGATTGAGAAGAAAACCAAGAAGTTAAAGTTATATATGAAGGACTATGTAGATAAATTTAGTATGTATGAGGCTAAAATGGATGGAGACTCCAAGGAACATAAATATATATTCAAGCATATAAATAATCAATTGGAAATCCTATCTACAAGCTTGAAAACTAAAGAAGATGAATGTTCAAGGTATCTGATTGAAAACGAGTCATTGAAAGCTGAGTTAGAAAAGACATCCAGCAAGATGAAGTCATTTGTGATGTTTGAAAAGAGTTTAAGTGATATAGATAACATTAATGAATAGTCAAAATCATGCTAGTGATAGAACTAGATTTGGTTACAAAGAAGAACAAAATATTGCAACTCAAGACAAGGTGAAGACTAATGTGAACAAAGACAATCAGACCTTGAGGGTCAACAATCAGTCTTGGAATGAAGATGTTGGAAGAATGAGGACAAATAAAATTAGACAACCAAATGCCATGAGGTATGTAAATTTAAATGATTACTATTATACTTGCAATCAATTTGGTCATAGTCTAGAGAGTGTAGAAGACTTGCTAAGAATGAGTGGAATCATCAGTCAAATAACACGAACAAAGGTTAGTGATTTAGTTGTTATGACATATGATACATTGAAATATTGTCCAAATTAGGTAAGGCAAGTTAAATTCACTTCAAAAATAATGGTTTGCTACAACTATGATAAGATTGGTCACATTGCTAGGTTCTGCAAGCAAAGGCCATCAAGTCAAAATAAGTTCAATCAGATTCCTAGAGTGCAATGAAGAAGACAAGTTAACTTATGAAAACCAAAACTAAAAGGTGTGAGTCATAATGAGTCTAAAGGTTCAAGTGATCTATTTACTGAAGTGGAGAATGCTACAAAGGTTGAAGAGAATCAGAAGAACTCATTGTCTTCTCATTTTGGGAATGAAGAGACCAAGCTCAAGGAGAAGAATAAGGTGCCAATTGAGACTAGTTCTGAGGTGTGTATGAATATAAGTGAACATCTTATTATTATTGAGCATTTTTTATACAACAAACATAATTTTTCAATGCCTAGTGATGATGTTATTTCCTCAGATGAAAATATATGTCATGAATCTATATTGTCTCCATGTGTTGTCAATTCAATATAAGAAAAGGAGAATGTTGTAGTAGATGAGAAAATTGTTTTTATTAAGCCTAAGAAAAAGAATAACTATTAGTTTTAGATTTCCAAGGAAGAGAAGGAATATGAGGAGTTGTGGAAAACTCTTGGTTTGACATTGTTCTAAGACATTATGGGTTAGGGTGTCTCTACCTATGCTCCTCAGGGGACATATTTCTTATGGAGAAGCAAGTATGTGTTCTCAAGGTGTGTTCAATGTTTTTGGTCATGAAGTGTTGAAGAGTTGATAGCAGACCTAGTTCATTAAGAAGACTTGTTGAAGATGACTTTTTAGATAGATCATGGAGTTAGGGGAAGCTAACTCAGATAGTTAGAGAGGCTTGAAGAGATGCACATAATGTAAGGCGGAGTTTCTCTTAATGTTTTCAAGGCGAGTTCAAACAATTGTTTTTGCTCTTATATGTTTTCTCTTCATAGAACAGAGTATGATCAAAGAAGAGTATAGTTTTGAAGCATGTTTAAGAAGATCAAGGTAAGAAGAGGTATGCACAGTGTTAGGGGAAGTTTGTATCATCTCTGAGATGTGGTCCTTTCCTATGGTTGGTTCTTGAAGTCTTTTTAGGTCCTCAAGATCAAAATATGAGCCCACTTTGTCATTTTGTCAAAGGGAGAGAAAGTAATTGAAGAGAGAGACAGAGTTTGAGCATAAGCTTTGTATTGGTGTTTGACATTAGTGACAAAGGGGGAGATTATTGGAGGTTTGTCAATGATGTCTCCAAGGTGACCAAGGATGTTGATGAGGTGTCATTTGTGCTAGAATGACAATGACAAAGTGTGCTTCAATGTTCTTCAGAGTTCTTGTGTAGTTCTTCAGTGTTTGACTTGGATAGGTAGATGGTAGATGTTATTAATGGTATGGTCAAGTTAAAGATACCATATAGGGTGTTATGATTTCTTAGAGTGCTTATGGAAGTGAAATAAATTCATCAGAGCAGTCATATGAGTGTCTAGTTTCAAGTAGTTGTCTTGGCATACAAGGCTAAATAAGTAGTTTGATGACATCATATTTCACACTTGTAAAGGTTTTAGGATTAGCTTGATACATGGATGGATTACCATATGAGAGGTGATCATGTGGTTAAAATTTTAGGTCTGGACATTGAGTGTAGCAAAAGTTATAACAATGCAAATTTGGACTCTTAGACAAAGTTAACTAAATTTATATACTTAGCCAAATTTGCAAGAGGAGATTTAACGGTGAGCGTTCAAAAGATATAATGGTGAGCATCTAATCTGATAGATGAAGATATAAAGGTGAGCATATGTTTGTATAGATTATGATCTGATGATGCATGTGAAGTCAATTTGTCAAATGATACACAGATTACAGGTAGAACTGCTAAGTGGCATAAACACATAGAGACTGATAATAATATGCTCGAAGAGTATTTAGGACTGAAAAGTGGTACAAGTGCATTAACTGAATGGAGCAGGGTACTCAGAAGACACACGAGGGTGCCAAGTGTCTTAATCATGGAAGTGAATATCAATGATGAGTGATGTAAGTTAAAGTCAGGAAACTTCTAAGGAGATTGACAGAGCCTATTTATTCAAGCTACCATGGGACATGAGATGAATACACGTGTCTAAATATTTTTTCTTTATACATTGACCATTGGAATTTGAATATTAAAATTAACAAAGGAAAATCCAGTCTATATTGTTTGAGTTATAACTTTTGATATATGCAAAATTTGATAATGGTGCAAAAGGTAAAGTTGTAGAGAATTTCAAGGGCTATCCAAAAAAATTGGTTTGAAGGTTTGAATATCCATGAATATTCATTTGTTATAGTTAAAAGCTAATTATTTTTTTGTCCATGGTGTTATTATATATAGAATATTGTTTAATCAATTTGTTTTTTAGCAGAAGAGTGTTTTGGCAGGAGCAATCACCTGAAGATGTCATAAGGGTCATGTGGAGTGGACCCATGCATTTGAAAGTATTCTTTTGTTCTTAATTTGCTTGATGAAGTGCTAAATTAGTAATAGGTCATTATGAGACCTATAAGGAATACTAAGGCCTAATTGAAAGGCGTAGCTACTTAAGTGTGATCCATGGATGCTATGGTCGACCTGTGAGGATGGTATTGAGCTATGTGTTAGCATGATAGATGTCTTTAGGGTTAAGATACGTTTTATGGCCAACCTAGATGTTGATATTCATGAAGACTCTATAAAGAGTAAAGGCTAAGTCAATGGTTTTTAGACTAAGATGTTGATGTGTTGAGAGAGTAGAAGATAGAGATAAAAGAAAGTAATCAGAGGGAGTGTGCTCAGTGGATGGACTGAAGTATAGTGCAGATTTAGGATGAGTGATGAAGACAAGAGTGATCCAAAAGGGGTGTTTGGATGCATTTCTTGTATGAACAAGTTTGATTGTGTGTGTTGAGTTGAAATAAAGGTGTTAAACATTATTTATCTAATCAGATTGAAATGTAATTAGAGTTTTGGAGTTGTTGATTTCATAACGTGTTGTGTTGGTACTCAACATCTAGAACAAGTGGGTGCTTGTTCATAATTAGGGGTGGGTACTCTTTGTGAAGTGGGTGCTTCACTAAAAGGTCTCATGTTTGTGATCATCTTATAGGATAAGTAGTCCATGTGTTTGTAGGCTTGAGAGTGGGTTTTATTCCCCAAGAGGGTTTTTCATGTAGATCTTGTGTTATGTGTGTGATCTTGCATCATCTTTCTTATTCATTATTATGAGCATCTTGTATGATTGTATTCATTGATTAAGAGTTTTAAAGGATTACAATTGAAGTTTGAAATATCTTGTGTCACTGATTCACCCTGTCTCTCAGTGATTTTACCTCCAACATTTCAAATATAATATTAAATGCTGTTAAAAAAATGGTGCACCGTACAACTATCTATCTACTCTATTTTACTAAAAAATAGGAGTTGCTATTCAAAATTTAGATGTTTGACCTAGTTATTCTTAACCATTTTAAAAAAAAATTAGTGTTTTGGAAACTAGACACAAGATGCTACATTTCATGTTTTTGCACCATCTTCAAATTTGGAGTGTAGATATTTCAAATTATCTATATAAGTTTAGATTTTTGAAATTTTAGGAAATCATGTCCATGGGTAAGCCACTTTTTGCCCCCCAACTTTATGCACTTACCCTATAGACTATATATGTCTTTTGTTATCTACATAAATTAAGATGTATATTGATATTCTTGAATATCAATTATATCAAGCTAATGTTTTAAACCATTACAAAGACATTTTAGTTAGTCTATATACAATAGTAACTAGGTAGTATTCACACAAATTTATGTTCCCGTAATTATAAACAAACACGAGTACAATAATGATGCAGAGGGTAAATAACTTCTTCACACTTTACCTTATTTCAATATCCACTTCCTTAGCAATGACTTATGGATTCAATATGCATTCAATGATTCATGCATACTCTGAATATTTATTGTGATTTAATAAATTTACCATGGTCAATATGATCTCCTAATGCCTTTCATTCCACTTACAACCTTCTACAAAGCATCCATTCACTCCTTTGACAACTCTGCATACCTTGCCAATCAAACAAGCAATGTTTTTTAGGCATTTATGGCTAGTACATAAATGTACGATGGAATTATGAGAAACTAACTATTGTTTCAAATACCATTTTCCAATAGTCAACTCCCCATAAGTTTTCAAGACCCAACTCTATTGTAAAATGAGTTTTTGAATCTCTAAATAGGTCACTGCTTAGGTCTTTAGGTCATTTGGAACCCTGTTTCCATCACAAACATCTATAAATGTACCTTAATGTACAAAATAAAACTAAAAACTCTAAAATTTGTTAGATTTCATTGAAACATATCAAATTACCAATTTATAGACATTTTCAATAGTTGGAATGTCCTAGAAATGAGTTTTGGTATTCAAACCCTAGTTTAGGGTTAATAAGCACTGTGAGGACCTAAGAGCACTTAATTTGTTTTTGCACATTATTTAATCATTTTCAAAAATTTGTGATATTTTTGTTAGGTCTACCTAAGCTACAAGAAACCTTTCCAAACATTGAATTCTCAAATTATCACTTCTATTCAACATATTTATAACATTTTTTGGTCTCACAGTGAACATAGTTACAATATGTTGACCTGAGAAAGGTCAATATAGGGTTTTAGGCTTGCCAATGGGTTTCCAAAAAAATTAAAAGTGTATTTAGGTTTGTGATTAACTATTACATCTTTTTCCATCCTTATAAAATCCCCACATCACCTCTGTTACACATTTTCCACAAGGAATTTGCTGACTGTGTCTATTTAGGAAGACTGTGTGCTTCTACAATGAGACAAAATAACAATCTATTGTTATTGATAGGTTTCCAACCTTTGTAACAAATTAGTAACCTCCAAACAAAAATTGTATACATCTTCCAATCATTTAAAGTCTCATAGAGAACTTATTCTTTCTTTTCCCCTTGTTCACAATTGACTATGTAAGATAATAAGTGACTACAAGTCTGCTACCTTGGTTCTATGAAAATATTGTGCATTTAAACACTTAAAAATTCATAACGAACATTGAAAACAATTCAAAATCATGAACCTCTAAAGAATTTATGTTTTTAACTCAATTATACAATAGTCCTACTCACATGGATTGCACATACCACATTTCTTATCACAGGATCCAATTAAAACATGGATTTGTAAGTCTCTTTTGAATTTCTCTCACAAAAATACAAAAACAACTTCATAGATGGTAAATAACTTCATAAATGTAAATAAATAAACTTACCATTGTCTCAAAATATCAACTAAGCACATCTTTATAGATTGCACCACACCCTATTTGCACCTTCATTGTTTTTACATACATATAAATTACAAGATATGTACAACAAAATCTTCTTCAACAGATTATTTTATATTTATTTTCTTGGGGTTTAACAACATTTATTATTTGAATACAACCCCTATCATGTTCTCTTACCTTGAATTACTCATTGAAAAACAATTACCTATAACACAAGCTTCTATAACTACCTAACCACCTCTTAAATCCCTTGTAACTCCCACTTGTATGTTAGAAGTATTAATTGTCTAACTATTACATATTTGTCAAAATGACTAATTACATGTTTTAATTATGTAACAAGGTTTAATGAACTCCAAGAATCCAACTCACAAGGTTACATTCTTAAGACTCCTACAAACATGACTCATGACCTCCAAAACCTTGTCAAAATATTCAAATAGAGCAAATTGGTGGGAAAATGCCAATGCACCTCTTATTCAAAATTAACCAAGTTATAGCAACTAGCAGGGAATAATATAGTGGCGAATTTTCATATTTTGGTTAATTTGACATTTTGCCAGTGTTGTTATTGGCGATTTCTGAGCTCTTCCATGGTTTCCTGGTTGCCAAGCTTTATTGGGTTTACCTGGTTGCCTAGCATTGTAATTGCCAAGGCAAATGTTACGTTTGAGTTTTTCCCAAGCAGTATTCGCCTTTCACGTAGCCAACCAGGTAACGCTTATTGTGGAATGTTCACCGGGTTTCAATTTTCCGTTTCATGTAGTATGGGAGAATTTGCCATCCCAGTTTCATTTTACCGTGGAGGAGTCAGCTCGTTTTATCGTTATGTGCAGTCCAGTCAGCAGTCCATGTGGCAAGGTGTCCTCCCGGCTGTCTTTACATCCTTCGACTGTCTTTGGCGACCAAGTGATTGGACTGCTCCTTGAACCTACCGTTGAACCAAAATTTGGTTCAACGGTTCAAAGGTTCAAATGGTCATTGAACTTGGCTTTGAACTTGCGTTAAACCCAGCTTTTGAACCAAACATTGAACCAAAACGTTGAACCTTGAAGCGTTGAACTAAAACGTTGAACCTTTACATTGAAATTTTAATTTGAACCAAACGTTGAACCAAAATGTTGAACCTTTACGTTGAACTTTTAATTTGAACCAAACGTTGAACCAAAACGTTGAACCTTGGCTTTGAATCAAACATTGAACCAAACGTCGAACCATTTCGTTGAACCCAACGTTGAACCATTTCGTTGAACCCAACGTTGAACCATTTCATTGAACCCAACGTTGAACCAAGAAGCGGTTGAACTTTGAATTTTGATAAATGCGCTTAACTCCTGCTGATGACGTTGAACCTTTGAACCCATCAAACCCGTTGAACCAAAATGGTTCAAGGTTCAACAATTTGCTGGTTCAATGGTTCACTTTTTGCCTAAAAGCTTGCCGACAGACGCTTTGGTTGAACCTTTGCATCGAACCAGTCCTGAAAATGACCAAGTGTTGGAAACTTGTTCTTTTGAGAGCTTTGCCAAAGGAAAATAGTGCATTCTTCCTTCCTTGGCTAGAGACGATAACTTTCCATGTGGTAAAAAATTTGACTTGTGGAAGATTTGTCAACAAGTTGTTTAGGGTTCCCATCACATGAACAATAAGTTTAATTAATTTATATATAAAATTATGAAAGTCAAAAATGATAAATGAACATTACGTGCAAGGTGACATTATCTTAAAAACCGTCACAAAAAAATTTCTTGACAGGCAAGGGTGACCGTCAAATTTAACCCCTGAGTACTAGTCAGACTTTAGTTTCAGGTTCTGGAGTCCATATGGGATATAGAAGCATCACATTTGAGACTGAGTCAATGAAGTGAATCGTGATTTAGTATGTTTTTTTTAACCTTGAATACAATGAAATGATTCGCCCAAAAAATTAAAATTTTACTATGATTATTATTTTTTGTTCGCCAATGTATAATTTTTTTGTGGTTTTAAAATAACACAATTCGCCCAGATTTTACACATTGTTTGAGAGAATATGAATGATTCGCCAATGGAGATTATTATTTTTTCTTTGTAAACTATTTTTTTCACCACAAAAAATAATTTTTTTTGTTAGGCGTTTTACACCTTTCACCAATTTTTTACACCTTTTCTAAAGGAGGGGTTTCTTAAAGTATACCCTGGCAACTAGCATGGACTCCTACAGACTTCCTAGGACTACACCAACTCCCTAATGACTTAAAACATGAAAGTAGACTAATATGTAGAAAGGTAGTGATGCTCTTGCATCAAATAACATCATATAATCATACAACAACATTATTCACTAAGTCTACATAAAATATCCACAATGCAATTACACATGATTTATTTCATATATAAGTACTAAACTGAACTGACACTCACTAACACATAAAATCTAATATCAAAATGCAAATAACTTCAAAACAATAATAATGCTAATAATCTACACAATGCAAATAACATGTATTAACTAATGTGGTGTGTGCATAGGTTCTAAACATTCCACTATCATCCCTTAACACCTCTATTTACACTATTCTCTCTCCCCTAACACCTCTATTTACACTATTCTCTTTGATGATGCTCTCCATCAGTCATGCTTTAAGCGATGAAACTCTTTTACATCCAACTCACTACAATAAAATTGTTAGTGTGATACATCATAATATATAAAATAATGTTGTAACAATAATTAATATGATCATAATGTAATGAATTTACAATATAACTAACTCATAGCAATGAAATCATATAATCAAACAACAAACAATTGTTTCATAATAATAACTTATGACTTACAGTTTAGTTAAAATGAAATTAATCAATCTAACAACGATAATAATCCATAAATAATTAGATAAATTAGCTAAGTGAGAAATCAGGGTGTGACAAAATCTACTCATAATACATGGATTATTTACTCAATGATAAATTCACTGTTACAAGTATGTAAACTCAAACTACACCTTCTCTACTTAGATCTCAATCTAAAACATTTTTGTAGATATAACTGATACTTTTCTTGAATATTTGAAAGTAAAATCAAAAGTTTCGTTTCAAAAAATATTATAATTTCTAATTTTCCAAATTTGTATATAATCTTCACTCGAATAACATCCCACACGTTCTTTCGTATATGTTGTCTACTCATAATTGTAACCAAAGAAAATAAAAGTTCAAGAGAAAGGCTCTAAGTGGTATGGAGAGTAAAAAATAAATCTAGAGCCATGCAATATGAACCCTTAATATTCTAAAAGACAACGAAAAAGGGCATTTAAGGGAGGAAACCTTCACTCCGTCCAACCATTTTCAATAATAAAGGCCATGATATAAAAAGAACGATGCAAAGTTGTAAAATTCTTTTCAATTCAAAAGGATCTTCCCAAACCCATCCTTTGAAATTGATTGTGTCCAAGTTCTCAAGGAGTTTTAAAGTTATTTTTAGGTAAGTTTTTCTTCAAAGCCATGATTAGGGGAAAGCCAAGAATAAAAAGCTTATGGACTATCTGGTGAAAACATTCAATTTCCAATCCTTCTACTAATGAATAGGTGGTGTTAGGAACTAAAGGATGAGGCATGTGTTCTTGAATGCCTAAATAAATAATTAATATGTTGAAGTCAATTTAAATTTAACATGTACTTTTTTTTAATGGAAGTCAATTTTTAGAAGTGAGAACAATTCTTTTACAATTTTAACGTTTTTTCAAAGAAATTTTGATATTTATATTCAAATAATTTAATTGAATAAAGAGTACGGAGTACCAAGTCCCTATGGAACTATAGCTTATTATATATAAATGATGTGCAGGTGATTTCTTTTATTAAAGTAGTAATTGTGGATTATATTCAAGTCCAATTCAAGTTAGATAATATATAGTTTCAAATTGCAGCAGTAGTTTATTAAATAACAGTTGAGGATAAACATTACCACTTCAATCATACCCATTCGGAGCAAGTTACTTGCATGGCTCATCATGTACGAATAAATTTGTAGTGTTTCACTTGTAGCACAATGTTTATTCAAAACGGTACCACGTATAGTTCAGCATACTTTTCCAGTGAACTTATGAGATACAAGTTTGCACCCACTTCGTTCCTTGCTAGCTTGGTTGAAGAAGCAAATGATTATTTGCCTCGGGTTCCAGGTTCACATAACCCCGATCACACTATTATAGCTTAGTATTTCAGTTCTGATATATCCTAGTTATATGAAATATTTCTGTAAACTAGAGCATTGAAAGCAGTCATGAACTTAAAATAATCATGACCATGACTTACAGTAGCACAACACTGAAATCAGTAATGTTAATTTTTCTAGTGGCGAAACTAAATGTTTGCATTTTCAATTTTTTTTGGTTATTAACTTTACATATTAGGACTCCTAATTCAAACAAAACTACTTCTGCTTCTATAATCCCGAAACCCATCTATTTTGTTTTGCAAAATAAAATAAAATTGAACACCTTAGTTAATGTACAAAATATTTTAGTATTGTTATAAAGATATTTTTGGCAAGACCAAATTTTATATAATCATTAGTGAAATCTACGCTTTCAAGAATTGCTTGCAGTGATTAATTCGTTATTAGTTTTGAACATTAATCTCTATATTTCTAAAATATAGAAAACAAAATCAAATTAAGAGTAGCTTCAAACTAAAAAACCAAAGGGGTTGCATACCGTAGAACATTACCTATAGAACTATGTAAATCCTTGTGGATTTTATGCAATGGGTCTGGGTCTGATAGATCTATGACACCAAAGAGGGAAAGTAGAGGCAATTAGTTTAGCAACATGAATGGACCTAGCCATGGTGCTAGTGTTGTTAGGAGACAAAGAGATTGAAATCGGTAAGGAGAAAGAAAGAAGAGGGGGTACAGTAATGACAATTCAGATGAAGATGAAAGTGTTGGCAACCCTCATCAAAATGTCACAACTACTGCAAGCAGTGCCCTGAAGGGCCTTCTCAGAAAATTCGGGGTTAAGCTGGATGATCTTTTGCTGCCAACTATGCCCTTTTCACAACAGAGTAGTCGCTTGCTATCTGGTTAGAGAGCTCAAGGTGATCAGCTATGTGAAATATTATCGATTGCGACTAAGGATTTGTTCACAACAGAGTAGTCGCTTGCTATCTGGTTAGAGAGCTGAAGGTGATCAGCTATGTGAAATATTATCGATTGCGACTAAGGATTTGTTGAGTAGTTTCTTAGTAGATTCATTTGTTCCAGTGTTAGTGGTTTTACTGAACCATGAGATCAATCCTGACATAACGCTTCTTGCTGTCAGAGCATTGACTCACCTTTGTGAAGTGCTTCCCCAAGCTTTTGCATCTGTGTTACATTATGGTGCAGTTCGTTCTTTTATTTAATTTAAAAAAAAATTAACTGTGTTCAGTAAATAAAAATTAACTGTATTCCTTAAGATTACCATTTTCTGAGATAAATAGAAGTGTATTTAAATAGTGTGTCTTTATATAATATACTATCTTTTCAATCCCATAAGCTACGAAAGTCATACGTGGCGGGTAAATCTGTCACACAGTAGTGCAATTTTTGAATTATTCATATTCAATGAAATATCAGTATGTTGTTTTTAAAAAAATGCAATTTGATTCACAACTTTAAAATTTACAAGTGATTGAGATAGTAGTAAGAATTTGTGGTGTTATACAAAGTTAACATAATTATCTAAACACAATTAAATTTTTTTCATATAGTTTCATTCACACTGTGTTGCAGAGGACAATAAGATGGGCAAACAACCCTGGGGCCAATGCGAATGCCATTTTTTCATCTGTGAGAATTAAAAAGCAAATTTAAAAGTAAGTGATTTAAAATAAATATTTAAGAACTATATATATATATATAATTAAGTTTTTTTTAAGAATCTAAGAATAAAATAACATATTCCCATTAATTGTCCACAGATTAACAATGAAATATACAAACTATTTAACCACTGGCCCCTCATCATGTCTTCCATCATAGTACATAGGATACAATACAGTAAGTTACATATATATCTAGTAATACAGATTTGGCGAATAAAAAACAAAATTTAATGGAATTTTGCTCTAACTTGTACGGTGGGTGAGTCTCTGTGCATGTCGCTGTACATAGAACGTAATGGTGAATTTACAAAATATGACGCGTCTGTAGCATAAAATGAACTATAGTAATTTAAACCTATGAAATCGAAGGAGCCCTTGAGTTTTTGGCACAACTCCTTTGTGATAGTGGGCAGGTGAATGCCCAGCAATTTTCTCATAATGGCTAAATATTCTCCAAACACTATGGGATCCAAGCACCTGGGAAATCACAGGCCTTTATCAGTTCCCATACAGACACCTTACCATACCATCATTGCTTGACACAAAATAAAAGTAATAGAGAAGCTCTAACAGGTTCTGTTAAAATTCTGTGAATGGTGAGATTGGTCCCTATGAAATTATTTCCAAATGAAAAAAATTAGTCATAAAAAAAAGATTCAGTTCAAATTGGCCAATAGATTTATAAAAAAAAAAAAAAAAGTCAAATAATTTTAAGAACAAAGTAGAGAGTTTCATTCTTCGACATAATTACATTGGAGGATCTGTAATGCTAATTATGTAAGGTTGTTTACCAATTATTATGGAATGCATGAATTATCTCAACGGCTTCAAGGTCTTTCGAGCAGTTTCTGAGTGGTTCATACCATTCAGCTAAGATAACTATTCCAATAAGCCCTCCTTGATCACCCTATATTGTTAATTTCAAATATCATATGTTATTAATTAAACATTGCAGTATCAGATCACACATTTTCCAAACCTTCTCTTATTTACTTGGATAGGAATTTTTATCTCGGGAAATGTCTTCCTGCAAAAAAAAGTTCTCTCAAATTACACATTTACCTGGTATTGTATTCTGTAGACATCCATAGCAGAAGCATGAGCTCTAAGCAGGTTGTGACCATCTATGTAAGGCTCTGTTGAACAGTTTCCTGCACTACAGTCTCCAATATTTCTAAAATACACAAAACAAAATCAAATTAGGAGTAGCTTCAAACTAAAAAATAAAAGGGGGCACAAATCGTAAAACATTACCTGTAGAACTATGTAAAGGGCTAAATTACTTGTGGATTTTATGCTTGGCTGTCCTTGGCTGATGTATTCTAGAGTAATTCATTCCAATAAGTCTGGGTCTGGGTCTAATAGATCTACGACACCAAAGAGGGACAGCAGAGGCAATCAGTTTAGCAGCATGAATGCGCCTAGCCACGGTGCTAGTGTTGTTAGGCTAAAGGGCAGGGATGAGGATGTGGGTAAGCATGATCTTGCTTCAATACATGAGAATGGGCCTGAGGTGGCTTCTAGGAACATTTTTTACAATGTTTACCAGACACAGGTTAAAAACCCTCGATCTCGGATGGAAAGTAACTATAGAATGAACCCACTTTCTGTAACCCATTTAATAATATTAACCCTTCTGACGTTGCAGCTAAGAATTTCCTTACTAGACACAATAGCTCCCCTACTGCCTTCCTCTCTCAGGTGGTGGTTGTAGATTAGGAGTTTATGAAAATGGTGTTGGCTGTATAAGGACAAAATTTAGCGCTCATACGGAGACAAGTATTCTCTCCCTTGATGTGATCATGACTGGCTGACAGTTCTAGATATTTGCAGCTTACATCTATTCAGACCAGATTTGATTTGAAACAGTGGTTAAGCTCCCTATACACCTTGAAGATTGCTAAAATCTTCGCTTGAAGCGAAGTGCCTACAGCTGCATAACAGATAATGGTCGTCTCATTAATCCTCGCAGACTACTGAATAAATTTGCATAGGGGTTCGATGCAAATTTGGTAGCTTTCTCTAAAATTTGATTCAAGGTAGACATTGTATAAATAAGCATGTATACAACAATTTGTACCTGATAATTCTTATGGTCATAGTGGGCTTCTTCAATAACAATGCTTAAAACCTGATATCCTAGCAGCTTAAACGTTGAGACTCGATTTGGGAGAAACCTCACCTGCAGCAAAGAAAAAAACAGAAGAAATGAAGGGTATTAGCAGAAATGCAAAAAGTGGTGAATATCTACATGTAGCTCTGTCATAAGGAGATCTGTGGGAAGCCACCATAGAGGCAGCATCAGAGAACACTAGGTAATCAATATCAGTGTAGTGGACTTCCATGTGGGTGTCTTGACATTCACCATAAACTATAAGGATCGCAGGTATAAGAGCGGAAATAAACAACAGCCTTCCCTTGCTTAGAGTGAACATTGCTCTACCGTGTCTCCACAAAGAAGCCTAAAATAGTTGCCGACTTTCGTACTCGCAAATGTTCGCTGAAGCTGGTCTTCTTGGCTGAGATCTTGCAGAGAATTGTAACACTGTCCTTGAACTCTGGTGCAAGGCCTTACGAAAGAATATTGATATTATACAACCATGTAGACTGAGACTCTCTCAATTTTTGTGGCAAGGACAGAGCGAAGAAATTTGAGAAATTGACTGTAAATGCAATGACAGTCATGTAGTAGTCCGTGTGGCCGTTGCATGATAAATAACAGACACTCGGCACAAGTGTCTACTGAAGCATTTACGTGGCTAAAACTGCTAGTTGATAGGTTTTCATTTATGCTTTCCACCGTGCCCGCTGCTGATAGCAGTTATGAATGATCTGATTGCATAGAAATAACGGTGTGACAGTTTCAATTGCCTTGAAAGGTGCGACGCCGGTAATAACATAAAAACTACTAGAGCCAATGAACATGCAAAAACAATAATATTATATTGGATTGTTTAAAACAACTACAACATCTTAAAAATAATGCTTATGTATTATACAGTTTATAGAATCAACGAATTTGATTAGCAGATATTAAACAAAGAATAAACTATTAAGCATAACCAAAAACTAAAGTAGGCCCTTCTGGACTAATAACACATTATGAATGTGCAATACAAATTACCACCCAATAGTATGGTCAATGAAGGAAAACCCCATAACGAGGTGGAGATTTATCATCTACCATGCCTTCCAAATTCTTTGGATCACAAAAGATTCTTCAAGGCAGGGAAGAGCAGTGAATAAGGTTTTACAAGATTTAGTGTAGGGGATGTTTTGAGAGAGACGACATTATATGAAGTATAATTAATGTGAAGTATAATTAGTATTATAAATAAGGTCACATTCGTATCGTAAATCGATTGTTTTATATATTTTTGGTCGTGAAACTTTGTAGGTTGCCTTTACACCATATTTACATAATCCGAAATACACTTTTTTTTCCCAAGAAAATACAACAATGATATAATTTTTTAAAAAATCTACTATTAAAAAGTCAATATAAAATTATATATATAATAAAAATTAAAAAGTTTCCGTTAGTTTTGCATCCCATATGTAAAAATTAATTAAAAAAATATTAAAATTCTATTGGGGGCTCTGGACTAGAATCCAGCAGGCAACGATTTCTGCGAGCATTTCCTATGGCGTTCCTTCCAGTGAAGGAGATGCAGTTAACAGTGGAGACAATGAAGGAACAAATGGATGACGAGCTGCATTATATTCCAAAATTTGAGAGTCTGAGCATGGTATATAAACGCCACGCATATACCAGAAGACCCACGAGTGGCATCAGTGCATCTTTGTCTTGCGTTGCAGTAGACTAGACATTGCCACATTGCTAATACCGAAATCTCCCAAATGTTAACGATCCTTCACTCCATTATCTAATAATGTCTTAGCCGCCATTATTCCCGAAATCACAAACCCCATCACAAAACAATGAGAACCATATTGAAACGAAAAAAATAGTGCAGAGCAACATTACATACCATTCCGGCGTATTCCCAGGCAAGATTTGCATATAATGTGAAAATAAGATCATTCCCATCCATTTGCCTATGTGTCGCTCTTCCCTAAGATTCCTTCTTAAATCAGGATGATTTCTGTACAGAATATTGTGTGGCGATTAATGATTAGTGAACGAGCAGTTGTTTCTGAGATAAATTTTGAGGAAGGAAGAAAATGGAACAAATTTGCAAAGAGCAAGGGCTGCCAAAGTGAAATAATAAAACAGAACTTATATGAATAAATAAAAGGGATTAGAGACTCGAGCCGGTTATTCGCTCTTGGGCCTCTATAGCTTTCAAATAAAAAAGACACTCCAAAAGTGATGGCATTTTAATCTTATCCACCGCAAAGCTCAAATAGATCACCTGAATTTGAAACTCAATGTAAAATCTGGGCAACACAAATTCAAAAATCGAAAAGTCATTCTTTTTGTTGGTCGTCATTTCGCTGGTCTTCTCCACAACATGGTATTTTGAGTGGCTCTTCTGGCTCTAGGGGTGATCGCAGGTGTTGGGGAACTCCTCCCCTGACACACGATGGTGACATTAGGGGTTGGGGTCCTCCCCCCCAAGGAAATTTTTTGTGACTGATTCTAGCAATCTCTCCTAAAAGAAACCAAGATGAGGTATTCGAAGTGTTGACCAATTTTGGCCAAAATTGGGCACCCCTCTTTCTTTTTCCTTGCAGGGTCCTTTAGCCTAGGATCTGACAAGTTCATCCTGCAGCTGCCTTGTGGGCCTTTCTTTGATAGGGCTTTTTTCCATTAAAAAACCAAGTGTTTCCTTCTTCTGGTTGCCAAGTGCTTTGGGTCCGGCAAGCATGAGTTGATTCGGAACTCATTTTGATCTTGGATGCTTAGCAGGGCAAGCAAGTTATTTCGGAGGGCTTTTTATCGGCAAAACATACCAAGTTTAAAGGGTCAGGGGTTGTTTAAAAAAAGTCCAAAGGGTAGGTACCCTTGCGGAGGGCACTTAGGTGCCAAATAGGGCCTTTGCAATTCTTTCGAAAGGTGACTTAGAGGCCAGGAAGCCCTTACGGGACGCAGGGAATCAGCAAAATGGACCTTTTCAAAAATCCCAAAGGACAGCCTTGGGCTCAAGGTGTCCTTGTGGAGCACTGATGGTCGAAGCAAAAGGTCAAGGCAGAAAGGCCGAAAAGGACTTGCCCTTCAGGAAACTTGGCAGGCCAAAGAGAGATTTCTTTCGGACATTTTGTCTGAAGGAAATCCAAAGAAGAACCCCCAAGGAATGAATTTCTTCGGACAAAATGTCCGAAGGAGTTCCTTTGGACATTTTGTTCGAATAAATTCGACAAGTGAAGAAATTCGAAAGACAAAAGTCCGAAGGGTAGGTGCCCTTTCAGAGGACACTTGGCCTTGAAAAGAGGACCTTTTCATCTTTTCGAAGGTCACTTTCCCTTCAAAAAACTCTGTTTGTAAAAAATCTGAAGGAATTGCCAAGGGGGTGATAGGCCCTCAGATGTCAATTTTAAGGTAATAAGCTAGCCGTTAGAGTTCAAATGTCTGGTGACAGGTCCGCGAACGTCAAATATAGGGTAGTGAAATAGTCGTTGGATTTCAAATGAGGCTACAGGCCCATGGACGTCAAATTTAAAGTGATGGGTTAGTCGTTGGAGAGAAGCCAAAGAGCAAAAGAATTCCTTTGAACATTTTGTTCGAAAGAACTCATGAGTGGAGGCCTAAAGGGTCGTCAAAGGAGGGTTTTCAAAAGTGGCAAGCACAAAAGAAGAATTCCTTTAGTTAAAATGTTCGAAGGAATTCAAAGGCTTGGAAGCCCGAAGGAAGACTCAACGACCCGCCAAAAAAGGAGCTCGAGAGAAAAAAGATATCCTCGAGAGCCCAAATTGCTAGGAAAAGGACAAGAAGTAGCAAGAAAAGAGAAAATCAAAGTGGGTAACCCAGAATGTGGCCACACACATATAAGATAAACGCTCAAAACACTCCAGGTGGCGTAGCAAGTCAAGCGCAGGGATGAACCAGACCAGGCTAGGTGGCATAGGAATCATCAGTGGGAGAAGTAAATGCTTTCAGGTGGAATAGTCTCCACCGAATAAACAATAAGAGAGTTGGTTGCAAACATTCAAGGGAGCGGCCCATGTTTTCTTGTTTTGACATTAATGATTAGCTAGTTGCACGAGCATTCAAGAGAGAGCATGGTCCAGAACATGAGGAGGGATGGCCTTGTTGGTTGCTAAGAGAAGCGACCCATACTCCTATAGGCCCGAACAACAAAGTCAATATCTAAAGCACCTACAACATGGCTTTGATAGGAGCATTTAAGGCGAGACGACAATAGCATGGGCTAATTCTTCATTGCAGGAGTGTTTATTGCAGTATGGGCCTCTTTCCCTTGACTGGTCAAGGATCTTTTTTCCAAAGTTCTCTATATATTGTAACTTCTCATTTTTGAGAGAGGATCTCTCAGCTTTGTACGGTGAAGCCCTGAAGAAATTTACCTTTAATCAAAAGAAGTGTTTTACCTCCATTTGAGCTCGCACTTTTGCATATCCCTGTGTATTGTCTTATGTTCAGTCATTTTTTTTAATACCTTCATAAGTCTATACCAACATATCTAGTGTATTGCAAATTCTTTTCTACAGGTCAACAAGAAGTGTCCAGATTGAAGTATAGGCGCAGGTGAGCAATTGTCTAACAGTGTGTCTTTAAAACACCTCTGGTAGGTTCTTCCTCCTTATACCTCCATAAAACCCCTTGTTGAAGCATTGATGTAGTTAGTTTCTTATTCAAATAAAGTGTCTGTTCGCTCCTTTTGGTGCAAAGTGTAGGTGAAAGCTGAGTAAACCAACCAATTTTTATGCATCACCATTTTAGTTAGGTTCTATTTTATAGTATCTCCCTCTCTTTTCACCCCCACCCCCCCATTGTTAACCGTAAAATTTAGGGCCTCAAGGTGCATCAAGGGGATCTAGCCCCTAATCTAGAGATTCATTCCTCAAATTTACCACCCACAGCAAGAGGAATGTCTCCATTGTGCCACATGGAGGAATGGAGCTGAGTATCCTTTCAAAGGGTGCAATCCACAATGTCAACAAGAAGCTCAACAAACTGATGGTTGGGAGCCCTTCGCTGTGGATGAGGATCTACCTGCGCTGAGAGGATGGGATGATAAAACTGGAGCCTCCATCTCCACCGCTTCCCTCAATGTCCATATTTGTTGTGGTTGCTTATTAGTCCTCTTTATTACTTTTTGTTCCTTATTATCTATTTAGCTATTACACTGTTGACATGATATTTTTTTGGTGTGTGGTCATCTATTGCCCAATTTTTAGACATTTCTCAAGGTGTTTTTGCCCTCAGTGTGATTTGCTTGTGGGTGTGACTTCACCTACTTTTTTTGTATGATTAGTGTTGTACCATATCCTTGTTTGATTAATATATAGATACGCTCTTCAATTTAAAAAAATGATCCAAACATTAGGTCAGAGTTTGCGCTACTAATTTTTTAATAAATGTGACGTAATTAGCATCACTTTTGTATCATAAATTATGTGGCTTTTTCATTACAATTTAGTTTGAGCAAAGAAAAATGACCCACATAATAATACAAAAAAGACTCAATTGATGGCATTGATTGTGTTTCATCTAATAGTTATAAAATGCCTAAGGATAATTTTCTAAGAATCATTACCAAAAATAACACAAACATTACATTCAACACAAAGATTCATCCTTTATTTGTGAGCATAAAAAATTCTAAGCTACTCTGTGAAACCCTCACAAACTCTTTGAATTTGACTAGAGGAGATATTACAGAGGATTAAACAACCTATAAAAGGTAATTTTAGAGGGGGCAATAGGATGAGTAGAAAACATGGGCAACATCAAGAAACTTAATGTATATCATAAATTTAACTACAAGGTACATGGTTCGAGTGTTCAAGTATGAAATATTCTTCTCAATTCTAGTTATAACATGTTGCCAAGTAGTTGATGGGGAAGACTAAAAATAAAAGGGAATCCCCAAAAATTTAAAAAACATGTGCATGATGAATCCATTCCCATCCCAATTGAGAAAGCCAATCAGAGAGGGGAAGGATACTTTAATGGAAACACTATTTTTTTCACTATTCTATGCTAAACCTAGAGGCCAAGTAGGAAGTATGAAGGCAATCCATATTTTGTGAGACCAAGGCTTGTTCTTAGTGAAAGTTGTTAGGAATAAAACACTTCTAAATCTAGATCTACTATTACCATAAACCAGATATAAAGCTATGCAATAAAATGCATGACGAAAACATTCCTTAATTCACCATTAATATGAAAACATAAATGAGAGCAAGATAATAATAACACAGATAACACATATATAACATGGTTCACCCAATGTGGGCTACATCCACCAATGAAAGATCTAAAATAAATTAGTAATCTAAAACCCGATTACAATGAACTCTCATAGAGTTAGAAAAATCCTCTTTAGAAAGTGTTGCACCAAAATTTCACTTTCACTTGCACCTGCATAATGCTCATCTCACAAGTTGCTAAACCACACACTGTAATGAACACCTGCACTTTGCAAAACCCCTACACTTTGACTCTGATCCTCAAAGCCACACCTTACAAATAAACCATCAACCTATAAAGGCCACACCACACCCTGTATATATAAAAAAATGAAGAAAATCAATAAAAAGAGGAGCAAATATGCAATGCTTATCCAAGATAAGCATTATCCAACATGTGACAACCCTCCTCCACCTCATCAATCCTATCCAAAAGCTCTCCCAAGGAGGAAATCACAATTTCCATCCTCTCCACCTTTTAAGGGCACATTTTCCCATGAATATGTGATCACAACCAACTCCGCTCAACAAAGAAAGAGTTCCTTTTTTCAAAAAACAATTAGCTTCCTCAAAACAAGGAAGTCAACATGGAAAAAGGCATCTAACAACTAACTCCATGAAATATGGAATACATAGAAATTAGGAATACAAGAAATATTCCACTCACATGTAGGGAACATGAAAATTACACCCCCCACATCTTTAGAGCTCTTTAAACCCCCAAAATTTATTCCTATGGTCATGTGATAACCCCAAAGGGCTCCACACTCAACAATCTCCCACTTGGAGACCATTTCTCCTGAACATAATCTATCACTACTCCATGACCACTAAGGCCAACCAAATTTGAACATAGTCTCAACTTGTTCAATGTGATCACCTTGGTCATCATATCCACAGGATTCTGGCAAGTATGAATCTTCTTCAGCTTCACCAAGTTCTCCTCCAAAGCTGTCATGATGAAGTGATAACTTAACTAAATGTGTTTCATCTTTGAGTGGAAAATAGAGTTCTTTGCCAAATGAATAACACTCTGACTATCACTATGTAGTCTCTCAACTTCTTGCTCATGCCCCAACTCTCGAAACAACTCCTATAACCAAATCATCTCCTTGCTAGCCTTTGTGGCAACAACATACTCTACCTCTATGGTTGCCAAAGCCACAACCTTATGTATCCTAAGAATCCAACTAACAATTGTATCTCCAAAAATAAATATATATCCTATTGTACTCCTACTATCAATATCTCATGCCATATCTGAGTCCACATAACCATGCAAAGTGGTATTTGATCCACCATAACATAATGCAAAATTAATAGTTCCTCTCAAATATCAAATAATTCATTTCACTACCTGCCAATGCTCATAACCTGGATCACTCATATACCTACTCACAACTCCCACCGCATGGGCAATATCCAACCTAGTACAAACCATGGCATACATCAAGCTGCCAACTACCAAAGAATAAGGTACCTTGGACGTCTTAAGATTTTAAGCTTTCATCTTGGGATACTGCTCTTTTGATAATCTAAAGTGGCCTGCCAAAGGAGTACCAACATATTTAACATCCAACATACTAAACCTTTCCAAGACTTTCTTCACATACTCTGATTGGGATAAAACTAGCTTCCTCTCCTTCCTATCATGAGAAATCCTCATACCAAGGATTTACTTTACAACACCCATATCCTTCATAGCAAAGGAGTCACTAAGTTATTTCTTGAGCATATGAATATGTTGTATGTTCTTTCATCAACTAACATGTCATCCACATATAAGCATAAAATAATAAATAAACCATCATCAAAATGTTTGATGTACACACAATGGTCAGAATTACACCTTTGATATTCTTGTTCTAACATAAAACAATAAAATTTCTTGTACCATTGTCGTGGAGCTTGTTTAAGGCCATAAAAGCTCTTCTTTAATCTACACACATAGTTTTCCTTCCCTTTGACCTCATATCCCTGTGGCTGCTTCATATACAACTCTTCATCCAAATCACCATGAAGAAAAGCAATTTTCACATCTAGCTATTCTAAGTGCAAATCCTTAACTACAACTAAACCAAGAACAGTCTTAATAGAAGTCAATTTTACAATAGGAGAGAAAATCTCATCAAAATCAATACCTGATTTTTGTGTAAATCCCTTGACCACTATCCTAGCCTTATACCTTTTTCTCCCTTGATCCTCTTCTTTTATTTTGAAGATCCACTTGTTTGGTAATGCATTCTTGCCCTTGGGTAGCCTTACCAAATCCCATGTTTGGTTCTCTATGAGAGATCTATGCTCATCATCCATGGCTTGTTCCCACTTCAACTTGGCATTTACTTACATTGTTTCCTCATAACACTTTGGTTCTCCATTGTTAGTAAGTAATAAATCATTCAAATAAGGAGAAAAATGTTCAAGTGATCTTCTTACCCTAGAAGATCTTATTACCATAAGAGTTTGGGGTCCTTGTGTAGAAGGTTCTTGAACTGAATCCTTGGATAATTTGTCATCCATAATGCCATCCAATACTGTGTAATCTTTTTGTTCTTGATCTTGTTCCTGCAACTGATCCTTATGCATGACTTTTTCATTAAAGACTACATCTCTAGACCGAAATATTTTCCTATCTTTAATACTCCATAAATGGAAACCAAACTCATCCTCACCGTAACCAAAAAATGTGCATTTATCTGATTTAGCCTCTAGCTTGGTCCTATCCTCTTTCTTGATGAGAACAAATGCTTCACATCCAAAGACTCTAAGAAAAGAATAATCAACATTCTTACCAGACGAAGCTTGGTTTGGAATGACTCCATCCAAAGGCATAGAAGGTCCTCTGTGAATTAGATATACTACTGTGCTAACTACTTCTACCCAAAACTGTAAAGGCAACCATGCATGTAACCTCATTCTCCTAGCACATTCCATTATTGTTCTATTCATCCTTTCAGATACCCATTCTGCTATGGAGTTCTTGGAACCATTCTTTGTCTATGGATTCCATTGTTAGAACAATAATCAAAGAAAGCATTACTACAATACTCACCTCCATTATCTAATCTGAGACATTTAAATTTGAGACCTGTTTCATTCTCAACCAAGGCTTTCCACTTTTTAAAAGTGTTAAATATGTCAGATTTCTTTTTAATGCAATAAATCCAAAATTTATTGGTTGCATCATCAATAAAAGTAACATAATAATTAGATCCACTAATAGAAGATACCTGAACTGGTCCCCATACATCTGAGTGTACCAAATCTAACTTGTGCTCTTTTTTTGTGGGTCCAACCTTCAAGAACTTAACCCGCTTCTGTTTATCATACACATAATTTTCACAAAAGTCTAAATCTAGATCGTTCAATCCATACAACTTATCTTTTAAGATCTGTATGCCTTTATGGCTCATATGACCGAGCCTATAGTGCCACATAGTTGCATCTCCATCTGTAGCAACTAAATCAATATAATCAACACTACTAGTCAAATACAGAGTACCGACTTTCTTACCTATCAAGATCAAAAGAGCACCTTTGGTAACTTTTCAAGAATCTATAGTAAATAATACTGAACATCCCTCATTACCCAATTGCTCCACTAAAATCAAATTCTATCTCAACACAGGCACATGTCTAACATTCTTAAGGATCCATGTGTTCCTATTCTACATCTTAACCAGAACACAACCTTTCTTTACTATTTCACATGGTTCATCATCACCAAGATATACATGTCCTAGATTCTCTTGAACATAATTAGTAAAATAATTCCTCTATGGGGTGGCATGAAAAGAAGCCCCTGAATCTAATACCCAAAACTCAAAAAAACTATCCACAGAAATAATTAAGGCATCTTGACATGATTTACCTAATGTCAAATTTATCTCATTCATTTCCTCCTTGTTGGCATGCTTATCTTGAAGTGACCAACAATCCTTCTTTGAGTGTCCACTCTTCCCACAATGTCAGCATATCATCTTGGATCTAGATCTAGACTTAGATCTACCTTTTGAATTTCTTCGGTTGCCTTTGCTCTTATATTTTTGCCTCCCTCTAGCATCAATGGATAAAGCAATACATGAATATTATTCACTAGTGTTTTTCCTTCACATCTCTTCACTAAGGATCACACCTACAACATCCTCAAAATTCAAGCTGCCCTTAGCAGGGACTGCATTACTCACAACCATAACCAAACTAACCCAACTATCAAAAAAAGAACATAATATTAACAAAGCTCTAACATCATCATCAAACTTGATTCTAACTAAAGTGAGCATATTTACAATTGTATTAAAATCATTTAGATGATTAGCTATTGAACCATTCTCAGACATTTTCATGTTAAACAATCTTCTCATAATAAATTTTTTTATTAGAAGCTGAAGGTTTTTCATATAACTTCCCAAGTTTATCCATGAGATCCTTTGTAGTTATCTGATCTACAATGTTAAATGCAACAAAAGATGCAAGGCATAACCATATGGCTTATAATGCCTTCCTATCAAGTAATGACCAATCTGCATCACTCATACTTACAAGTTGTCCTCCTTTTTCCTCCAAGGAGAGTTGAAGTTTCTTCTGATATAGGTAATCTTCCATCTACATTTTTCACAAATCAAAATGCTTACCATCAAACTTCTCAACTCTGAATTTGATCTCTTCTCCCATAGTTTCCACTTAAGCTAATAGCTTTCCTATGATTTACCACTTCAGCAAAACACACAACCAATGGCTTTGATACTAGTTGTTAGGAATAAAACACTTCTAAATATAGATCTACTATTACCATAAACCAAATATAAAGTAATGCAATAAAATGTATCATAGAAACATTCCTTAATTCACCATTAATATGAAAGCATAAATGAGAGCAAGATAATAATAACACAAATAACACAGACCTAACGTGGTTCATCCAATGTGGGCTACATCCACCAATGAAAGTTCTCAAATAAATCAGTAATTTAAAACAAGATTACAATGCACTCTCATAGAGATAGAAAAATCTCTTGTAGAAAGTGATGCACAAAAATTGTACTTTCACTCACACCTGCACAATGTTGAATCTCACAAGTTGCTAAACCACACCCTGTAATGAACACCTGCACTTTGACTCTGATCCTCAAATCCACACCCTAAAAATAAACTATCAACCTATAAAATCCACACCACATCTTGTATATATAATAAAATGAAGAAAATCTACAAAAGGAGTAAAAATGCAATGCTTATCCAAGATAAGCATTATCCAACATATGACAACCCTCCTCCACCTCATCAAGCCTATCCAAAAGCTCTCCCAAGGAGGAATTCATAATTTCCATCTTCTCCACCTTCTAAGGGCACATTTTCCCATGAACATATGATCACAACCAACTCCACTCAACAAGGAAGGAGTTCTCTTTTTCAAAAAACAATTAGCTTCCTCAAAACAAGGAAGTCAACATGGGAAAAGACATCTAACAACTAACTCCATGAAATATGGAATACATAGAAATTAGAAATACAAGGAATATTCCACTCACATGTGGAGAACATGAAAATTATGCTCCCTACATCTTTGGAGCTCTTTAAGCCCCCAAAATTTATTCCTATGGTCATGTGATAGCCCCAAAGGGCTCCACACTCAACAAAAGTAAGGAAGGAATAATTCATAAAATGGTCATTAAAATAGTGTGAGTCTCTCTAAGAAAGTCTAATTCCCCTCACAATCCATTTTTCAAGTATATCCTCAAGTAAGTAAACAAAGGCCTTAACAACAATAATATGAAGAGAGGGAGCCAAAGGATAACCTTTCTCGATGGATCTGAACAACCCAACTTGGGGAGATTTATAGCCATTAATGGAGAGAGGTTGAATCTATATAAAAGAGAGTTTGGAAAACTTGGATAAAGAAGGACCAAATCCTAGGGATTTTAGAATGGAAATAATGAAATGTCACTTGATTGTGTATGACATTAGGCATCAACTCTTGGAATGCAAAATGGAAGGTAAGTTTGTATTAAGAAAGTTATATTTATCCTTTAGTAGATGTCATAGGATCCAATCTCAAGAAGAGATAAAATCATTAATAGTTTGAATTCCTTTTATTAAATGAAAGCATACCTTTTATACCTAGCATATTTACTAAAGGAAAAATAGTATTTGTCATTATAAGAGTAATCAAATATTAACTACGATATCCATCTCTGATCTATTTTAGAAAAAGATTGATAATGTCTACATCTTTGAATATGTTGTTGGCAATAAAATAGCCTTTTATCCTGATAGGGGTTGGGGTAATAAAAAAAGTGTGTAAGCCAATATTTTCCTAATTATTTTTACTACAGGGGTACCTATTGAAATGCAATGTCTTTGAGGGATTTTATAAGAATCTTTAATTTCAATTTATCCAACCACCCAATAGGCAATACTTTGTCTATAGACATCGATGATGTGAATTCCTTTTCTTTCATGAGGAAGGTAACATATGTCCCAAGAAACCTTGTGATAATCTCTAATTGCATTAGCATTGGCCCAAATAAATACTCTAGTAACATTCACTAATTTATCATACAAAGATTTCGAAGGGGATCAAAAAGAGGAATAGTAAACATCATTAATTACAAGGATTTTGGTACAAACTTCAAATTTACTGACTAATGAGGGAGGATTGGAAGTCCAATATGAGACTTTATTTTTACACTCTATAAATAACATATTACCATAGATCTGAAGGACAACTATCAAAATCAAAATGAATACTAAGGAATTTAAATCTCTCCTTTATATATCCACTTCCACTGACATTAATTGATCTATTCAATCAAAGGCATCATTCTTTGTCTTTAACATTGGGTTTTGGCCCTTTGAAAATAATACCTTAAGACTTTGCAAAAAAATTAGAGGAATCAAAGTACCTATTTAAACAAAACTTCTTGCTCGTTGATAGTAAGGAAGGCATCATCTACAAAATTGCCATTAATGAGCTGAGAGGAGTGATCAAGAATAAAAATAGCCATGGTAAGTCCTCAATATGCTATGTGAGAATGAAGATAACCAAAAAACTTGTCAAACAAAACATATAAATCAGGTACTAGAGGGAAAGCCTATAAAATGGAGTGCAAAATACCAAATCTATTAGACATATGTTCATTGATGGTATTGAAGGTCAATTCATTGGAAAATAAAGTTTACACTATTGATATAAATTATTGGACAAAATCCAGAGCATTAAGCATATCAATAATAAAGGGAAATTGTATTCGATAAGAAAATATTTAAAAATAATGTTTGAGAAAGATGGTCCTTTGGTGAGAGGTCTAATCTTATTCTATTCCTTCCCAAATAGAAATTAAATTATCTAGCATATATCTATTTTTTTATGAATCCCACATGGTAATGTATGATGATTGTAGGTAAAATATGATGGTTATAATTCACTAGGGCCTTGGCAATGATTTTATAAAAAATTATTTACAAGGGTGATTTGGTGTCAACTAGTAAAAAGCCCAAGGTCACTTATGGGATGATTTTTCTATTAACTTTATTGATGATAGATCCTACTAGCTTATTTTGTAAGGCTCTTGTTTAAACTTATAAGTGGTTAAGCCCTAAATATTGTAAAGTATATTTTTAGAATCCACAACGAAAGTCATCAATACCTTGTGTTTTTTCATTAAAAACACATTGCAATGCATAAAAGTGCTCATCAAGAGAAAGAGGAGTATTAAAATATTTTTATTCTAAAAGGCTTTATTTATAGGGAACCACAACCAAACATTCCTATAAATCCTATTTTAGTTCCACCAAATCTTTGAAACAACCCCAAATTTTTTTTAGGGATCGTTAGTTTTAGAGTACAAAGAGACACTGTGTTCTAGGCCCAAAAATAAATGGATGAGGTGAGATGACTTCAAAGTGGCTTTGCACACAAGGGTGCTCCCAATCGGCATGCTATCAACTAGCAGAGACATGTAACTAGGATTAAGTCACTAGTAAAGAGTTCTATATGGGAGCGTGTCCATGACAAGGCATATACAGTTTAGGGTGTATCAGTGTGCATACATTCACTGATAGACTCCAAACTCTATATAATACTAGTTATTACCACCAATAGGACTATTTAGTGGTCAGTTAACCCTTCTTAATATCTCATAAGTCTAATAGGGTCCCATTTGATATCCGAAGATACAAATACTTCCCGACAACCAAATTGATGTTAAATTCACGCAACACAAGCTTATATAAATCCTCAAGTCATTTAAATCATCTGATACAAGACGTCCCAAGGTAGACAACATTTGTAGCAACTCAGATCACTACATAAAGAAGTCTAATCAGTTGTTGTGAGATACCCAATCGATTGTCCATGTAGCCAAAAATAGACTAAGCAATTCCATAGAGATATTTGTTGAGATTCCATAAATCAAATCTCAGATTTAGTAGCCATAACACCATACACTTATCTGATGGAGCTTAGCTTAGGATCAAAACCATAATCTTATAAGGAAGAGAATTCCAATATCATGTTTTTAAAATTATTAAAGGATTCCAATACTTCTGTTAGTCCCCTATGTTCTCAATTACAAGCTAAGTAAGTGTCAATGGTTACTTAAGGCATATAAGCCTTTATACTCAATTTACCTGAATGATTAAATCAATGTCTTAATGACAATTTTAGGTTTTAAAAAAAAGAGTTCTACTGTAATATAAACATAATCCCAACATTGAAATATTTTATTAGCATAGTTAATGCTTAATGGGACCACCTTCCCATACTCAACAAGAGTGTATAAAATGATCATACTTAGCTAGCATCAATTGCCTTAACACATAAACGCCACACCCAAACCAGTCAACATATCCATGACTTGATAATGGAGGGAAACATATCCGATTATATGTTTTTAAAGAATCAAAATCACATTTGAGCAAGATAGAATATAATTGACTTCCACACTTAATTACTTTAGCAATAAGTGAATCTAAAATGAGATTACAAATTAAGGTGATTAACACTTTTTTTTTTAAAACATAAACACCATATGCCAAGTTTGCCAATATGAAAATATAGAACACATTCTAGCTTATGTAGAGCGTATATCCTTTAATGTATATACCGTGCAAAGTCTATTAATTGAACCAGATCGTTAAATGAGATCACCCTTTGATAAAAATGTATAACCAATGCAAGGAGGCAACTTAAATAGATAATCATTAACCTTAAAAAATTAATATAGCTGTATACAACTTTTACAGCTCTTACAAAATATATATCAAGCACCAAGATTCCATTATTATCTCGCAAATAGTATACTGATGTGAATAGCTTAGTAAAATATATTAACCAATAGGTTAAACTTTTTTCAAGGGTTCTTAACAACTGAATTGAGCATGAAAATTCAATGGCTCGGTCCAATAAAGAGACCCAACCATAAGGTTCATTATTATACCAAATTCACATCCGAGGTTGTAAATGTTTTACCAGATTGTTTTTAGCCATGCGACATATCCTTTAGGATCAAGAAATGTGATGAAATAAAGTCATTTGAAGCGAGTAGGACAACTATAACTATGGTTGTATAATTCCTTTATTTTCTACATTATACATGAAGGCATAATTTTAACTGATACATAGGTTATTCCAACAACTCACAAGGAGTTTTAGCATGTTTAAATGTAAGTATTTCCAACAGCAATAGAAGTCCATAATGCCTTAACATTTCATTTAAAAGTATTGAAAACATAGTATAGAAAAGAAACCATATTATATTGGTATCCCAAATCAAAAAACTAATTATCAAAGTAATGCCCTACATAATCTTACATAAACTATTAACTAGAATCACAGTTAACAAGCCTTTATCATGGTTTCAAATACTTCATTGATTAAGGTCAACTTCTCATACTTTGAACAATGAGGAAGTCATACTGAGATCAATAACTTAATAAACAATTCCCATTAAAAATCAATTTGTAATCTTGTACATACTACTATAACCTTATTTATGGATTGCATATATATATCTGTGTGTGTGTGTGTGTAAGTTTAGTCAAAACAATCATGAGTTTCAAGTCTAAGCATATAAAATATATCAAAGCAAGATACTTTTCATGACAATATGTAAAAAATAATGACATTATATAGTTTTTCTTTAGTATGCCAAAATAGTAAAGATACAAAATTTATAAGAGTACAAAAGTACCATATTATAGCCATTCACTAAATATGATAAGTCAGATTTATATAAGTTGATAGTTAGATGATACTCGTGCATAGTGATGCTACCCCATAACGGTATGCATCACCATGTATGTGTATCACTAACATAACAATGCCACATTATCATATTCCAAGATACATGTCTTGCATCACAATCATGAGAATTATTTGCATAGAAATGAACAAGTATATAATATATCAACATGCTAGAACCATCAACTATAATCATAAAAAACCACTTAGTAGGAGGTAAGAACATGATCTGCAAAGTCCCAGAACCCTAAGGTATAGTCTGATGAGCCAAACCATCATTGGCCCTGACCACCCCAATAATTAGATGGATGGTGGAATTAGGCATATTATGAGCATACATATGACACAACCATGATACACCACTCAACAACCAAACATTGAACAATAGTCAATAATCACCAGGTCAAGCACACACCCAAGACCACAATAAATAATGGCTTGTAAAATACTTGAGCTACACACAAGAAAATAAAAGGACATTAGTCTAAGGGAGCATAAGAGTTCTTCTCAACTTATTAGCTTCAAACTCATGAAGATGGATTTAGGTGTAAATTTGTGTTCATGTTTCTGGAGATTTAATGCTCAAAATGTGTAGTCATATAAAATTTCAAAATTGGTAGTTTGAGTGTGGCTTGTGACATCCAAGCCATAAGTCATTTTTGCATGCTCTCATGACCTTCTAGATACCTTTTTGTTGATTAACATTCATCCATATCTTTCTAAATGATAATTACAGCTTACCCAAGCTACATTTCCCAGGCCAATCCTATCCCCCCACGTCCGAAGCCTATAGGATAGGAGTGCCATACCTAGACTATAATGTCAGACCTTGGGGTGTAGCATTTTTTATGCTCCTGTCTAATCACACTTTGAGCCCAAATGATCATTTCCATCCGATTCCTATCCATCATCATGTCAGCCTAGCACAAATACATCTAATCCATGACCAAATGTTCCCTATAAAATTCCATTCAAAGGTCATTTACAAGGGGAGGTGATAAAATCTTACAAGACAAGCAAGAATACAAGAAAACTACTAAAGCAAATTTACCTATTCTCTGCATATAGTCATTCAACATAGTTGAAAACACATTCAAACTCTCATACCAGTCCCTAGCCACCTCAAACACTCTCAATTTGACATTTTTGCATTCACATAACACTATTGCACAAAGCACATTTAGGTGAAAGAACTACATATGACTTGATCCCTTTTCAGATTATTGGTATGTAGGTAATGTGCCCACACAAGGGGTGTGGATCACATGTTTAGTGCATCTTGCACACACTAACCCCCCCTCTTTCTCAAGTTTTATCAAGCACAATGGAAGTCTAGGGTTTGAATATTAAATCAGCTCTATAAGGAGCTCCATCGACATTCAACACTTAAATTTTCACAAGCAGGCTCATACATGGACAATGAATGAAACCCATAAAATTCATATCTATGTGACCAATTTGGACAACAATGACCAGAGTAGACAACAATGTTAGACCATGAAGTGTCCTATTTTTGGTGCTCTTATCCTTTTATCGAATGAAATCTAGATTCTGATTTGTGACATTGTCCTAATCCTACATAGCCAGTTTCAGCCTCTGTCTCAGCTATCTCAGTCCAATTTTAAGCTAAGTTGTATTTCTCTTTATTTATTGATATTTTTAGAAAGGTTTAAAATACACATTAACTATATAAATTAGGACTGTAATTATTGCAATATTATTTACTGATTTATTATTCTAGACCCTTAACTAAATTAGGAATAAGACTCCATTATTTCCAAAAAAATTAAATCATTTGGTGAACCCGACTTACTTCATTTGTGCATAAAAATCCTAGGGAAAATTTCTTGATGAATTTTCTAATATTTTTTTGATTTTTTTCTTACATATTTAAATCATAATTTCACATTTAATTTTGAAAATTTATCATAGTACTTTTAAAAATTATTTCTCTCAAACCCTAGTTGCCTATACTAGGTCCTAGTATTTTTAAACCCTAGTTGCTGATTTTATAAATATTTTTCTAATTTTTCCTAAATATTTCAATCAAAATTCACATTTAATTTTTGAAATTCATCATAGTAATTTACAAAAATTATTTCTTTCAAACCCTAGTTGAATTTACTAGGTCCCATTGCTTCTTGAGGTATCACCTTACATGTTTGTGAGCTTCGTATCCTTTTTATGCATATTCTAGTTCATTGTTTAGATTATATTTATTTAATATTCTCTTTCATTTTTCAAGTTATTTTCCTTATGCCATCTAAGCTCCTTGCATCTCTTCCTTTGAGATGAAGTGCAAGACTTAGTGGTAACCCTCCTAAATTCACTCAGATTCCTCCAACCCATCCATATACTATGGATAAACAACTAGCTCAGCTTCCAGTTATAGATCCTACACATCCATATTACACTAATTTCCATGAAGACAATTTTAACAATGAGCAATTTGAGAATAACAATGATGATACACATACCAATGTTCATGACCCACCACATCAAACTTTTGATCCACTTCCACCTATTATTGATAATGATGTTGTCATCAACAAAGATTTGATTCTACAAAGTTTTTAAGAGAGACTCAAGAACAACCCCAAGATCATACTCTTATCTTACAATTTATCATGGAAATTGAAAAAGTTAAGCAAGTTGAGTCTTCCATTTCTTCAAAGCAACTAGTTACAAATGACACTACAGGGGAAACTATGTCTCAACAACCCCCCATAGAAACCCAACCTTCTCATGATCCACCACTAGTTATGGTTAGTAAATCTTTGTTTCTTGATGTGGTTGCCCTTGTGCAAGAGATAATTTTTTTTCAATCCAATGTGCTACATCTTGAGCAAGGTGCCTCTAGACCAACACAAGCCTTGGACTCTTTTGATCTACTTCATACACCATTGGCACATCATATTACTTCTAGACCCTTGATACCAAGTTTTATTCAACCCAAGCTTACTCTATATGATGGCAAGGGTGATCTAGAGACACATTTAAGATCTTTTCACACAACATGTTTGGACTATGTGATAAATGATTGGTTATTAACTAATCTATTTCCATGAAGTTTAAAGGATTATGCTCGACAATGGTTATATAGTCTATTGAATTAGTCGATCAATGCATTCAATCTTTTAGCTGACATGTTCCTAACTCATTTCAACATTAACATAGGTGACAAAGTTTTTTATGCCCAAGTTGCACAATAGAAACAAAGGTCAAAATGAGCATCTCATAGATTATATTCTTTGATATATGACTATATTGGCTCAAATGATTAGCCCCATGGTTGATCAAGAGTTACAAGATCTCTTCAAACAAAGTCTTCTACCAGTTCTACATGAGTCAATAATGTTTAAAAGGTTCTCTTCCTTCACTGAGTTATGTCATACACTAAAGGAAAGGGAAGTCAAATTAATTTCAATGGGCAAACTTAAGTACACAAGCATATCATAAACAACAAACAAGAGTAACAGTAAAGTCCCATACAAAGTAAAGGTTAATGATAATAAAAGTGAAAATTAACCTACAGTTAATACAACTTTAGATCCCACTTAGTGAGTGGTTTTATCAGCACCTCCTTGGTGAGCCTTTACCAGTCTACCAGTATCTCTGGCCAGAGTTTTATAGTAACTTTTGGAAAGCAATATCATATCTCTCCTTCTTATTCAAGAAGTTGATCCAACAAGGGCTATTCCACGTGGATATGATCAAAATGCATTTTGAGATTTTTATAGGGCTCTAGGCCATACAAAAAATAGATGTATTAGTTTAAAGCACAAGACATAGGACTTAATATATGAAAACTTTATTAATATTGGTACTCCAGTTGAGCCTTCTCAAGCAAAGCAAACACAAGACAAGGCTCTAAAAATTTTCTCAGATCCTTTCTCACAACATTCTAAATAAGAGACAGGGGACACATCAGGTGTTCATCATGCATATCATGCACATCCTCTACTAGCTACATACCGGGCACCTTAAGTTGAGTCACATCCTTTGAGCAACATGATTGGTGTGTATAATTATAGAGTTATAGCTAGACCTTCCATCTCCTTTTCATAATAGGAAATATTTAAGGATGATTTAGATTACCATACACTCTTTATCAGAGCTTACATTAATCATCATCCCATTCATAGTGTTCTCATAGATAATGGATCCAGTGTAAACATGTGAACTATGACATTACTATAGCATTTGGGATATTTAGAGCAGGATATTACCCTAAAAGCCATAATTATTAGTGGATTCAATGGGAACATGTAGAGTTTATTAGGTGAGATTGTAATTCCTCTATAGGTTGGACCTACACATGTGGCCACACCATTTACTATAGTTCTCAGTACATGAGTCTTTGATATGTTACTTGGTTAACCATGGATTCAAAAACTCCATGTAGTACCTTCTACAGTTCATAGATGCATGAAATTTATTCATGCTAATTAGGTTGTTATAGTTGGTGGAGTTTTGTATGAGTTACCACTCCCAACTTTAGAGCCATCTACTACTCTATAGTCACCAGTTTTAGCTTTTCCACCAGTTACAATTCTTTCTCCAATTTAGATTCAAATACAATTAATGCCTCCACTACCAACATAGAGAGTTCATACACTTCTATAGAGGCCTCTTTTAGAGCAACCATAGTCTTAGGACTCTAGATAGTTTCCATCTACCGTATTCACACCCAAGGTAGTATCATTGAGGTCTCATGCCTCTACACATAGATCACCTTTTTAGAGAGATTCTCCTACAACTAGATGGGTCCCTAAGAGCCCTAAAGTTACATATACTTATCAGAATTACAAGGGGACCCACATTTTGGTTTCCACTATAGAGATTTAGAGCATTTACAACATACATAACTTTCAGATTCACAGTCTCAGCCCTTATATCATGTTGCACGATCACGCACGATCCCTATCCTTGATATAGGACACCATGATAGGGAGTCTCTCATGAGACTCATCGATTATTATCATTCCTTCTTAGTCTTGATTGTATATATCTTCTTTTCAGTTGCTTGTACATAGTCTCCATATGATTGATTGTACATATCTTATTTCCAAAATACCAAAAACATTCAAATATTCAAAATCCAAAAACACTCAAATATGTCAAAATCCAAAAACATTCAAATAAATCAAAAAACTAAAAATATTTCAATTGTATGTATTTTCCATACTTTACATTTATACTAACATGCTAGACTTACATTTTGCTATTGTATGCTATTTTATGTTGATTTATCCACATTACCATTTTTTACGTGATCTTCTTTTAGTGTGTGCAGTGACACCCAGATCCTTGATTACTTCACTCCACCCATTGAGGGGTATCCTAATTCTACATTCAAGACATACATTGACTTATCTACCCATTGGGGGCATCTTCTACATGACTACACCATCTAGGTTATGTCATTCCTATACCTCACACTCTAGTTATCATGATAATGTACATTATTTACTAGCTTACAGAGATTACTCTATCGACACTCACTAGTATATAACACTTGTGTATTTCTTAGCATCTACCTAGTCTTGTACTACATGTCTCACATACTTTCAATTATTGCTTTTATTAATTAGATGTGATTGTATTTCCAACATTTACATGCCTTCCTTTCTTATTTTGAGTAGCTAGATGTGACTGCATTTCTCAGTTCCTATTTTGTCTCTTGTGTGTGCTTTAGGACATTTTCCAATGTCCTTTGCTTTTATTCATGTGTGTGTCTTAGGACATTTGTAAATGTCCTTTACTTGTACTCTTCTATGTGCTTGTGACCCTCATGCTAGTCTTGCTTGTTTTTAATTGTATGTGTATGTGGCATTTAAACATGCCTTGTATGCTTCCTTTCTTAGTTTGAGCGACATGTGCCCATGTCCCTTGTTTGCTTAGTCCCTTGGCCACTTTTGTATGATTCTTGATTCTTGCCTTGTGTGCTTTTTTCTTGTTTACTTCTCACTGTTTGTAATGCCATGATACACATCATGAATTATCTTGATTTCTTAGATGCCATGATGGACATCATGCTCCATCCCTCCTTGACAACTAATAACTAGCATTTCCAGTTTCAATTTAGTATACTACACATGTAATTACATTGTTACATCTATCTAGGCATACCCCTATTGATATAACAATCTCTAATACAAATTATGATATATCTTGAGACATATTTTTTATTATCATTGCTATACAATATATTTCATAACATAACAGACTTGTAAAAATATTTCTTCTGATGGTAGTCATTGCAGGGTCTTCATTCCTACCCTCAGAAGAGGAAGAAACAAATAGGAGTTTTGTCACAGAGATCAGATCATCTATTGATCAAAAAGATCAATTTTAGAACACTTAGAATAGTAAATAAAACTCAAACTAGGTATAACAAACCAATAAAATAGTGACGAACAAAGAATAGTCATAAAAAATTGCAAAGGACAAGAACATCAAACTTGGACTACAATGCTAGACACCAAAGTTTCCTATGTTTAGTACTCCTATCCAAACAATAGAAAAAATAGAAAGATAAGACCAGCTATAGTTTTGTCAGCTACAGTTCAGTTTAGATTGGGCAATTTTAGTATAGTTTTTCTCAGAGAATCTAGACATAGGAGATATCATGTGCAACATGATGGCTCTTTCTTCCAGTTTTAGATTGGGTAGTTGGTACAACTTCTAGATTAAAATCCATGTTATAGACATCAATGATTAGGGGTAATGTGCACAACACATTTGACTTCTCTTCTTTTTTAGTTTATTGAATTACCTAAGTATTCTTAGCAGTTGCATGCCTTATTCCACCTGTAGGTGATTGGCATCATTCTCGAGTGGCTTCCATATAATCCTAGTTCCCAATTTTGGAGTGGTTTTCATACAAGCCTAATCTCCACCTCTTGAAGTGGACAATATTGGCCTAGTTTCTATCACACATTTGGTTACCCATGTCACATTATCATATTATAGAGCATTCATGGGATTCAAGAGCCATTTCATACGACATACATTCATACCAGTATCAGTTCATAGCTTTACATAGTAGGCAATGATGGAGCCAAAGGACTAGCTAGCCTTTGTATTCTTGAGCCACCTACTCAAAGGGATTGGACACACAGTCCAAACATCGATCAACACACATAGGTTCACATAGCTTCACTTAGTGGGCGATGATGGAGCCAAAAGGCCAACCTTTGCATTCTTGATCCACTCTTAAGGAATTGAGCACTCAACTCCATTAATGATATTAATCTTAGTACATCACATACCCAACACATACCCAACATACACCAAACACATACTCAACATCATTTAACATCACACATCTCCA
Organism: Torreya grandis; assembly: GCA_037957365.1. Classification (NCBI taxonomy): domain Eukaryota; kingdom Viridiplantae; phylum Streptophyta; class Pinopsida; order Cupressales; family Taxaceae; genus Torreya; species Torreya grandis. The sequence continues at coordinate 302,073 of JARHVA010003478.1, read as the reverse complement.
TGGGCTTTACCTTGCAAGTAAGTTTAAGTACGCTTTCTATATTTCCTTTATCCTAGTATTGTACTTTGCTACATCACTAGAATAAAGGGGGGGGGGGAATGTTAGGTTGTGTAGCTAAGAGCTTCACCATGATGCAAACAAGAGGAGTTACGGAGGTTGCAGAGAGTTGCAGAATGAGTTGCAGGGCAACCGACGTTGGTCTGATCAACCGATGTCGGTCAGATAGCAGTGCAAAAGCAATCGATGTCGGTTACAAGTTGGCTGACATCGATCAGGAGGAGCTGACGTTGGCAACCTATGTGTGAGCATGCAGTTTGCATGCAGATTCCAGAGAGTCTATTTTTAGACTTTTAGTTTGCATGATAAAGGCTAATTATAGTCTTAGAGTTGCATGTCTAATTATTGTAATTAAGATAATCTAATTATTGTAAGCATGATATCTATATAATAGACTCATGGGCTGTATTGTAAACTTGTGCTAGAAAGTAAGAGAGCAAAATAAGCTCCTTCAGAGAGAAGGGAGCAATGGTGTGTTCCTCCTAGTTCCACAGTACCAAGTGTGGGTGCTGGTTTGGAGAATCAGAAGGGTTCTTCGTGTATGTATGATCTTGGTCAGCAGGTGTGCAGGACCACGTTTGGAGATATACAATGGTGAGTAAGGTCTGGTGATTTGCAGGTAGCAACAGAGAGCAGGACATCTACTTGGAGTACAGTTGTGTACTTGGCGTACTGGCATCATTGTTACTGACTGGTTGAGGTGAACATCAATTCTGTATTGGAGTTGATTGTTGGGACCGTAAGAGAGAGAGGGAAGAAGTCCTTGAGGTGTGGCAAGCCTTTGAGGTGGAAGAAGAAGTGGCATCTTCTTTATTGTATTTTCTTCTGAGTGATTATTAATACAATTGTGTATTGTCTCTCATAACCTGTGTTGTTTCATATTTCTGGTTACTTATTCATTCTGGTTAAATTCCATGTTTAGTTGCTAATACAAGAGGTAATCATATATATGTGCTCTTATTGAGGAGCAAGATCCTGACAAGTGGTATCAGAGCCAGGTTGGGTTACTAACAGCTAGTTTCAGATCTGGTTAGTGTTTGTTGATTACAGGTCACTCACAGGGGTTTTAGATTGAGTGGGAGTATAGCAATGGCAGAAGAAAGTAAGCTACGAATGGAGAAACTGAATAGCACAAATGGTCTGATTGATGGAAAGAAAGAGCAGGTAAAAGAAGATTGTTGGTCAGTAGAAGATCAGCGTGTAGAAGCAGATGTTGCAGGTGACGTTGCACAGGTTGCTCTGGATAAAGTAGAATCTTGGTTTACATATTCTTTTGCCTCTTTCCATGCAGCTCGAAATAGAGCATCTTTTCATGGGTATGTCTTTGGAGACTTTGGAGAGATTTATTTAGGAGCTGGTGAGCCTTGTCAGATTATTGGCAAAGGGGAAGTGAAGCTGAAATTGCAGACGGATAACACACAGGTGTTGAAGGAGGTCATGCAGGGCCTAGTCTTGGAGATGAGTCTAATTTCTTCAAGAAAGTTGGGTGATGGGAGATGCACAGTAACTCTCACAGTGGATGCACTTGAATTAGACGATGGTAAGAAAGTACGTATCCTTTATCTATCTACATATATTACTGATTCACCTTCTGTTGCAGAGATGTGGCTTTGTAGGCTTGGTCACATATGTAGGAGGGGAATGCATGCTATTAAGCAGAAGATAGATATCTTTGACAAACTTAAGAACTGAAAAGCCTTGGTGTTCATGGAGGAGATGACGGACAAAGATCAGCTGAGGGGACTAAATTATTCTGAGTAGGGCTGTGTTAATTTGAATAGGGTTTTGATCCAAAAGGAGCTCGCGGGTAAAAAGTCATCTCTCACAGGCGAACACAGGTACTGACATCGGTCAAGAGGAACCGACGTCGAACAGACAGTCATCGATATCGGTCATGTGCAAATCAACAGAGTTGGTGGTGTCGGGTAGCGGGAACCAACGTCGGTCATACAAGAACCGACATCGGTAGTAGATACACCAACATCGATCAGGCAATTGACGTCGACAGACAGGGTCAGTCGTAGGGAACCGACGTTGGTCAGTTGCAGATTGGGAGATGGCTAAGATTGGTCACTGGAACGGATGTTGGGTGGACAACACGCTGTCAAGGAGTCTCAAATGCCCATATGGAGGTCAGAAAGGGTAAGTGAACCTCATATTCATTGTTCACCTTCTTTATATTGCTTACTGATGGTAAAAAACTAGGAAGATGTGAAGAGACAATGCAAGTAGAATCTAGAAACAGTGGGAACTTGGCATGGATGAGGAGTGTGAGTCCTTGGAGAAGAACCAAATAGGTATTTGTTGGTGGAGTTGTCAGCTGGAAGAAAGCACTGGATGAGGGATGGATTCCCAAGTTAGAGAAGAGAGTGGATGGAAACGTGAGACAGAAGGCTATGGTATATGGTCTTGAGTAGGCTGCAGGGCAATGGAGGTTTGACCATTGTATTTTTTTCTTTACTAGGTTGGATAATATTAGCTACATTATCCTGTTACTGTATGTGGGTGATATGCTAGCAGGTTCATACATACAGGGTTTTGCTGAGCTAAAGGTAAGATTAGTTCAGTGGCATGTCATGAGGAATTTGGAGCAGCAAAATTCTTTGGCATAAGAGACATGGAGATTTTGTCTCTAGTGGGAGCTAATGTGAAGACAGTGTTGGTGAGGTTCAAGATGCAGGATGCAAAATCGGTAAGCACACCAAGGGCTGGACAGTTTAAGTAGAGCTTACAACAGTGTTCAAAATCACATGAGGTCTAGTGTAGACCTAAGTTTTCCCAAGCAGTGGGAGTTGTCAGAGAGTTTGGAGCCAATTCGGGGAAGGAGGATTCTCAGTTATCTGAGAGGGACTAGCAGCAGGGATTCTTGTTATGCAGGGTCAAGGTCTTCACTACATGGAGTTGTAGGTTCGGATGTGGTAGGTTACTTGGATGATAGGTGTAGCATCACAGGATGTGTGGTGGTTAGTCTTCAGGGTTGAGCTTGAAGAGGGATACAAGCCAGGGAATAAATTAGACAGTGTACAGGTGCAACTATTTATCTCCAAGTGGGAGATTGTTAGGTTGTGGAGCTAAAAGCTTCACTAGGATGCAAACAAGAGGAGTTATGGAGGTTGCAAAGGTTGCAAAGAGTTTTAGAATGAGTTGCAGGGCAATCGATGTCAGTCAGATAGCAGTGTAGAAGCAACCGACGTCGGTTACAAGTCGGCCGACATCAGTCAGGAGGAGCCGATGTCGGCAATCTGTGTGTGAGCATGCAGTTTGCATGCAGATTTTGGAGAGTCTATTTTTGGACTGTCAATTTGCATGATAAAGGCTAATTATATTCTTAGAGTTGCATGTCTAATTATTGTAATTAAGATAGTCTAATTATTGTAAGCATGAGATCTATATAATAGACTCATGGGATGTATTGTAAACTTGTGCTAGAGAGTAAGAGAGCAAAATAAGCTCCTTCAGAGAGAAGGGAGCAATGGTGTGCTACTCCTAGTTCCACAGTACCAAGTGTGGGTGCTGGTTTGGAGAATCAGAAGGGTTCTTCGTGTATGTATGATCTTGGTCAGCAGGTGTGCAGGACCACATTTGGAGATCTACAATGGTGAGTAAGGTCTGGTGATTTGCAGGTAGCAGCAGAGAACAGGAGATCTACTTGGATTACGGTTGTGTACTTGGTGTACTGGTAGCGTTGTTACTGACTGGTTGAGGTGAACATCAATTCTGTATTGGAGTTGATTGTTGGGACCGTAAGAAAGAGAGGGAAGAAGTCCTTGAGGTGTGGCAAGCCTTTGAGGTGGAAGAAGAAGTGGCATCTTCTTTACTGTAATTTCTTCTGAGTGATTATTAATACAATTGTGTATTGTCTCTCATAACCTGTGTTGTTTCATATTTTTGGTTACTTATTCATTCTGGTTAAATTCCGTGTTTAGTTGCTAATACAAGAGGTAATCATATATATGTGCTCTTATTGAGGAGCAAGATCCTGACAGGAAAATGTAGTCATATGAAATGTCCAAATTGGAAGTTTGAGTTTGGCTTGTGACATCAAAAAAAAATTCCTTTTTGCATGCTCTCATGACCCTTTTAGACACATTTTTATTGATTTCCAATCATTCATAGCTTTCTAAATGATGATTCCAGTTCACCTAGTTTATATTTCCTAGGATAATCCTATCCACCTAAGTCCTGAGCCTATAAGACAGGAGTGCCATAATTGGACTATAACACCAGACCCTAGGGTGTGCCATTTTTGGTGCTCCTATTCAATCACACTTTGAGCCTAAATGGCCATTTTCATCTGATTCCTATATATCATCATATCGTCTTAGCACTAATACATCTAACCCATGACCAATAGTTCCCTATAAAATCCCATCCAATGGTCATTTACAAGGGGAGGTGATAAAATATTACAAGACAAGTAAGAATACAAGAAAACTACTAAAGCAAATTTCCCTATTCTCTACATATAGTCACTCAACACAGCTACAAACACATTCAAACTCTCATACCAGTCCCTAGCCACCTCAAACACTCTCAATTTGGAATTTTTGTATCTGTATAATACTATTTCACAAAACACATTTAGGTGGGATAACTACATATGGTGTGATCCCTCTTCAGAGTATTGGTATGTAGGTAGCGTTACCACACAAGGGGTGTGGATCACATGTTCAATGCATCTTACACACACTAACCCCCCCTCTTTCTCAAGTTTTATCAATCACAATAGAACTCTAGGGTTTGAAGATTAAACCAAGAAGGTGAAGTTTACCACTTACTATCGGAGTTGTTGTTGCCAGAATCTGGATAATGCGAGTGCAATGAAGACGTGATCACACAAGATGAACAAGTGCACACCACAAAGATGCTAAAGCAATTTAACAATGACAAGAAGATAAATTGCACAAAACAAAATGGAGAAACCAAATCTGAATTATTCATGTTAACATGAAATGGCCAAAATGAAGAATACATATAGGAGAGCTAGTAAGTAACTCCTCCACAAATGGTGGTCAAAGCACCCCAAGAATAGACTCCTCCACAAAAGGTGGTCAAAGCACCCCAAGAATAGTCTCCTCCAAAAAAGGTGGTGACAAGGTGCCAAGAATAGAGAAGTAACTCCCATACCCGAAATAGGAGTATCTTATGACATTCTTATGACACCTTATGACACAAATATGACACACAATCTCCACATAAGCTAGCCTATCCCACGAATGTAGGAAAATTCCATGTATGCACAAATATATGATATTCCCTAATTAATAAATAGGGAAAAATAAAAACCTACACTAATACTTACTAATGTGGACAATTATGGTCAAAACAATACTTAAAACAACTCACCAAGAAGCCATTAAAGCTTAATAAAATGTGATGGTTTTCACATTGTTTTCCAAGGTCAAGATAGTTTATGAGGAATCATACAATGGGATAAGAGGATAATCCCAACCATTATCAAAAACCCTAAATCATACACATTCAACCCAATTTAAAAAAGATATCGTGATTGATAGATTTACATCATTGTTAAAGGTTAAAAGGCATAAAAAAGAACATTCCCCATAATAAAGAAGGCATATACACATACATAACCAACCCCTCAAGCCCAAAAGCAGAAACATATTGATCCAACCTTCAGACCATGCTTCATTACATCGAAAGAGGTTATTAACTTGGAAATGATTAAGCAAGTGGAATAAATTTGTTCAAACAACAGTGGAAGATATTATGGATAAAACGTTTCCATGACAACATGGGTACAAATAATTACAGGGTGTATTATGTCACCAAACTCTAACTGTAATTTAGTAAAATTGAAACTTCTAAAATATGCATTTTCTTTCCATATAGGTTTAGTTAAATTTTAGACATTCATTTTACCCAGCCCATCTAAAAGTGATTTTTAGGCCTAAATTAATCCACATTTATGTTTTATAAAAATCTATAGTCGCTCACAATTCTAATAGAACTTTAGAATGAATACTCAAATATTGGTTATTCTATAATACCTTGATTAATAGGGTTTTGTGATTAAAATTTATAGGGCATACCCTTCAACCCTTTCTTTTCATAAAAAATCATCCAATTTTTTGATTTCAATCTATAGCAGAAAACAAGAAAAATACTATAAGATTTTTAAATTGGGAAAAATCAATTATTCAATTTATAAAGGTATAAAAGTATACGAGTTAATTGTGAAGTCTCCTGACTTCACCATAAACCCATATGTTTCTCTTAATATCTAACAAAAACCCAAATCTGAATAGTAGTTTTATTATTATCTAAAATAAAATTTGGTAAAATATACTTGTAGAGGATTGCCATTTTCTAGGGTTGAATTTCCCATTGATTCTACCTTCCTTTACCGCGGCATCCCTTTCCCGATGCCATGGAGGACTTAGGGATCCTTTCTAGACATTATGGCTCTCTCCCCCAACTCCACACCATGTGTGTATAATGCCATGACCCTCCTTAAAACATCCCTCTTTGAAAAACACCCATCCCTTCACCATACTGTTGGGTAGGGGTTCCATGCCATGTGCTTCCCCAAGAGAGAATGCATAGTAGAAGAGTTAAGGCATTAGGCCAACAATAAGAAATTTTAACAACTCACATTAATGTCTTTTTCTCAGGCTTACAGACTCTACTCGATACTTTTCCATTCAATCCTCCAAGTCGCCAAGTATAAAAAATGCCATGTCAAAAATGAATAATAATGCCAAGATCAAAATAAACTTGGTTAAGTTGCATCCCAAAGAGCCATGCCCAAAATTTACCTTTTCTATGAAATGAATAAATCCATATTTGAAATTCAAAATTATTGATCATGCCAAATCTTAAAACAAGTTAAGTCATGTCCCTATATATCATTATGTCAAACCTTAGATTTTTAAACGCAATGATACTATGCCTAGGATAGTTAATGATAGGATAAGATGTAATAATATTTATTATAAAATTATGGTAGGGGGGTCCAAGTCATGGTCTAACCACTTGAAGAAGGGACTATTAAGTCAATGTTAAATCATTATGGTTAACATCCTAGGTTTCAAAATAAAATATAACAGGGAGATGTGGAAGTTTAAAACCAACAATACTAAAGGGTTTCAAAACATAATTTTGAACATGAAAAATGTCACTCAAGCACACTACATGATTAGGGATGATTAATGATCCCAAAACTCAATAAATTTGAATAAAATGAAAATAATGACACAAGCAATCATTTTCAAAATGACACAAAGAAAAATAAAATGAAGTCATCAAAATCAAAGGACTCAATATAAACCATGGTTGTAACTATCACCTTATTATTTTCCCTATCAGTACCAACCCAACTACTCAAAAACTTCCTTTATTTTTTGAGTGGTTGAAGTCCACCAATGAGCCTAACTCACTTGACCTATTCCTATAACCACCCAATATAACATCAACATTACCTACTACAAAAATATATATCCATATTAATAACATCTGATATGAACATAATAAAAAATATGTTATAACTAAAATAAGAATATACATCTACTGGATAATGCATCATAATTGATATCATAGTGTTCCAAAATAGAATAATCAATTATACTGTGTATTCAAAATACCAATCAGGGTAAGATGATCTTGCAAGGTTAGCATACCATTAACAATAAAATGCTTCTTGAAGTGGGGTTGTAACATCCTCCTCCTCTTGTGTGCCACCTATTCATCGTAGTTCAAGATCTTCGCACAATCAATCAATTCCAATTCAATATTTGACTGGTACAGAGAAGATATGAGCCTGGTTACAGTAGATAATCACCAAAATCTTGTTAAGAGTGCTTTGAATCTCTTAAGTGAGTTTATTCTTGAGAGAGAGAATGTTTACCAGGGGTCTAAATGGGTTTAGAATGTTTTTTAGGTAACTGATGTCAGTGATCCTGCCAAAGTCAGTCTCAGGTTGACCGATGTCGGTCAAGGGTTGACCAACATTAGTGGCATAAGAATAGCTCAAAAGGGCTATTTTTGTCTCCTTTCTTCCATTTCTTAGTGCCAAGTGTGACACTCGTTAATAAACAATCAATATACAAGGTTGGGTATAAGGTAATTAGTTAGAAATTGGTTTATAGGGTAAGAATTAGTTATTTGTGGGAGACCAAGTCTAGTGGTGACTCACAAGGGGAGAATTGGTCTTGGGGAAAGGTGGCTAGGCAAGGTGGCACATGGAATATTCAATTAATCTTAATTAATTAATTAAATATGTGAGGTAAAGGCATGGGTTAGGAAGACTTGTTACAAAGGGGGTCCAAGGGGGGTTTCGACACATGTTATACACTTTTGTAACATAATTTTGGTGTCTACAGCTTCATCTCATGAAGGTGTGATAGCATCGACCTAGTTAGAGGGAAAGTAGTTATCACCCTTATGGAGATGAGGAGGATGAAATTCTTTTTATGCATAAGATATGACATTGAAACTTGAAACATAGTTGTTAGTTTATGTAATATATCCTCTATGTAAGGGTTTTTTTCTTGATTGAATTTTGCATAAGAGAATAATAATATGTTAGAGATATAATGAAATATGACATACATTGCAATTGATATAAAACATCATATATACATGTGTTTATGTATTTTTTGAGTTCATTTTGAATTAGAGGATACAAAGATGTAAATGAAAGTATTAAATTTTATAACAAAAAATGATAAACTTATTATGTCATGATTATCATGATTATATCAAAGAAAATCATAAGATATATGGATCTAAAATTTGAGTGTGGGTCTTCAAAGGCTAGAAACATAAACTCTAGGTTTATATAGGGTTAGGGTTTGTGCAATATTTAAAGTAAGTCAGGTTCACTAAATGTTTTAACCTTTTAGGACTTAGTGTATGTAAATATTATATTTGTTAAAGAGTTGAGTATAGTAAATTAGGGTAGAAATATGTAATAAATATAGCCACTAATTTATTAAATAATTGACTTAAATTGACCTTTCTAAAAATAGTAATAAATAATGAAAATAAGAATTTAGTTAGAAAATGGCTGAGATAGATGATATGGAGGCTTAAAACTAAGGTATAGGTTGGTCTAAGTGTTGAAAATAAGATCCTAATGTCAAAACCCCTCGTAGATAGTAGTGCCATAATTGGACAGTAATACCATGTGGCACTAGTGTATCTATTTTGGAAGTAGTGTCTTCTATGCAAGACTATCCTAAGTTTTTGGTTGCACCTATGTTTGGATATGTAAGGTCTATTCCTATGTGCATGAGATCTAAAACCTTGTATATTGTATGTTTTGATTTATTTTATGAGTAAACCCTGATACTCCATGTGGCTAGGGCATCCAGTTGATACAAGGTAAAAAGTGTGTTTATTTGTGGGGTAGGATAGACATATTCAACACCCCTTTGTGATGAGAGTTTCCTACATACAATACTCCAAAGAGGGATCAATATCAATGTAGTTCTCCCCACCTAAGTGTGTATGTAAGTACAAGTGAAGCTAGTATGATAGTTGACTTAAGTGCTTTGAATGTGCTTGAGACTAGAAATCTAAGTAATCTGAGCTTAGGAATGTTGTAGATGGTAGTATGCCTAAGTAGGGTAGAATAGGGATTGATAAACTTAATTGTGCGTAACTTGTTATACATTTTCATATGTAATTTTCATTTGATTTCCATCTAGTGGTTAGAGGGTTATAATTAATGTATTTATATTATTCTAGTGCTTGTGTGTGTGTTAAAAGTGGTTTAAGCCAACCCTAAGAGGTTTAATATTTGAAAATATATATGTTTGTCAAAATAGGAGGGAAAGGATAGTATCACCATTATTACGACACTAGCACCATGTGGCACTATTGTCCCTATTATGGTGCTAGTGTCCAAGTGGTAGATTACTAGGCACGAAGGGTGAAGATGCAAGAATGAAGGTTTGGGATTGATTTAGGGATGACTAGGGATGTCTGTGGCCTAAACTAAGGCTAGATAAGTGTGAAAATAATCTATAAAATAGGGTTAGGGCTAAGCTAGGGATAAGTGGTCTCAAGTAGCACTCTTAGCACTCAAGTGTCACTTTTAGGTGATTATAATTATCATTGTTTTGAGCCATTTCAATTATCTTTAAATCAAAATATTCCTTGAATATTCATATATGGAGGACTGTGTTTAAGACTGTTGTAGGTGTGCATTGGGATAAGGCTAAAAAGATAGATTTAGGTCAGTATTTCTTTGAAATTAAAGTCTTGATCTTCTATAAATGTGTATATGTTGTTATTCATCAATCTAAACTTGTCTAAAGAGATAATACAAGGTTTTCACCTTGAAGTTAGTTGTAGCCCTCAAGAAGTAGAATTAAACCTAATAGGCCTTATTCATAAGCTAAGTTTGTCATTTGAGTTATGATTTTGAATTTATTCATGATCTAAAGTATATAATAAGTTTGATTGAAAAACATAGAAATAACCTTCATAGTATTATATTCAAGGAGTAAGAATGTGCATTTGGTTATTTTAGGAGTTGACAAAGAGTTTGGTTTAAAGGTAGATTAAAGTCTTTGAATTAAATATATTTTTTAAGATTATTAAGGGAGTGTCTTCTAATTCGAAAATAGAGTTTCAATTAATTAAGAGATATATGTTGACGTTTGGATTGCACCCTTGAAGAAATGCTTAGCTTTCTTCATCCAAGTGGCAAAATGGAATCATCTCTTTTCTATGGGTGACAATTCTATTGAGATGAATCTCTAGATTAGGGGATATCTCCCCTTGATGCACCTTGAAACTCTTTCTAAACTAATAACTATGAATGAAAAAGGAGAAGGAAAACAACTAAGAAAACAAGCGATGATGCATCAATATTTGATATCCTCTCTTTTGACTGAAATAACTACTTAAAGAGTAATCAAGTTTCTTCACAAAAACTCACAAATCTCTGTGCATTGTCACATCAGTGTTTCACATGCTAGATTCGAGAAGGTATTTGACATTAAAGAGAGTAATAGACAATTCCAGGAAAGAACATAGTCTTTAACCACTTCAAAAATGTCTTTATACTTATGAAAGAATACTAATAAGAACCTGTAACAATACTCTTTCTACACATTGGTAGGCAATTGAGGATAACAAGTTAGGAAAGATGAATTTCACTAAACAAGAACAATATAATTTGTACCAATACACAATAATGCAACATGTGAGTGGAAAAATCACTTGTATATTCTTCAAGAGTTAACAGTACAAATCTAGCCAACATTTCACTATAACCAGTGGAGGCTCCCAAACAAGTATAAAAAATACATATATATAGGTTTTTGGAAGAGGTCGAGCAAAAGAAAGTCTAAAAATGATTCAAACATGTGTCAATTTGGGATTAGAAAAGTTATTATCATTCTATAAGATACTTCTGATGGTTATACCAGTAGGATCAATATGTATCAAATTGTGTTTTGCTATAACTGGGTCCATTGGTTGGAAAATCATTTGGATGCTAGCTATTCCTTATTGGCTTGTCGAGCTATGAAATGATGTGTAATAACATGAACTGTCAACTACCTATTTTTGTTTGTTGTGCATAGTTGTTCAAGATCTCACCATTTGTCATCTTTTCATTTATCTTCAGGGTCCCACTCTCTTGTTTGAAACTCTAATGGCTATTCTTTACAGCTTGAATTTGATGTTCTATGGGCCGTCACCTTGGGTATTTTCTTTATACTTTTATCTTCAACATTTTTTTAGACTTTTTGTCTATGGCCACTTTTCTCAAAAGAATTCATTCAGGCCTTTTGTTTCCTTTTTTCTTTCAAATTTATGCTTAGTCTTTCATGTCCTTTGGAATTCCCACAAAAAATTCATTCAGACTTTTTATCTGCAACTTATTTTTCTTGGTCTTTTCTTTATTTTGGGTTTTCTATGGATTCCTTGTCTTCAACATTCTTTTGGATAATTTGTCTAAAAGAATGATTTTAGGTTCTTCTTTTCCTCTTGGATAATTTATTTGGATAAAAAGTTCTAAGGAATTATTTCCTTTGCAAATTTTCCATCGAGATTTTTGAAAAGAACCCTTTCGCTTCTCGGAATGGTCTCTTTCTCTTCAGCCTTTCTGCGGATACCCTTTGGGAAAATGCAACATACCCTTCATGATTTTAAAATTATCCTTCAAGATTTTGGAAATGAACCTTTGGAAAAGTTAAATGCTCCACCTTTTCTCTAAAATAATCCTTTGAACTTTCTACAAAGTACCCTTTGGAAATGGAAGTGACCTTTCGGAAGAATTGTTTGGACCTTCAGAAAAGTTGTTTTGGACAAAATGTCTGAAACAATTCTTTCCTTTAGATTTTATAATAAGTTCCCTCCAAAAAGTCAAGTCTCCCTTGGAAGAAATGCAAGTGTCCACTTTTTAAAGAAAAATGCCCTTCGAGAAAGTTACAAGGGTCCTTTTTGGCTTGAAAGAGTCCTTCGAAATAACTGTCATAGACCTTTGAAAAAGTTTATTGGATAATATGTTTGAAATAAAACACTTAGGGAAAAGATTCAAACAAAAAGTTTGAAATAATTTACCAAAATATATAAAATAACCACTTGAACAAAACCTGAAAGAAATATTCTTTGAATAAAACCCAAAAGAAATTGAACACTTAGTCAAAATAAAAAGACTTGAAGGCTTAACAAAAGACTAAAACAAACTATTTGAAGGAAAGACTTGTGTATTTGCTACCATTTTTATACATGATACCTATTTTTAATGAAAAATTCACTATTGAGTCTAACCAAAGGCATGGATAGGTGACTAAATGGATAGGGGTGCCCAATTTTGGACTGAAAGACCAAAATATGGTCAAGAAATTGGTGATTCATCAGGGTAGTGTGCTTGCTACACTTATCAGACTAGTAGCCTTATCTAAATAAGGGCCAATGGAGTCAATGGATTTCTTGAAGATGACTAACAAGGACTATGCCAAAATAAACACAAGGAAACACACCACACAACAATATCAAGACCAAGCAAAGACAACACAAAACTAGATAAAGATAAACTCACACCTATGCCTAAGCACTTAGGGAACACAAAGAAAACACGATATTATATACAATAGAAAAGAGAACCTTAGTAATAATGCTTTAAATATATCCCATTGACTGGGATATGCATCTCCTCTCCATCCAACTTTGAGAGTTGGAAAGCATTATTTTGTTTGCACTATGTGATTACATATGGGCCACTCTACAAAGCATCAAAATTTATGTGTTTTCTAGGAATGGCCCTATCTTCATCCCATTTTAGTGCAATGTCCCCTTATTTTAAGCTCCTTGGCATGGACTTCTTGTCAAAATACTTCTTTGTTTGCTCTTGGTGAGTTATCATGGTCTACATAGCTTGATCTCTTATTTCCTTAAGCTCTATCAACTCACATAATCTGACCTAAATGCTATCATTCTCCATCAATTATAGTTTATAAATGAGGTCTAAGGCTGGTAACTCAAGTGAGATAGGAATTCTAGCTTCCCTTCCATACACAAGTGTATATAGTGAGTTCCCAATTACTCTCTTTGGGGTGATCCTATTAACCTAAAGGGTTGTCTTCAACTTGGTGTGCCAAGTCCTTTGATTCTCCTCCATAGTCCTCTTGATGATTCTAATCAAAGTCTTGTTTGTGGACTTAGCTATTCCATTTCCTTTGGGATAGTAATTGGAGGAGGTACTAAGGTAGATGCCATGTTTCAAAGCCCATTCACTTGTCCTTACTCATAAAAAGGCCAATGCATTATCTAAGATGATTGTTGAGGGAGCTCCAAATTTGGTTACTATACCTTAATAGAAGTCCAAGACTAAGTTTTAATTTGATTCCTTAAGAGCTACATCTTCCACCCATCTTGTAAAATAACCAGTGGATGTCAACACCCACTTGTGACCAGCATTAGAAGGAGGATTAATCAGACCTATGAAATCTAAACCCCATTGCATAAAGGGTTGCTCAACCTAGATTGGATGAAGGGGAAAGGCAATTAGCTTTTATTTTCCATAAAAAAAAACACACTTTTGACATTTCTTTACCCAAGCATGGGTGTATTTGAATAGACTGGTCCAAAAGTAACCAGCTCTCATAATCTTTGCAGGTGTAGTTCTTGGAGTAAAGTGACCACCAACTGATCCATCATGAAACTCATGAAACACTTTGTCAATATAATCTAAATCAATGCATCTCAAAATCATACCTAAAAAGTATTTTATAAATATAAATCCATCAACCATCACATGAGGAATGGATTGTATCCGAAAGTATCTCCTCTTGGCCCTATCAAGACCTTATGAACACTCACTAGTTTGAAGGAAATGAATCATGTCTTGTGTCTAAATCCTCATGGATGAAGGTACAATTGTTATAGGGTCATCATGAAGTGCCAAAATAACCTCCCTTTTCTTTTTCAAATTTGGAGCAAGATTCTCACACAGTCCTTTTCCTTTCACTAACTTGGTTGTTTTGATCTTCACGTCGTATTCCGTCACTTTGGTGATCCAACCTGCCCTTTTCTTGTTCAAATATCTACTCAACAAAAAATATTACACAATAAGATGAGGCACAAAAATATGAATATTATTATTAGATAACATATGTCTTTACTTCCTTTAGCTTATTATAACTGAAATAACTTGTTTCTCCACATATGTATATCTTATTTCATAGCCTTCTAAACCTTGCCTGAAAAAGGAAATAGGTTGTTCCAGATTTTAATCATTAGCTTGAGTAAGCATGGAAGATATTACCTCTTCATTCCTAAAATTATATAGGTTGAATTCCTTGGATGAGTTAGGACTTGCAAAAGTAAGAGCTTGGGCAATGACTTGTTTGATCTCTTCAAAACTTTCCTTTCTCCATCCTGTCCAAGTGAATGTCTCATCCTTCCTTAGCATAGATGTCAAGGGCTTGACCATGTTATCAAAATCACAAATGAACCTCCTAATGAAATTTATCTTACCAAAGAAGCTTTTTAAACCCTTCTTATGTTTAGGTAAAGACACTACCAAGATGGCACTTACCCTTTCAGGATCAATATACTGACCTTTCTTGGAAATAATGTGGCCTAAGAGCTTGTCTTCATGAATAATAAAAACACACTTATTTGGATTTAGAGAGATCCAAAACTCTCTACACCTCTCAAAAATCTACCTCAGGTGTTTCAAATGATCATTTACATTGTTGGAAAAAACTATCACATCATCAAGATAAACCAATACAATGTCATTGATTAGTCCTTGAAAAGCCATATCCATTACATGTTGGAAGGTAGCTCCAACATTTGACAGTCCAAATGGTGTCTTATTATAGGCATATGTGCCCCATTTGGTGGTGAAGGCTCTTTTTTACTGGTCACTTTCTTTCACCAAAATCTGATTGTACCTAGAATAACCATCTAGGAGAGAAAACCTCTCATTGTCTACCACCACTTACAGAATTTGTTCCATAGAAGGGAAGGGATAATGATCTCTCAAAATTTTTTTGTTCAAGTCCTTAAAGTCTACACACAACCTGATCTCCCCATTCTTTTTCCTAACAGGGACTAAGTTGGCCAACCAAGAAGAATGCTTAATGGGAAAGATGATTTTGGATTCAATCATTTTAGTGAGCTCTTTCCTCATGAGAGGATCAATCTTGGGATTGATTGGCCTTTGTCTCTACTTTATGGGTTTAGAATTTTCATCTAGTTCTATGGTATGTTGGTCCAATCTTGGATCAAAATCCTTCAAATCACTATACTTCCATGTAAAAATATCACTAAACTCTTTGCACAGTTCAATGAAATCATGTTTTTCTTGACTAGTACATACCTTTCCAAGTGCAAATAACTTATATTTAAAGATTTATACCCTTTCATAGTTCTCTTTCTTGGTTGGAATTCTTACCTTCTCCTTCTTGATCTAGTCATCCTCATTAATATGCTTTCAAGAGTCACTAGGCCTTTAGGAAGCTTATTGGACTTCAATTGGACAATCTGCCCTCCATATTATTGAACAATTGTTTAGATTGGTTCCTAGAAGAAAACTTAGAATTTTCCTATAGGAAACATGTTATTTACTAGTCACTATCAAAAACCTGCCTATTGGTGACATTATCTGGTATAGAAGGTCTCATAATCACCTTTAGATGAGGTTGATTCTTATCTTCTCTTATGCCTTTTGGAATATGAAACTAAGCTCCAATTGTTGCTATCCTATCAACATGTTTATTATCTTCTCTTGAGATAGAAGTGATGTTAAATGCCATGAAGTCTTCTACAAGGTCCCAAACTCTATGCTTATAGGATTTGAGCAAAGAATTCTTAGTCAAATTATGTCCTCTAACTTGATTGACAATGAGCTCACTATCATCAAACACTTGCAATTATTTGACACCTCTTTTCATTACCCATTATAGTCTATGAATGAGGGCCTCATATTTAGCTAAATTACAAGTATAAGAGAACTAAAATGTAAAAGTTGAAAAATACCTTTCCTTGGAAGGTGAAACCAACATAGCTCCACCACCTGCCCCAATCTTACTTTTGGACCCATCAAAGAAAAGCTACCACAAGCCATTCACATCTTCATTTGACTTCATAAAATTGGGCATGAAAGGTTCCTCATGCATATAATATACCCCAAGACCAGATTATTCAATAAAATTGTAAGTATCATGTACATAGTTGTCATCTCCCCACTCATCTAGGAATAAATCATAAATTCCTTCAAGGGAAGATGATGGGGATTGGTCAATGTGAAACTCTTCTTCATCAATGATAGCATAATTCATGTTTTCTACCTTAGGTGAGTATGGTTCTAAGTGATCTCTATGAATAGGTTCTAACTCAATATTCACTTTAGTGCCATACTTTGTCCTAAACACCATGTAGGACCAATTGGCTACCAAGTATCCACCTGTCTTGGATGTAAAGTCTCTTGACAAACAAAGAGCAGAATGAGGAGGTAAATCTACTACCACCACATTATGAGGAATTGAAAAGGTAGGAAAATTATGATGGATTAATTTCAGACCTTTTAAAACCCCCAAAGTCTTAGATGGTGATCCATCCAATTTTAGAACTCCTTTAGTCATTAGCTCATACTTGAGCCCTAGCTTATCTGTTATACATTTGGGTATGACTGATGTGCTTGCTCCACTATCTATAATTAAATTATGAACCAATAAATCACCAATAATTAGAGATAAATATAAAGGATGGGTCGTATCATCTTTTTTCACCTGACCATCTATAGATTTAGTCCCATTGAACAAAACCATGTTGTCACTTCTAGATGAGCCAGCTTATTTACCTAATACATGTAATTCCTTTTGGAGTATATCTTTCTACCCTAGTAATGCTAGAGAATCCCATAATAATATATTCATATGCATATTATTCATCTATTCCATAACATTAATTTAAGTATTACTTACTTTGGGGTTCTCTTTATGAACATTTACACCTTGTGATGTAGCTTGTGTAGGTAGGGTTGTAGCAGCTGTTCTAAAGTTTGGAATCCTCTAATTTTCTTGTGTTCTAGGAGCTGAATTAGACCCACCTACTATCTAATCTGATTTATGAGTCAAAATAGGTCCTTTATTGGTTCCTTGAACTTCTTCAATGACCTCTTTTCTTTGATCTAGTGTTGGCAGCCACACTAGCATTTTGATTGCTTGTGTTTCCCACATAATTAATGGCACAAAAATCACCCTCCAAATGATTCATGAGAGCGAAATTAGACTAAAAATACCTAATATCCATCCCAATTTTTTTTGGTATCTCAAAATTTTAAAATTGAGAAATATGATCACCTTGTGTAGTCATGCCTTGATTTTGCATCTCATTGGCATAAGCAACCTAGTCTTGACCATGTTCAAAAGATAGATAGCTGGGCTATTTTTGAACTAGATTGTTTTTAGTGGGGAAAATGGCTTTGGAAGATGAAGGAACATTAGGATTATATATTTCATAAGGCCTAGCTTGAGTGATTTGACCTTATCCCTACATATTGTTTTGAAAAGAAGGCCTATTGGTAGGTCCAAACTGATTATAAGACTAATATGGTCTAAAACTTTGAGCTTCATAAATTTTAAGAGAAACCAAATCATTAGTGACACTTTGAAGTAGGATTTTGACTTCATGCATTTCATTGGCAGGGGAAATGGTAGGTTTTTCTTGACCAGGCAAAGGAGCTAATGGAAGAGGTAGAGCTTGCATATGAGGTTACAATTCAGGGAAAAAGGGCATGGGAGGCCTAGGAGAAATTTTCCCTACTTGAAAAAGACAATTTTATACATTTATAGTTATTTCATATGCATTAGGTAATGTGTTTCCTCCCATAGACTAAATCATCCTGGTAATGTCACTATCCAATGCCTTTAAGTAGTATAAAAATACATAATTTACAATTGGCCTTACAAGAATTGGGATTTTGTCCCAAGTTTTTTGAAACCTAGTATTGAAATCCTACATGAATTCATGTGGTGCCCTCATAATTATGTTCAATTGCTCAGCAAGAGATAGGTGATCACATTTTCCCCCAAACCTATCAGTCAATAGGTTCCCCAACTCATCCCATGAGCGAATAGAGTTTACAGGTAGTGCCCCATACCAATCCAAAACTTTTTCCTTTGAAAGACAAGGCCAACAACCTAATGGCTACATTTTCTTGATTGATGTTATGGATATTAAATTTTTTTGTTATATCCTGATGTGCTCAATGTCATTAATTGGACCATCTTCACTAAAAGATGGGACACTTTTGAGGGATTCTCTATAAATTTGATCATATTGGGTAAGTTGCAAGGGAGATGCCCCCCAAAAAAGCACAAAAAGTTGTCTTCTATCCATATTGGGAATATTACTATAGATGTCAGGAACAATATGCTACATAAATTTGGAAGGTTCAAACACAAAATCTCTTTTGTAGGGATAAGTGTTGACAAACTTGGACCTTTTAGTGGAATATGGAGCTAATTCCACAAAATCAAAGGGTACACCTTTATCAACAGACCTTGTGGTCACCTTTAGCATGGAAAGAAAGACTGATCATCAACCAAAAAAAGGATTATTTAATGGAGTCACCAGGTACTAAATGTAGATGTTTCTTTATCTACAAAATATGTCAAGACCAGCACCAATATTGAACAATCTTCTAGTACTTAGATGTCTAGGTCCCATCAGGCATGCCAAAAACTGTTGACACTTGGATTTCACCTTTGAAGAAATGCTTAGCTCTCTTTATTCAAGTGGTAAAATGGAATCATCTCTTTATTGTGGGTGACAATTCTATTGAGATGAATCTCTAGATTAGGGGCTAGCTCCCCTTGATGCATCTTGAAACTCTTTCTAAACTAATAACTATCAATGAAAAGGGAGAAGGAAAACAACTAAGAAAACAAATGGTGATGCACCAATATTTGATATTCTCTCTTTTGACTAAAATCACTACTTAAAGAGTAATCAAGTTTCTTCAAACAAACTCACAACTCTCTATGCATTGTCACATCAATGTTTCATGAGAAGGTATTTGACATTTAGGAGAGTAATAGACAATTCTAGGAAAAAATATAGTCTTAAACCACTTCAAAAATGTCTTTACACATATGAAATAATACTAATAAGGACTTGTAACAATACTCTTTTTGCACATTGGTAGGCAATTGAGGATAACAGGTTAGGAAAGATGACTTTCACTAAATAAGAACACAATTTATACCAATACACAATAATACAAAATGTGAGTGGCAAAATCACTTGTATATTCTTCAAGAGTTAATAATACAAATCTGGGCAACGTTTCAATATAACCAGCTAAGGCTCCCAAATGAGTAGAAAGAATACATCTATATAGGTTTTTAGAAGAGATCGAGTAAAGCAAAGTCTAAAAATGATTTAAACATGTGTCAACTTGAGATTAGAATAGTTACTATCATTATTTAAGATACTTTCGATGGTTATACCAGTAGGATCAATATGTATCAAACTATGTTTTGCTATAACTAGGTCCATTGGTTGGAAATTCATTTGGATGCTAGTTGTTCCTTATTGGCTTATCTAGATGTGAAATGGCATGTAACAACTTCAACTATCAACTACCTATTTCTACTTGTTATGCATAATTGTTAAGTATCTCATCATTTTTCATCTTTTCATTTGTCTTCAAGTTCCCTCTCTCTTATTTGAAACTCTAACAGCTATTGCTTGCATCTTGAATTTGATGTTCTACAGGCCATCACCTTGGGTGTTTTCTTTAGACTTTTTGTCTTCGACATTTTTTCAAACTTTTTTGTCTATGGCCACTTTTCTTGAAAAAATTCATTTGGGCCTTTTGTTTCCTTCTTTTCTTTTGGCTTTATGCTTAGTCTTTCATACCCTTTAGAATTCCCATGAAAATTGCATTCAAACTTTTTATCCACAACTTATTTTTCTTGGTCTTTTCTTTATTTTGGATTTTTTGTGGATTCTTTGTCTTTGGAATTCTTTTACATAATTTGTCTAAAAGAATGCTTTCAGGTTCTTCTTTTCCTCTCAGATATTTTCTTCAGACAAAAAGTTTGAAGGAATTCTTTCCTTTACAAATTGCCCTTTGATGTTTTTGAAAAGAACACTTCGGCTTCTCAAAATGGTCTCTTTGTCTTTGGCCTTTCTGTAGATACCCTTCAGGAAAATGTAACATACCCTTCAATATTTTGAAATGGCCATTTGGGATTTTGGAAATGACCCTTCAAAAAATGAAATGGTCCACCTTTTCTCTAAAACAATCCTTCAGACTTTCTATGAAGTACCCTTTGGAAATGGAAGTGACCTTTCAGAAGAATTGTTTGGACCTTCAAAAAAGTTGTTTCAAACAAAATGTCTAAAACAATTCTTTCCTTTAGATTTTATGCTAGGTGTCCTCTTAAAAGGCAAGTGTCCCTTGAAAGAAATTCAAGTGTCCACTTTCCAAAGAAAAATTCCCTTTAGGAGAGTTGTAAAGGTCATTTTTGGCTTGAAAGAGTCCTTCAAAAAAACTATCATAGACGTTCAAAAAAGTTACTCAGACAATTTATCTAAAAGAAAACACTTAGGGAAAAGCTTCAGACAAAAATTATAAAATAATTCATCAAAATATCCAAAATAAACACTTGAACAAAACTTGAAAGAAATCTTCCTTGAATAAAATCCAAAATAAATTGAACATTTAGTCAAAATAAAAGACTTAAAGGCTTATCAAAAGACCAAAACAAACTGTTTGAAGGAAATACTTGTACATTTGCTACCAGTCTTATATAGGATACCTCTTTTGAATGAAAACTTCATTACTGAGTCCAACCAAAGATATGGACAGCTAACTGAATGGATAGGGGTGCCCAATTTTGGCCTAAAAGACCAAAATTTGGTCAACAATATATTTGAAGAGTAAGGTCATTATCTTTCAAGACCAATACTCAAAAGAGTTTCGTGATAGACCAAGAGATAGTCAAGGTAAGGCAGAGATCCATTTTTTAAGTTGATCAAAAATGTATTGAAGCAAAAGTTGAATGAGGAAGTGGACCACTTAAATTGGCATCAAGTGGTATTAGAGTTAGAAGACCCTATAGGAGGAAAATTTGGTGGCCATTCAAAGGTACATATAATTGATATTTGATGTTTTATTTAAAGTAAATATTGTGAAATTGTGAGATTTTTTGAGATTTGGAAAGAGCATATGATAATGGAAGTCTCATATCCCATTGAGGCTTGAAAGAGAGATAAAAAGATCACATTAAGGCTCAAGAGATGGTTATTCAAGGTAACAACCTTGGAGGAAGCAAGCAAGACAAGGTATTTGTGATTTTTTCTATTTTGTATTTGTTGAATTGTTGTATAAGAAAGTTGTTGTAGGCCATTAACTCAAGGAGAGGTTCATTTAATACATTGAAAAGGAACAAAATAATAGGGTGAAAAATACCTATGTGAAGACCTAAATATACCAAAAGAACAAAGTATAAAAGACTTGGGTGAAGATCTTGGTTAAGGAACAATGTATTAGATGAAGAAAAAAAGAGATTTAAATAAAGAAAGATACTTCCAAGAAGAGATAGAGATGATGAAGCAAATTTTCATAAGTTTGTAATAGAGATTGGAAGATTCAATTCAAAATTAGAAAGGGTTTATGTTTAAGAAGGTATCCATGTGGATAGTAAAGTAGATTGTTGAAAGGAGAAGAAAACAAAAAGAGAAAAGGAGTTTGAGAAAATATTAAGTATTCTAGTAAGGTGTTTTAACCTTTTAAGGTTTAGCTATGTAAATCCTAAGTTGGATTAAAGGGTTGAGTAGTCTAAATTAGTGAATTAATATGCAATAAATAAGTATTGATTTGTTACATATTTTGACTTGTTTTGACTTTCTAAAAATATTAATAAATATGTGTAAATAAATACTTATCTAGAAAACACCTGATATAAAAGATATGGGTGTTGAAAATTGAGATATAAATAGGTATGATTGTCATCAATTAGATCCCTATATTAGATCCTCTTATGGATAATGGAGCCATACTTGGATAGTAATGGCATGTGGTTTTAGAGTCCTAAAAATGGTTCTAATGTCTTTTTTGCAATACTACTCCTAAATTCTAGGTACACATGTGCTTATGTTTCTAGGTTTTATTTTTACATGCACGAAGTCTAAAACTCTGTATTGTGCCTATAATATTTTATTTATGATGTAAACCCTACTCCTCATTTAAATTAAGGCATGAGCTTAAAATATGTTTGTTATTAGGATAGGTTGGAAATCCTCAACACCCCACCATGAAGAGAGTTTCCTACATACCAATACTCTGATGAATGATCAATCTCAATGTAGTTCTCCCCACCTAAGTACCGGCGCAAGCGCAAGTGATGCTAGAATGATAGTGGTATTAAATGCCTTGAATGTGATTGAGATTAGAAATTTAGAAAATATGGGCTTAGGGAAGTTTTAGATGGTAGTATGTAGAAGAAGTGCATAATAGAGATTAATAACCTTGATTTAACTCAACTTGTTTCATGTTTGAATACGTATTTTGCAACTAATTTCCATCTAGTTGATAGAGGTCTAAAATTCATGTATTTATAGTCTTATGTAGCTTGTTTGGATAATAAAATATGCTTAGTCTGACCTTAGGAGGGTTTTAATTTTAAAAATATATTTGTTTGGGAAAGATAGGGTAAAGGACGTTATCACTATTTTGGGGACACTAGCGTCACATGGTTCTAGTGTCGTTAATGTGGTGTTAATGTCCAACTGGTAGGTTGTTGGGCATAAAGAGCTAGGATCTAGAAACGAGGGTCTAATAATATGTTTTAGTTGACTAGGGATGTCTTTGGTCTACACAAAGGTTAGAAAAGTGTGAAAAAAGGCTCTAAGATAGGTCTAGGGATAAGTTAGGGATAGGTTATCTCAACTAACACTCTTATCACTCAAATACCACTTTTAAGTGATTACATAAGGCAACCCAAATAAGAGAGAGTGGAGGTAATCAAGCCTCAAAATTTTAATTTTAAAAATGTATTTGAATGTGTACTTTTAAAAAGGGAGATACATTTAGAGGAAAACAAGTTTTGTAAATAAAAATAGGTACAAGATGAAGCTAAAAGTTGTTTTTGTTTGTATAATGGTGTTGAATTTGATGAATCGTTATGTTTTTTAGTAATAGATCATGAAAAATATAGAATAAATGAGGTAAAAATCATGATAGTAAGTGAAGAATAATAATAAGACATTAAAAAAGTTCTCATTGTGGGGAACTTGAAGAAATAGGAAGAAAAAGTGATAAATTCCTTCTTAGCATCTTTTGGAGGAGAAACACATGAGGAATGGATGGATACAAACAATTATGAATATGATGAGGAAATATTTCAGGATGAACTATAAGAAAGAGAGTAAAAAGATGAGGGGGAGATATTCCATGAATCTTTGTGAGAAATGGAAGGAAATGGTAGTGAAGAGGAGTTCTTTGAAACTCATGAAGAAGAATGGAGAGAGAAATAAATGCAAGAAGTAATGTTTGTTGATGAGATATAAGAAGAAAATATGGTGTCAATCAAAGGAACACTCATGGAGGCAATATGGTTTCTTATTTTTATATCTAATTTTGTGTTTAAGTGTGTGTTTGTAGGTATAAATAATAACATGGAAAGATAAAAGATAAGATCCTAGAATTTGAAAAGTATTGGGAAAGTAAAGTACTCATGAACAAAGATGAGTTAGGAGGAAGATCAAGACAACTTACAAATAATTCCAAAATGGAAGAATATAAACAAATCATCAAGGAAAAATATGAGAAAAAAAGATGGATATATCAATTCAAACAAGAAAAATTCAAGAAAATGAACTCAATGAGAAAATATAAATAGAAAAAGGAAAGATTGATATGTCTTGTAATGACCAGACTGTAAAAAAGGAAAGGCATATCATCAAAGGAGAATTCAAATTTTAGAACAAGAAGACTAAATCAAATAACTTTGGGATTCAGGAGGATATTTGAGCAACTAAAAGAGGAAGAATGAATGGAAAGAACCATAAGAAGATATTTCAAGAACATTTTCAGCTAGTGAAGAATGACAAGCATAAGGAAAGAATTGAATCATGAGTAGGAACTCATGAAAAATTTCAAGGTTAGCAATATGATACATAAGAATCATTGAAAATATGATGAAATGGTGTTGTCAAGAGTTTTATAGCCTTAAATGGTCATTTAAATTCATAATAAACCTTGTCTAGGTCTTAGAAGTCAGTTTAGGTAAGTTGGAAGTCTTGTACAAGTTTTCCCTCAAAAAACTCAAAGTTTGAATTTTTAAATGTTTATTTTGTAATACATGAATATTTATAATGGATAAATGATCATGATGATTTTTATAGGGGTATTAGGTGTATTATAATGTGTTTAGGAGTCAATTATAATTTTGCTCAGTCTAAGTTACCCAAAGAGCATAATATGTCAAATTGTAACTAAAGAGTTTTGCAAACAAGATCATTTACTATCTTGGGAATAGGTAGTTTAGAAGAATTTTAGGCCAAATTATGCCATTATAAGCTTAGATAAGTCTCAAAAAACCTAATTTACATTAAACCAAAAGATAAGGAGGCATTCAATAGCTTCAATAGTCATAAAAAAGGTCAAAATCTTCATGACTGCAAGTAGAGTGACAGTCAGTCCTTGTAAAATAGGGGTATGTATGAGAACAATAGTGATTGTTTTGAAAATAAATGGATGTATTTGTGTGGAATAATTGTGATCATATATTTATCATATTTTTTAGTAAGTTTAAATTCAATTTTGAAGTGATTTTTCTCTTAATTTGAGTTCTTATTATTAAAACCTTCAATACCATGTTTTTTTGTATACTTATAGTCTGTAACAATCTCTTAGATGGATGTAATTTCAATGCATGAGTTTGAATGATGTTTAAGGAGGTAATTGAAAACAATTAAACTCCTAATATAAGTGTAATTAATCTCAAAAATGTCCTAAGCTTTATGAATAATCAATTTGGAGCTCCTGACCTCTATACACGTAATGGAAACCCTAAAACAGGGTTCTAAGAGCCAAAAGCCTCCTAACTCAAAATTTAACCAATGAAATCCAACCAAACTTTGAAGATAGTTTGTAGTCAAGTTTATTATAATTTTAAAGCATTTTTGTGAGAAACCCCTATATTTTTTTCATGTTATATCTAGTTGTGTTCTTGTAAACATGTAGGAAGTCATTGAAAAGGGTCTAAAAAGTAAAGATTGATTATATTGGCCTTTATAATTTGGGTATAAGATTAATGTGAAGGTTTATTATCATTGTTTTTATCCATTTAAATTTTACATGAATCAAAATATTCCTTGAATATTCAAATATAGAGGAGTGTGTTTAAGACTGTTGTAGGTGTGCATTGGAATAGGGCAGAAATGAGAGATTTAGGTCAGTATTTCTTAGAAATTGAAGGATTGACATTATAAAAAGGTTTATATGTTTTTTTTCATCAATATAAACTTGTATAAATATATAATACAAGGCTTTCACCTTGAATTTGTATATATCCCTTAAGATGTAGAATTAGGCCTAATATGCCTATTTGTAAGCTGAGTTTGTCATTTGAGTTGTGATGTTGAATTTATTCATGATCTAAATGATATAAGCAGTTTGATTGAAAAACATATAAATAAACTTCATAGTATTATATTCAAGGAGTGAGAATGTTCATTTGGTTTTTTCAGGAGTTGATAGAGATTTTGGTTTAAAGGTAGATTATAGTCTTTGAACTGAGTATATTGTTTAAGATCATTAAGGGATTGTCTTCTGATCAAAACACATAGGTTTAAGTAATGAAGAGATAGATTTGAAGAGTAAGGTAAATGATATTTCAAGACCAATACTCAAAATAGTTTTGTGATAGACCGAGAGATAGTCAAATTCAAGTAGAGATCCATTTTGTAAGTTGATCAAAAAGGTATTGAGCAGATGTTAAATGAGTAAGTGGACCAATTACATTGGCATAACTCCTCAAGATAAGATATTTTATCTTTAAATAAGAGGTAGAGGACTATAAGTAACTCCTCACAAACCTTCCCAAATCCTTCACCTTCTCCTACACCGACATGATAAGCATCAATCTTGATGTAGTTATCCATAATCTATTTATGATACTTGACATGAAAACCATTAAGTAGAAACTCAGATCCATCAAACCCAAGGTCATACTAATGGTAAAGGAAGAAGTCATAAATATCTTAAAAATTGGGTTCATTAATCTTGTTGATTTCTCTAAATTGATGTCTAACATCATCCTCATTCTAAAAAATAATGGTAAGATTAGAATATGCATAGAATTTTGAGACATTAACAAGGCTTGACCAAAGGATGATTTACCCTTCCCATCTATTAACATAATTGTTGATGTTAGCATGGGATATGATATTTTATCCCTCATGGATGTAATTTTGAGATAAAACTAGATTTACATCTCCAATGAAGACCAAAACAAGAATTCATTCACTACACCTTAGGGAACCTTTTGCTATGTTATAATGCATGTCGACCTAAAAAATGTAGGGGAAATGTATCAAAAGGATATGACCTACATCTTTAACAAACTCATCCATAAAATAATGGAGGTCTATGTGGATGACCTACTTGGAAAATTGAGGTGATGTGAAGACCATTTAGGAGTGATCTACATCATCCTCACATGGTTAATCAAATATGGAGTTACTCTCAATCCATAGAAATGCATGTTTGGAGTCATTAATGGAAAACTCTTGGGGTACATCATCTCCCAGTATGGGATTGATATCAACCCCACTAAGATCTAAGAAATCTTATAAATGAACCCTCCCAAAAATGAATCTAATTTTAGGACATTTTGAGGAACATTGGGAGTTATCTAGTGATTCATCCCTGACATTGCCTATAATGTTCATCCCATCAACAACCTGCTCAAGAAGACAAGTGGCCTAACTTGGACAAGCAATTATCGAGAAGCATCCAAGGAAGTAAAATGATTTCTTATGTATCATTATATTCTCATGGAACCTAACCTTGATTAAACCTTTGATACTTTATATAAGAGTGATCGAGGTATCCATCACATGTATGTTAGCTCAACAAGATGTCACCCGTAAGAAATGTGTGATCTATTTCATTAACCAAACCCTTATCGATTATGAGTCATAATACACTCAAGAAGAAAAGGAATGTCTAGAAATAGTATTTATAGCCAAGCAACTATGACACTATATTCTTAGTCAATAGATGAGAGTTATCATGAGATCTCAACCCCTACAAACTTTCTTAACCCAACTAGCTCTCTCTCAAAAGGTTAGGAACTTTATTATGCTCTTAAGTGAGTTTGAACTAACTTATAACAAACCAATTTTTTTTTAAATAATATATCATCATTGATTAGTTGGTTGATTCCCTTTTAGAATTTAAAAACCTTGTTAATACTAATTTTATTAACAAGGTGTATGCTATATACAAAATCCTACCATCAGTTCCTCTCCTTGGTATGCAGACATCATTAATTACCTAGTTGATTGAACCTACCCTAAAGGTTCCAATTCATAACAAATGAGATGTATTCATGTTATTACATCCAAGTAAGTTATCTTAGACATGTTCCTTTATCATAAGACCTTCGATGGCATGTTATTCTAGTGTGTTGACCAAGAAGAATCAGAAAATATCCTCTTTCATTATCATAGTGTCATATGCAGTGGACACTTCATTGGTAACATGAAAACTCAAAAAATACATGGGATGGGATATTTTTTGGCCCACTTTAGACCATGATTATGTTCAATATGTACGCAAATTTGAGAAGTGCCAATATTTTTCACATGAAATGCATATTCCCACCAGGGCATTACAACCTATTGTCACTTCATGGCCCTTTTATACTTGGGGTTTAGATTTAATAAGTAAAATCTCCCTAATTCCCTATATGGTCACCATTTCATCATCATAGTGATTAAATATTTCACCAAATGGGTAGAAGTGGTTCCCTTGATGATTAACACTAGATAGTCATTACAAAGTTCATCTTGAAATAAATTTTGGTCATCATAATTAACAATAGGTCCCCATTCAATAATCTTGAAGTATGAGAGCTGTGAAAAAAAATAGTATATTACATTGGTTATCCTCTTTGTATTATCCATAGGATAACAACCAAGACAAGGCTATTTTTAGCCAATTTTTGGCCTACATAGCAAACTTGCCTGAATGTAGTATAATGTCCTGAAGATCAAGTATAGAGAAGGTTCTTGAGAAATTTTCATGGTGATCAAAGTAGATCAAAGGTTAGGGATAAGTTGCACAAGACTTATAATACCATTCAATCCTTCAAGGATCAAGAAGTAGTTTCAATCATAAGTCTGGGAGAGCTCGTAGGCCAAAAAACTAAGTACAAAACCTTTGTTTTGTCTAAGTCCTTACTTGGCATATTTATTTCAGGATTTTATTTTGCTAAGTCCAAATATTTTAGACCTTCTATTCAAAATAAGTGCTCATATTTCCTTCAAAAAATTTATTTTAGGACCTTTTTATTTGGCTAAGTATTGGGATTTCTTTCGATCATTTTATCCAAAAAAAAAGTCTTAAAGGCATGAATTATTTCAAACATTTTATCTGAGGTAAAAGAAAAGACCAAATTATTTCAAAAAAATTGTTCGAGATAAAGTTTTTGAAGATTAATTCTTTTAGGGAAGTTGTTTCACAAAAATCCCACAAAAAAAGGTAAAAGGCAGAATTATTTTAGGGAAATTGTCTTGAAAATAAAAGGCCTAAAGTCATCTCTGTTAGATAAATTGTCTGATACAAAAAGTTTGAAACAAAATCAAGTCAAAAGGTCCATGGGAAAAGGTTCAAAATGAAAAGTATAAAAGAATTGTTTGTTATGGGGAAAATGCATGGGAAGAAGATGGAGATGTTTATGCAAGCATCAAATTCAAGCCATGTCAAGTAACTATTGAAATTCAAATATGTAGTGATAGGAATGCAAACATCATTGGCATTCATACAAATGTCAAAGTTAAAGCTCAATAGTCATCCATTAGTTTCTAAAGATGAATGATCACATAGACATCATTGATGTTCCCATAGATGTCAATTGATGTGTGTGCAGACGTTAAATTTAAGTCATGAAAAATAACCATTGGTTTTCAAATATCTTAGTGATGATTGCATGGATGTCAAATAAATTCTCAAAGACGTTAATTTATAAGTACATAGATGTCAAATTTAAGCCATGGTAAATGACCATTAGTTTTCAAATATCTTAGTGACAGTCATGTAGATGTCAAATACATTTGTGTAGATGTCAAATATAGGCACATAGATGTCAATGTTAATCCCTATAAAATAGTCAATTAGATTTGAAAGGCAAGATCAATGATCAACATTCAATCATATAGAAGATCTAATGGTGAATGATGATTGATAAGTTAATGGGCCTAGGCAGATCAATGGCTCACATTCAATCATGCAATCAAGATCAATGACATGCGAGCAAGTCAAAGGGTCAATGAATCTTAAAAGGACATTGCATGAAAAAAAAGTGTCAACAATGAATTTATATAATAGAAGATCAATGGCTTATGGTCATCTATAATGAAAAAGATCAATGGATCAATATGGCTCAACATGTCAATGATTTGAGTCAGTTTTTGATAGCAAATAAGCAAAGGAAAGCCAAGATATTTTCAATGGAAGTCGATGGAACATTTTTCAACCTAGGAAAGGTTAAAATAAAGGAGCCAAGCTCAAGCATGGACTAGGATTGAACCAGGGAAAATATTTCAAGATCAAGCTCCACCATTAAAGATCAATAGAGGCAAGATAGGCAATTTTAAGGCCTAAAATAGACCAAGGGTTAGAACGTGTGGTCAAATCAAGATTGAACAACTGGCTATCTCTGTCTCATTGACATGGTAGTTAAAGAAAAATAAATAAATGACATTGGTTTTCAATCTATAGAGTGACATGGCTCAGTCAATTCTAAGGCATGAATATTTGGTCCTCCTAGGTAGATCAAGTAAAGATGGTGTAGAGTCCCAATAAGTGACCTAGTGGTTGGATAAAGATAAAGGAGCATTCAATTCTTTTATGAGGACCTTCTTTCTTGATAAGATCATGACTTGACATCCTCAAATTGGTGTTAATCCATCAAAATTGGTTGGGCCTCTTTCAATACACAACTCTATCTCTTTTTCCCTTTTTTATAAATATAGGATTTCAGGCC
The DNA here is from genome assembly GCA_037957365.1 of Torreya grandis. Lineage (NCBI taxonomy): Eukaryota > Viridiplantae > Streptophyta > Pinopsida > Cupressales > Taxaceae > Torreya > Torreya grandis. The sequence continues at coordinate 271,297 of JARHVA010003478.1, read as the reverse complement.
TTGAAATGCATCCCTCTTTGGTATGACAAAACTTTGCCAAGATTTGTATTGTAACACCTATTTAATACAATAAAATATTTAATTCATCCATTTTACAGTTGAATTGAAGTGTGTCTTATGAGTTTATTGATTAGTTAAGTGAATGTATGTTTTCCTTACCTCTGTCTAAATTTTATCACCTTCATAAATTGATTTGGAAATCCTCACATGTCATTCTAAGTGCAATATATGGTCTACATTGGTCAATTTTGGAAGTGGATAACTACCCTCCCATAATAGATTAATAGTCAGTTCATAACTTTTTGTGAAATACTAATGTGAGTGATATTTTATGGTCTTTAATGTATCTTATAGTTGTATTTTATGAGTATGAGTGATCAGATCATTGGTGCATCACCTCTTTTTACATGCTTTCATAAGTTATTGTTAAAATCTATCTCCCTTTTCCAAGCAAGTACTAGTTTAGGTTTAGTATAAGTGATAGATCCAAAAGGAAGTTGGCCTTCTCCAGAGGTCTGATCCATTATTAGGATACCCACAGCCTAGGATTAATCCCATGTTAGACTAGATTTGAGTAAAGGCCCTGAACAATCCCCTTCTTAGCTAGGGTACAAATCTAGTACACCAATAGTTTTGGCATGCTTGGTGGGACCCAATTTCCTTTGCATAATTGAATTTTGAAGATTGAGAAGAAGGAATTATAGCAATAGGAGAGATATACCATCATCAAAGGTTGAATATCCTTCAATTTGTAGTGTTCATAACATCATCTAGATAGTGATTTCATGCCAAAGGTTACAATAAGGTCATCAGGTAAAGTTATTCCTTTTGAATGCATTGAGATACCTTCTACTTCTTATAAAAAATCAAGATTCAATAAGACCATACCTTATCCTCAAAATAAAATTTCACCTCCTAGTCATCTTATTATTTTAGTCCAAGCTATTTTCCCCATTATCCAAATCCATTTTGCCAAAATGGTTGTCAAGAATTAAGTGTTTGTTCTATTCAATAGGGGTAATCCCTTGTATTTGGCCCAATATGATGACATCCTTGTGTCTACCCTAAATAGTATCCCTTTATTTCTAGGATAATGGGATAAAACTACCACTATTGAGCATATCCAAGATGTTATCAACTTATGTTTTGTTCATAATGTTGTTCAAGATAATATAGTTATCAGACTACTTGCTTCCTCTTTCAAAGAAAAAGCATTACAATGGTATAGAAATCTTCTTTTGACCTCCATTAATACTTGGGATGCTTTAGGTGTAGCCTTAGTTAGATAGTTTGAAGACAAATATAATCAACTATCATTGGTTGAACAACTAACTACCATACAAAGGCACCCAATGAGTTCATGTTTGATTTTAACCTTAGATTCCAAAATATATGGACTAGGATCCCTACATAGGTTAGACCATCTCTAGAATATGCATTTTTATACTATTTAAAGGCCCTCCATTATGATATTAGTGTCATTATATAGTCCATGGGTGGTAATACTTTGCCAAATGCTTATGAACTTGTAATAAGAGTAGAAAATAAATTGATACAAGATGGTAAGCTTTCCCCAATGCCTCTAATACCTATATTCCCAAAATTATAACATATTCCTCCCCCTTAAGTTACTCAAATCCCATAAATAGCTCATAATCCATCTCCTAAAGCCCAATTTATATCCCCTTCTAATCAAGCTAGTGAGATTGGAGATTTGAAGAGTATGCTACAAGCTTTTGGAAATGAGACAGTCCAACTCAAGAGATAACAATACCAGGGTAGACCTTATCAGCAATAAAACCAAAACACTTATTAGTCCTTCAATAACCAAAGACCTCCTTATCAAGGTTTTAAAGATAATAGGTAACGTTACCAAAACTAAGGAGCTATAACATATTCTAAACCACATGCAACCCTTGATCCTAAGGTACCTTCTAGTTCAAAAGTTATTGTTCCTCAAAACAACTTGATGTAAGATTCATGTTGGCAGCCTTTTAATCCAAATGACATCCAAAACCAAGCCTTGGTATCACAAGATATTACTGTGCCACAAATGATATAGGAATAATTCTCTCTTCAAGGTGGTCAGTATCAAGACATGAATATGGCATTCCAAGGAGAAACTCAACAATTTCTAGGGTAACTTGATGCCATAAATGTAAATTGTCAATTGGATGATCATATTGCATTGAATCAAGTTGGTGAAACTAGCAACACAAATGGTCAAGTTGCATCTCTGACTAGAGCTAAAAAAAGAGAAGTTGAGGAAGTTCAAGATGTGAGAAATACTTCTAGTGTTCCTAAAATTATTCCCAAAAGTTTCAAAGATCAATTTTTTTCCCCTATAGCATAGAATATTTAGAATGTAGAGGTAGGGAAGGTTCCCCAAATGCCTCTAATTCAATAACAACTAGTGGTTCAAAAATGCAACCAAAGGTTAGTGGATCTCAATTCAGAATAATAGATAAAATGAAGAAATAAAATTCTATCATTAGTATGTGGTATTACCTTATTATTCCAAGGTAAAAATACATGCTCATTCAAGATCTTTCAGCTCTCAAAGTGTCTCAATAATTAGTTGAGAAAAAAGGAGTTGTTTTGACTAATTCAAACCAGCCAATCAAGAAACAAAATCAGTAGGTACATAACATGACAAAGGTGGAAAAAACCAATGTCAAATAAAATAAAAACCCTCCCTTTTATCTCTCTTTGATAGTATGTGACTGCTTAGTCCATAATTTATGGTAGATAGTGGAGCTAGTAGCGTTGTCATGCCCAAGCAAATTGCAGACAAGCTTGGTCTTGTCTATGAACCAAATAGCAAAGGTGTATTTCAATTGTATGGGTCATCAAAAAAGATAGTATGCATAATCAAATATTTAAATTTGACATTCCATGCTTTCCCCAATGTTACCATTCAGAAATATGTAGTTGCAGTGGACTTGCCTCCTAATTTTTCCATGTGTTTGTCAAGGGACTTTACTTCAAATATTGGAGGTTATTTATCAATTGATTGGACATATTTAATGTTCAAAACTGGAATGGTACTAAGGTAAAAATACGTTTTGAACCTATTTCAAGATTTCATTTGGAGCCATTTATGCCAAGTATGGTGAATGTTAATTATGTTATCTTAGACAAGGTACTAAGAAATAGCAAGGTAGAAATTAAATCACCCTTAGATGGAGTTACATATCTTTTCCTTGATGAGTGTGAATCTAATTTTCATGGGCATGATCCATAAAATTTAATTGAATAAGAATGGCTTGGTGTCTATTACCTTCATGAAAATGATACACCAATTTCAGCATTAATGAAAGATGATTAGCCTAGTGATGGCCTGTGGCAACTATACTTTGATGGATCAAGGAACAAGCATGGCACTAGGGCTAGAATGATCTTAATTTCTCTATCCAATCAAAGGTATTTCTCTTCTCTCAAGTTTTAGTTTGGTTTTTCCAATAACGTTATTGAATGTGAAGCACTAGTGCATGGTTTTCAATGGGTAATAAAGATGAAGGTCAATACCTTATAAGTGTTTGGTTGATAGTGAACTAGTATTTCATCAAGTAAGAGGACTTAACATATGCAATAATCCACTACTTAGGTTCTATAATCATAGAGTATGGGACATAATTGAATACTTTTAAACTTTCAATATTTGTGCCATATCAAGAAATAAGAACAAATATGCATATAGGTTGGTTGTCATTACATCACAATTTAATATCCCAATTGATGTGAAAAATGAAAAGGTTCAATCACACATCAAAGTGATTGTAAGTCTTGTTGTCCCAAATAATCATGACAATTGGAAATTATTTGAAGATGATAATTCATATTGTTAATTTCTTACAAGAGGAGGCTAAATTCTCCTCAAGGAATCAAGACAAGTTCTCACAGCAATATGTTGACCAAATTGTATAGTTGAAGACAAATAATTTGCCTAAAGGCTTGATCACCCTTGAAAACATATTCAACAGAGATGATGAATTTAGAAAATAAAAGTTTTTTTTTAAACCAAGGAAGAACACTATACAAATATGGAGATTACCGCTATCAAAATCTTAAAATTTGGAAAAGTTTGCACATCTTCAAAGACAGAATATTTTATTGAGTTATGCTTAAGTTTTACATATGTCTTTGCATGGTAGTACAATGACCTTAAAGGATTTGATCCAAATCTAGCTCAACATACCATTGAGTTAGAGGATGATACTAGGCCAATAAGATAAAGACAAAGTCTTATCAATCTAAAGCTTGAACCTTTGATGAGAGTTGAGCTACATAAGCTCATTGAGTTAGCTATAATATTTCCCATTAAGCACTCAACTTGGGTGGAAAATCTTGTTCTAATATAGAAATAATGGTGAAATAAGATTACGTGTTGGCTTCCATGACTTGAAAAAGGTCTCTCTTAAATACCACCATCCATTGCCATCTATGGATTAAATTTTATAGTTGGTTCCAAGTTCAGAAAGGTTTTCCTTGTTGGATGGCTATAGTACTTATAAACAAATTTTGGTCAAAGAAGAACAATTCAAAATAACCTTCACCACAAAGTTGGGGACATTTGCATATAGAAAGATGCCATTTAGTTTATCTAATGTTAGAACCACTTTCTAAAAACCTATGGATATGGCATTATAACAAGTTTATACTTGTTTATTTGGATGAGATAACAATATTATTTGATAGTATAGTTGAGTACATGATTCACCTCAAATAAGTGTTTGAAAGGTGTAGACAATTTGGAGGTATCTTTGAATCCCAAAAAGCGTGTTTTCTCTATCCATGAAGGTAGACTTCTTAGACATGTAATTTTAAAACATGGTACAAGCATAGATCCTAATAGGATAGAATTAGTTCTTACACTTTCCTTGCCTAAACACAAGAAAGGCTTGCAAAGATTTTTGGGCAAGATCAATTTCGTAAGGAGATACATTTTAAATTTTGATACTTTATCTAGGCCACTTATAGCTATGCTAAAAAAAATTAGAGTTTCAATTGGTCCAAAGGAGTAAGAAGCTTTGAAGAGATCAAGAATTCTATAGCCAGTGATCCTACACTTTTAAACCCTGATTTCATAAAGGATTTCTTATTGTCAACCTATGTTAACATTGACACAATTTTAGGTATTCTTATGCAGTAGAATCAAGATAATTTAAAGCAACCAATAGCCTTCTTCAATCAAAGCTTATAATAATATGAAATAAGGTATTCTTTTATTGAGAAGCATTACTTTCAGTTATAAGGTCTCTAAAAATGTTTAGATACTTGTTTTCCAATAATAAGATACATTTGATGGTTGCCCATCTAAGTGTTAAGGATTTTCTCTTGAACAAGGATATAAATGACAAGAGAGTTTGTTGGATAACCAAATTAATGGATTATGATGTAGAGATCAAAGTAACAAAGATGATTCAAGGCAAAGAACTTTGTGAACATCTAGCCAAGAATTAAAAGAGGTTAATGAGGTGGTTATAGTGTAAAATGATAAATAAGTTAAAAATGATCACACCTCACCTTCTATCTAGTTCCAAAATATGGTACGATACCTAAAAGATGGTGTTTTTCCTTCTCATCAAACCCCTTTGAAGAGGAGATATTTCAGATTGTAGTCAGTTCATTTTATTCTTGTTGATAATCTGTTGTTCAAAAAGGATATCATTGACATGTTGCTAAGATGCATAGAGCTAGGTCAAAAATAGATACTACTTGAGCAACTCCATGATGGACATGGTGGAGGTCATTATTTAGTAAGGATCACATCCCACAAGATCATGAAAAGTGGGTATTATTAGCCAAGTATATTTGGTGATTATAATGCATGGACTAGGAAATGTACATAATGTACTATGTTTGTTGGGAAAGTTAGGCTTGTAGCCTTACTTCTCCAACCAATTTTATTAAATAAACCTTTTTTCCAATAAGGATTGGACTTTACTAGTCTCATTAACCCTCTTTCAAGCTTAGGACACAAATGGATCCTAACTACCATAGATTATTTTACTAGATAGATAGAAGCAGTAGCATTAAAAGAAGCCAATTAAACCAATATTTTAGACTTATATGAAGGTTTGCTTACCAAGTTTGGAGTCCCTTCAACCATTATTTCTGACAATGTTATGGCTTTTGTGTGGTCTAAGATCATTCGGTAGACAGTTCAACATAGTGTTTTTCTCAATACCTCATCAAACTATTATCCACAAGGTAATAGCCTTGCTAAGTCCACTAACAAGAATTTTTTAAATATCGTCAGGAGGACTATTGAACACAATTAGAGGTCATGGAATCTCAAATTGAATTCAGCTCTGTGGGCTAACAGGATCACCTATAAAAGGTCAATAGCTAATTCTCCATACAAGTTAGTATATGGTAAGGAAGAAAGAATGCCTATTTCTCTTGAATTACCTACTTTAGAACTAATGCATCAACTTGATCGTTTAGAGAATGAGATAATGGAAATCAGCTATGCTGAGCTCATGGAGCTAAAAGAGACAAGGCATCAATCCATGTTGGCCATGGAGACCCATCAAGCAATGGTAAGAATATTTTTTGATAAAGGAGATTCTTCAAGAAGTTTTCAAGAAAGAGATTTGGTCCTCAAATGGGATGAGGACAGAGCTAATCCAAGAAGGCATACAAAGTTTGACTCTCTTTAGAGCAGTCCATATATTATTTCCAAATATAAATCCCATAATGTTTTCCAGTTTACAAAGATGGATGGTGAGGAGCTTCCTATCCCAGTCAATGGGATACATCTAAAGCACTGTTATTAAGGAAGCTAAGTTGCCTATACATAACTAGTTGGTCTTGTTTTTATTTAAGTGTTTCTCTAACACATTAGTTTATTTTTGTTTTGTCTCAAATAAGTGATTCGTTTCATAGTTTTGTAGTAGGTTAGTTTCCATTACTTTATTAGATTAGTTTCCATTTCAAGTTTCTTTCTTTTCTTTTTGGTAGAATTCTTTTGCCTTTTTAATCAAGAGGTTTGTTGCAGTTATGGAGAAAATGTATTATCTATTATGAGTCAAGATTCATGTAAATGACCTGATTTATCAAGCATAGTAGGCATGCTACCTAGTTGATTCACCAAAGATGTTAGATAATTTTTGGCCTACATAGTATAGAGAAGGTTCTTGAGAAATTTTACACAAGACTTAGGGATAGGTTACACAAGACTTAGATGATCATTCGAGCCTTCAAAGATCAAGTATTAGTTTCAAGCATAAGTTTGGGAGAGCTTGCAAGCCAAAAAGCTAAGTACAAAACCTTTATTCTATCTAAGTCCTTACTTGGCATATTTATTTCAGGCTTTTATTTTGATAAGTCCAAATATTTTAGACCTTCTAATTAGACTAAGTGTTCATATTTCCTTTGGGAAATTTGTTTTGGGACCTTTTTATTTAGCTAAGCATTGGGATTTATTTTGGACATTTTGTGTGAAATAAAAGTCCTAAAGTCATGAATTCTTTCAGACATTTTATCTGAGGTAAAAGCAAAGACCAAATTATTTTGGACAAATTATCTAAGATAAAGTTTCCAAAGACTAATTATTTTATGGAAGTTGTTTCACACAAAACCCGTAACAAAAATTACAATGTATAACTATTTCAAGTAAATTGTCCTCAAAACAAAAATCCTGAAGTCAACTCCATCAAACAAATTGTACTTTACAAAAAGGTCAAAAAAATCAAGTCAAAAGGTCTATGGGAAAAGTTCCAAAATACAAATCCCAAAATAACTATTTGTTATGGGCAAAATTCATGTAAAGCAAATGGAGATATTTGTGCAAGTATCAAATTCAAGCCATGTCAAGAAACTATTGAAATTCAAATATGTAGTGATGGGTGCATAGACATCATTGATGTTCACTTAAATGTCAAAGTTAAATCTTAGTAGTCATCCATTGGGGTCTAAAGATTTATGATCGTATAGACATCATTAACGTTCTCGTGGATGTCAATTAATGGGTGTGCATACATAAAATTTAGGTCATGGAAAATGACCATTGGTTTTCAAATATCTCAGTGAATGTTATGTAGACATCAAATACGTTCATGTAGATGTCAATTAATGGGTGTGTAGACATCAAATTTAAGTCTTAGAAAATGATTGTTGGTTTTAAAATATCTCAATGATGGTCATACAGATGTCAAATACATTCACATAGATGTTAAATAAAGGCATGAAGATGTTAATTTTAAGTCCTTGGAATAGCCATTTGGATTCAAAAGGTAAGATCAACGATCGATGTTCAATCATATAGAAGATCCAATTGTGAGTGGTGATTGATAGGTTAATGGGTCCAAGTAGATCAATGGATCACATTCAATCATGCAATCAAGATCAACGACATGCAAGCAAGTTAAAGGGTCAAAAAATCTCAAAGGGTAAATATGTGAATGATAATTGTTAATAGTGCATTCATATGGTAGAAGATCAAAAACTCATGGTCATTCATACCAGGAAAGATTAATAGAATGAGATGGGTCAACATGTTAATGATCTAAGTTAGTTTTTAACAACAAATAAGCAAAGGCAAGCTAGGATATTTTTTATGGAATTTGATGGAGTATTCTTTAACCTGAGAAAGGTAAAAACAAAGGAGTCAAGCTCGATCATGGACCAAGATCGAACCAGGGTGAATATTTCAAGATTGAGCTCCATTATTAAATATCATTAGAGGTGAGATAGGCCCTTTTAGGGCCTAAAATAGACTATGGGTTGGCAACTATGGTCAAAATAAGATCAAACTACTAACGAACTCCATCTCATCGACATGGTAGCTATAGGAAAAACAATAAATGACATTGGTTTTCAATCTAAAGATTGACATGGCTCTATCAATTCCAAGGCATGAAGATTTGGTCCTCTTAGGTAGATCAAGTAAATATAGCATATATTCCTAAGTGGCCTAGTGGTTGGATAAAGATCAACGGACATTCAATTCTTTTATGAGGACCTTCTTTCTTGATAATATCATGACTCAACATCCTTGAATTGAGATAATCCATCGAAAGTGGTTGGGCCTCTTTTAATGCACAGATCTCTCTCTTTTTCCCTTTTTCATAAATATAGGCTTCCAGGCCTTGAAATGCAACCCTCTCTTTAGGATGATAAAAATCTCCCAAGAGTTTTATTGTAACACCTATTTAATGCAATAAAATACTAAATTCCTCCATTTTATAGTTGAATTAAAGTGTGTCTTATGATTTCATTGATTGGTTAAGTGAATATATGTTTTCCTTGCCTCTATCTCAATTTTATCACCTTTATGAACTACTTTGGCAATCCTCACAGGTCATTTTAAGTGCAATATATGGTCTACATTGGTCATTTTTGGAAGTAAATAATTTTCCTCCCATAATAGATTAATAAATGGTTCATACATTTTTGTGAATGCTGATGTGAATGATTTTATATAACCTTAAATGCATCCTATAGTGTGTCTTGTGCGAGTATGAGTGATCAAATCATTAGTGCATCACCTCATTTACATGCTTTCATAATTTATTATTAAAATCTCTCTTCCTTTTCCAAGCAAGTGCTAATTTAGGTTTAGTATAGGTGATATATCCAAAAGGAAGTTGGCCTTCTCCTGAGGTGTAATCCTTTATTAGGATACCCATAGCCTAATATTAGTCCCATGTTGTACTATATTTAAGTAGAGGACTTGAATAATCCCCTTCTCAGCTAGGGTACAAATCTAGTACACCAATAGCTACTATAAAAACCTTGAAGTCAATCTTGGTCAAAATTGTTAGAGATTCTAAATGGGATTGGCATTTATAGCTCTATCCTACACTTTGGGCTTACATAACAACTATCAAAATACCCATGGGATCAACCCCATATTCACTAGTATTTAGGTCCAAGGTTTTTTAACTCGTAGAGGTGAAAATCCCTAGCCTTCACATCTCCCTTTAGGGCCTCCTTACTAAATAAGAGTATAGAGAGGGGATTTTGGCTCTATTAGAGCTCTTATATGAGCATTGGATCACCACCATAAACAATCACTTAAATTATATTGATTACATGTGTAGGAAATATAATAAAATGTCCATGAGCATTCAATCCATGTTGGAGAAATTATCCTCAAGCTCAATAGTTAAATTCACAAGAAGAAAGGAGAGGGTTAGAAACTTAGACCCAACTAGTTAGGTCCCTTCTTAGTAACAAAATATTTCAACAATGGAACATATCAATTATGCACTTTAGAAGGCAAATATTTTAATGAGTCTATAAACTCTTTGCATCTAAAGAATTTATATAATTATCACATATCACCCAATATTCACTTATATTGCATTTTCATACGTTACATGTCCACCAATATAGTCAAATGTTGTTTTATGATTGTTTAGTTGATTGGTTTATACAATACAAAAGCTTTCAAAATGCAACATATCACATTTACCTCATTCTTAGATTTCCTTATTTCCATATAATAAGCATTCTCAAAATAAACATATCACATTAGTCTTTATCTTAGTTCTTATGAGTAAAGGGCACATCTTTGCATACATCTTATTGCATAATTTAAAAAACATTTAGCCTATAGTGGATTCTAAACACTTATCTATGATAGAATCCCCCTTTTACGATGCCTTTTGAAAATAAAACATTAACATGCCTAAAATAAAATAGATTTTACCCACCCATATTGGTCCTCAGTGGTGTGCCCTTAATTCTTACTAGTTGCATGGGGCCAAGGTTTAGGAGTTGAAGGCCTTACGAATATAAAAATAGATTCTTATATGAAAATCAAAAGCTTATGCAAATAAAAAGGTTTAAATTATACATCTCTCATCCTTTATTAACCTTCGGTGTTGAACCATTGCATCTTATTAGGTGTGTGGGGTTGGAATTAGGGAGAGATACCATTATTCAGGTATATCTAGCCTTCAGTAAAGATCCCATGTGTCTTCTTGACCATATGAGACTAGGTATAGGGGGTCACAAATACAAGTACAAGATAAATTTAAAAACAATGTCAAATTAGAAAGTGTCTAAAAAGGAAATTTCTTCAAAAAGGTTTGTCTATATGTTTACCTTTAAATAAGATAATCTTTTCCCATTTATTGGTTCTTTTGGGGCAATTTCTTTCTAGATATATCCAATAAAGTTATGATTTGATAAGTTTAACAAGAAGTACACATTCCTATTTTCTCATAAGGATTAGGTCATATTCTTTTCTCCAATGACATTTTGATTTATGATTTATCTCACATTTACCCTGTTTTCCCCCTTTCATCCCTTGTAAATTTAAATTCATATATTATGTGAACAAAAAAAATAGGCAATCGCCTATAAGATAAACATTAGCACAATTATAATCACATATGTACATCAATAACGTTAAATCATTTGTATAAATCCTATTTCCACATATACATGAGCATTTTCCCATAGTAACATATCAAAAACAAAGAGATATACATATACATACATCATCACATATCTAGTCCTCTAGAGTGCATAAATTGAGAAGTTAATATGAAAAACAAAGACTCACATTGCATAATGATCAATGAGATATATGCTAAAACATCCATATATATCATGTGAATTATCAATTTTATATAATAAAAATGTCTGATACAAGCACCTCCATAGAGGGCCAATATGCATCTAAACATCTCAAAAAGAATCATCTATAATAGTATATCAAAAGAATCTACAATAATTATCAAATTTTTATCCTCCACTTTTGAGAAGGAGATGAGGTAGAAGAATATATGAGAACATGGATTTGGTGACATCTCCTACTCATGCCTCCATCTGATGATACCTCATTGTCTATAGTTTGGTGTCCATGAGGATGACTCCTGCTCAAGCCTCCCTATGACACTACCTTCCTTATCCAATGATTGGAGGCTTGATCACCTCATCCCTTCACTATGGTGTCCACTAATGCCTTCACTTTCCTCACCTAGCTAATAGAGTGTTCTTCTTTATCCTCAACATTGTCACCATTATTGAGGCATAGTAAGATGGGGTAAAGACATCCATGTGATGCCTGGTCCTCACAGGAAGCCTAGGGTCTAGTAATTATTGGTCATGCATATAACCAATACTCATCTGAAATAGATTGATCAAGGTATCCCTGATCCTCCTCATCCATGCACCTATAATATCTACAATCACAAAGTACATAGGATAAATCAAATCTAACTAACATGAATAAAATCAAATACATGTAAAATTAAATAAGTAACTACAAGAAATTAAAATATAAGTTGTAATCATGAATGGAAAAAATAAATAATTTTATCTATATATCTCTCCCACCACTCAAGATTAGATTCATCATCTATAGCCTCTTTCTCATCTATATCAAGGTCCTCTACCAACTCAACATGTGTTAGGTGTTGGATAATGGAGCCTTATCTTACTAGAATGTCTAGTTCCTGATAGGAGGGGTGTGGGGGGAAATACCCCCCCACTATGGTCACCATGGGGGTCTGAGGGGAGATGACCATACTTGGATCCCCCTGATAGGGGTCTCAGGGGAAGTGTCCCTGAAGCAAAATTTTGTGAAAAATACATTATAAAATATTATAATTTTGTAGTAAATATAGACCATTCATTATTAAGTCACAGATCTAATGGTATAAATTATGTTGGTGCATTTTTTCCCTAATATGAAACCCTCTTTTCATATGAGGGCATTGTAATGATGGTGGTGCACTATGTGTGAGTGAAGAGGAGATTATATTCGATGTATTTTAGGTTTATCCCTTTATTTCTTAGACTGAATAAGAGAATAAATGGTTGTTTCTATGTGGACATGGCCCATATTAGGTAAACCATGTTAAATATGTGTCTCTCTTATATTGTGTTTTCTACATTTTATTTCCATCTTTATTTTATTAATATTATTTTATGTTCAATATTCCTAACACTAGGGCCTTACCCTCTCCTTATCCTGGATGTTACTACTACTTCTATGCATGGCCCAATGGTGGTGGTGGGGCTGGTGGTGGACCCATCTGTTGTTATTGTCTAGTTCTAACCTATCCTCCTCCTCCTTTGACTGCTTATTAGGATGGTCAGATTATAGGCACCCCTCTCACAAGTGGGTGTCATGCCAATCACTCTAGCCTCACAAATATTACCTTGTGGGTCTCCATATACACAACTTTAGGGATGGGGAGGTTACCTGTATAAGGCATACCAAACTACTAAGGCATTTAATCCATGGGATGCACCTCAATATATAATAATCTATCTCAAACCTAGGTGAACCCAATAATTGCTATGAGATATACTTCCTCATTGGCTCATTACCCAACCATGTCTTGGTAAAGTAGGGAAATCAAATATATTATCATCAAAGATCCCATGATTTAGATTAAAGCATGAAAAAGCACCATGTCTACCCATCTAATGGCACTAATGTCCCTTGGTGCACCAATTAACACCCCCTATGGTAAGGAATCATCCTCTCATACACCTAACACATAATTATGGTCAGGTGGATAATAGAAAGGGATCACAAGTAAACCACTCAATACAAATATCTATAAGTGCATGTTAGCATCTCTTGTCTCTAGGCATAGTGAGCCCCTCTCTCTTTTATGTATCATACTATCGACAACCAATTGTATCAGATCTTATCTATGTACTTGTCTCCCACTAACCAAGCGGTAAGGATATCGATGATGGCCTGATGAGGGATCATTGATCCCTCTATCTAATAAAGTCTCACTTTGTACTTCACACCCATATCAGGTGCAATAGAGTCTCTAAAATGATTTGTTGAGCTACATGCCTCATGATGATTGCCAGCATTGTGGATATACACTAATCAATCGGTCATAGGAAGACTGGTGATTCGATACACATCTAGAGAGTGATCATCCACTCTCTCAAGGATTGAGGGAATATGAAAGTGTTCTGGTTAGGGTCTCAATAGGTCAATACACCATATAATAGCCAGATAAAATAGGGTTGATCCCCATTTGGTCAAGCAGGGCCAACTCATCAATTATCAGAAGTGTTAGGACTTAAGGGAACCACTCCTACTCTTAAGATCCACTCTAAATATTGGACCCATGTAACAAATAAAGAGACCCTAAATCAATTACATAAATCAACTCCACCTTTTAGACAAATAAAAAATCTTCATATTCTCTCAATATACCAAATCACCCCAACTTATAGGTGGTAGTTATGAAACCACCCTAAGGTGATAATGTAATCACACCCTAAGACGGTGATATCTTAACCACCTCACAGTGATTACATTACTTTCATGATATTTACATAATCACCACCCTACAAAGGGTGGCAGTTGCATTAGCCACCCATAGACTCCCTAAAAATCCTCCAAAACCTACTCAAATCCACCCAAAATCTAACAAATTCTACAAATCTCTAATCTACCCCGCAATAATGATCATGAAGTAAAAAAATTCAAAATTTCTTGGATTTAAACTAGATTTTGATTATATTTTCAAATTTATGGAAAAAATAAAAAAGTTAGCAAAAACCAACCTGATTATGCCCGGCAACACCTCCCATTGGTATGTTCACCATCCTCTTGTCACCCTCATCCTATTGATTGCTTTTATGCTCAAAAAATTCATTGGTAATCCAAAGCTCAAAAATATATCTCAAGGAAAATGACACAAATGAACTATTTTTGGAAAGTTTTTGAATATATGGGGCCCCAAACTAGCCATTTTAATTTTAAAAATTTCTATTTTGACATGACCTTTTATTTAATTCTTTTTCTCACATATATAAGTTATCTTTCCTGTATCTCACAACTAGTATTTTATCACTAATTTTTTAATAGGCTTCTTTATTCTCTTTTAGCAAGTTTTATGGTTTTACAAGTACACATGGCTTGATACCAAGTTCAGTCCCCTGATGGGAGGGTCCAAGTAGTATGATATTATCCACATGTATGGTACGTATTGTTTCCATGTTTCAATTACATAGTAAATTTTTCATTTTTATTTAAAATAGAACTTGAATCTCATCTTTTGTCTACAATATACATGAAGTCTAGATAGGCTTTGTTCATCTATTTAGGTAAACAAGTTAAGTATTTATAACCTCTCATTTCCTTTTTGTATTCCTTACTTGGGATTACACCTTGTCAACTTATGACAAGGTGATCTCTCGAGGGGGAAATATATATGCACCCAAAATTTATACATTACAATATTTATGATACAAATCTGATGATGATGTAATGACCTCTTATTTCATGTTCTTCAAAGAACTCTCTAGCTCTATTTCTTCCATGTATATCCCTATTCCTCCCTTAATTCCTTTTGATCCCCTTGATTCTAACTATTCCCACCTTGTTTTAAAAGTGACTATAGATGTCATAACCATTGTTTCAGGTAACAAAACCACCCTTCTTCATTATGAGACTACCCCATACTTTGCAAAACCATTGTAGTGGTTATGTAAATTAGGTGGTGGTTTTGATGCTAAGGGGTGATTTTTTATTAAAACTATGGTGGTCCTATAATGTTAAGTGGTGGTTTCATCAGATTAAGAGGTAGTTCTACAACTGCCCTTACATAAAGTAGTGGTTGTGTCAAATTTTAAATGCCTTTTAAAATTAGCTCGTGTGACTCCAATTTTCATGTGGTTTGCATAACTAGCTTTATGTTTATTATGTTTATCACCTTGTGTTCACCTCCAATCAGACATAGCTTACTCCCTATTTTATTTTAGTCTTATTTAATTTCTCTTAAGTTGAGCTCACCCTTATACTTAGTTGAACTCCTCCATGTAAGCTCTCATCTCTTTCTACAAGAAGGTCAATTTTGGCCTAATTTCATATCCAAAAATTATCATTAGAAGTTTCTATTGATAAGATTTTGTACCCAAAACCTTGCTAAAATTTATAAAATATTCATCTTCTATTATTTTTGAGTTGAGTACACAGTTGAAAGTGAAGAAGTGTTCTGACTAAAAGCAACCTAGACTTTACAATCCAAGAACTTGGCCAACCTCAGTTTAGATACTCTCTATTTTTGGATTGTGTCTCCTCTTTTCCCATCTTATTCTAGAGTCTATGTATCCTATAGCAAGATATTTTTTGATAATTTATGCAAGAGCATATAGAGCTAGCATACTAAGGATTCTTTGTTAGGTTGTGGAGCTAAAATTTTCACTGATGCAGACACGGAGGAGGTTGCAGGAGAGTTGCTAGAGCGTCACTGGTGCCAGCGTCAGTTTGGCCAACCGACGTCAATAGGGTTAGACAAGGAATGCAACCGACGTCGGTCAGGAGTCGGTCGACGTCGGCACCCCCCAGGTAGATAGGGACCGACGTCGGTCACCTGTGTGGTTCAACTGCGAGTTTATTATGGGCAGTTGGTTGACAAACCAAGTGTTTGCATGATCAGGGCTAATTATAGACTGAGAGCTGTGGATCTAATTATTGTAATTAGATGTCTAATTATTGTTTGGATGAGATCTATATAATAGACTCATGGTTGTATTGGAAACTTGTGCTAGGGAGTAAGAGAGCTAACAGCTCCTTCAGAGAGAGGTAGAGCAATGGTGCGTTCCTCCTAGTGCCACAGTACCAAGCATGTTGGTGCTGGATTCGAGAGTCAGCTGGATTCTTCAGGTATGTATGATCTTGGTCATCAGGTGAGCATGGCCCTTATAGGAGATCTACATGGTAAGTAAGATCATTGATTTGTAGGTGTGTGTGTGTGTGCAAGGTCGAGGTTCATAGGTGTGCAGAACCATGTATTGATCTGTAGGTTGGAGATCAGATAGGACAGCAACACAACAGGGAGCAGGATCAAGCAGGATCTACTTGGAGTACGGTGTGTACTCGTTGGTATGTACGTGGAATACATGGAGAGCTAAGAGGAAGGCAAGGCAGTTCCTTCCATAAGTATGGTCTGTTGAGGTGTGGGTTATTGCAGGTTCATGGGAGATCTACTTGAAGTACGTTGAGTACTTGTGGAGTGCGTGGAGCACTTGTGGTGTGCGTGGAGCACAGGAGGTGAACACCAACTCTGTGTTTGAGTTGTGTGTTGGGACCTGAGAGGGAGAGCTTTGAGGAGAGAATTACTGTTCACTTGAAGTGTGGGAAACCTCTGTAAGGTGGTGGAGAAGAAGTGGCATCTTCTTTATTGTATTCTTTTCTGTAAAAGTGTTAATACAAGTTGTGTATTGTCTCTCATATCATGTGTTATTCTGAATTCTAGTTACTTGTGATTCTGGTTAATTTCTGCATATTAAGTTGCTTGATTTGGTAATCATATTGTGCTCTTTCTGAGGAGCAAGATCTTGACAAGTGGTATCAGAGCCTTGGTTTTAGGTTCAAAAGCTGATACCTAACAAGTGGTATCAGAGCTTTTGGTTGGGATACTAACATATTGGTTTAGATCTGGGTAGTGTGTTTTGATTACAGGTCACTCTCAGGGGTTTCTGATTGAGTAGGAGTAGAGCAATGGCAGATGACAGTAAGCTAAGAATGGAGGAGTTGAAAAGCACAGATGGTCTCTTAAGGTCCTATGGAAAGACAGAGCAGGTAAAAGAACATTGTTGGTTGGTAGCAAATCAGCATGAAGAAACTGAAGAAGCAGATGTTGTAGGTATTGTTGCACAGGATGCTCTGGGAGGTTTCTTGGATAAAGTTGAATCTTGGTTAAAAGATTTGGTTGCCTCTTTCCATTCAGCCCCAGGTAGAGGAGCTGGTGAGCCTTGCCACAGGATTGGCAAAGGCGAAGTGAAGCTGAAATTATAGGTGGCCAACACACGGGTGTTGATGAAGGTCATGCAGGTCCCAGGTTTGGAGATATGGCTAATTTCTTCAAAAAGATTGGGTGATGAGAGATGCACAAGAACTCTCACAGTGGGTACACTTGAATTAGCTGGTGGTAAGAAAATAGGTACTCTTTATCTACTTGTTTATATTAATGATTCTTCCTCTGTTGCAGAGACGTGGCTTCGTAGGCTTGGTCACATGAGTAAGAAGGAGATGCATGTTCTTAAGCAGAAGACAGATGTATTTGATAGGCTTAAGAACTGGAAAGCCTTGGTGTTTATGGAGGAGATGGCAGACAGAACCCAGTGGATGGTGCTGGGTACTTCTGAGTAGGGCAGTTTGGACATGGAGATTGATTCAAAGGAGCTCGTGGGTAAAAAGTCATCACTCACAGGCGAACATAGATATCGGCGTCGGTCAAGAGGAATTGGCGTCGAACAGACAGGTGTCGATGTCGGTCATGTGCAGATCGAAGCTGGCAGTGTTGGGCAGGGTAAGACCGACGTTGGTCAGAAGGACCGATGTCGACAGTAGGTAAGACCGACGTCGATCAGGAGGACCGACATCTACAACATGGACACCGACGTCGGTAGGGTCGGTAGTTAGGGACAGACGCATGGGAACTGACGTCGGTTAGATGCAAACTGTGGAGTGACCGAGGTCGGTCACTGTAATGGATTTTGGGTGGACAGCATGCTGTCAAGGAGTCTCAAACACCCATACGGAGGACTGAAGATGCAAGTAAGCCTCAAATTTGTTGTTCCTCTTCTTTACACTAGTTGCTGATTGTTGAGCAGGAAGGATCCAGGAAACAGGTGGGAGCATGACAGGGATATGATGTAGAACCAAACGAGAGTTTTGGTAGGGTTTCCAGCCAGTGTGAAAGCACAGAGATGAATGGATTCCTTAGTTGAAGAATAGAGAGAACGGATACGTGAGACGAAAGATCAGGTTTTTGGGTCTTGAGGAGCTGCAGGATAGTGGTACAGGTTTTGACAAGTGGAGGACAGAGCATGGCTCTAGTCAATGTCAGGTAACTACTATGGTTTGTCTTACCAGGGGGATGACGAGTCATGACATCATTATGTTACTATATGTGGATGGTATGTTTGCTAGCAGGTTTGTACATACAGGGTTTTGCTGAGCTAAGGGTAAGATTAGTTTAGTGGCATGTCATGAGGAGTTTGGAGCAGCGGAATTCTTTGGCATGGGAGGCATGGAGATCACAGGTTGATTTTGTCTCCAGTGGGAGCTGATGTGAATCAGGTGTTGGCGAGGTTCAGGAAGCAGAGTTGGAGCACACTAAGGGCTGGATAGGTACAGTGTCTGAAATCACATGAGGTCTGGTATAGGCTTGAGTATTCCCAAGGAGTGGGATCTGTCAGAGAGTTAGGAGCCAATTCGGGGAAGTGAGTTCTCAGGGATTTGAGAGGGACCAGCAGCATGTATACATGTTATGCAGGGTCAGGACTTCACTACATGGGTTTGTAGGTTCGAATGTGGCAGGGTACTCGGATGACAGGGGGTACACCACGGGATGTGTGGTGGGTTGTCTTCAAGATTGAGCTTGAAGAGGGATACAAACTAGGAAATAGATTAGATGGGGTACAAGTACAGGTACAGTGCAGCTATTTATCTCCAAGTGGGAGATTGTTAGGTTGTGGAGCTAAAAGCTTCACTGATGCAGACACGGAGGAGGTTGCAGGAGAGTTGTTAGAGCATCACTGGCACCGGCGTCGGTTTGGCCAACCGACGTCGGTAGGGTTAGACAAGGAATGCAACCGACGTCGGTTAGGAGTCGGCTGACATCGGCACCCCCTAGGTAGACAGGGACCGATGTCGGTCACCTGTGTGGTTCAATTGTGAGTTTATTACGGGCAGTTGGTTGACGAACCAAGTGTTTGCATGATTAGGGCTAATTATAGACTGAGAGCTGCGGATCTAATTATTGTAATTAGATGTCTAATTATTATTTGGATGAGATCTATATAAGAGACTCATGGTTGTATTGGAAACTTGTGCTAGGGAGTAAGAGAGCTAACAGCTCCTTTAGAGAGAGGTAGAGCAATGGTGCGTTCCTCCTAGTGCCATAGTACCAGGCGTGTTGGTGCTGGATTGGAGAGTCAGCTGGATTCTTCAGGTATGTATGATCTTGGTCATCAGGTGAGCATGGCCCTTATAGGAGATCTACATGGTAAGTTAGATCGTTGATCTACAGGTGTGTGTGTGTGTGCAAGGTCGAGGTTCACAGGTGTGCAGAACCATGTATTGATCTGTAGGTTGGAGATCAGATAGGACAGCAACACAACAGGGAGTAGGATCAGGTAGGATCTACTTGGAGTACGGTGTGTACTCGTTGGTATGTATGTGGAGTACATGGAGAGCTAAGAGGAAGGCAAGGCAGTTCCTTCCATAAGTATGGTCTGTTGAGGTGCAGGTTATTGCAGGTTCATGGGAGATCTACTTGAAGTACGTTGAGTACTTGTGGAGTGCGTGGAGCACTTGTGGTGTGCATGGAGCACAGGAGGTGAACACCAACTCTGTGTTTGAGTTGTGTGTTGGGACCTGAGAGGGAGAGCTTTGAGGAGAGAATTACTGTTCACTTGAGGTGTGGAAAACCTCTGTAAGGTGGTGGAGAAGAAGTGGCATCTTCTTTATTGTATTCTTTTCTGTAAAAGTGTTAATACAAGTTGTGTATTGTCTCTCATATCATGTGTTATTCTAAATTCTAGTTACTTGTGATTCTGGTTAATTTCCGCATATTAAGTTGCTTGATTTGGTAATCATATTGTGCTCTTTCTGAGGAGCAAGATCCTGACATTCTTCTATCAACAAATCACATGCACTTCAGTTGATTTATGCTAGAATTATGTTGGAGTTCTCTTGATATTTAGTATTTGTTTTCTTTAGTAGATTAGATTTAGTGTAGTTTTTTATTATTTTATATTAGTTTTCCATACTCAGAAAAAGAATTAAATTTGATAGTGAAAGAGTTTTATTCATTTTCATTTATTTTTGCTATAAAAACATAGCTAGTTTTGATTTGTGCTTGCATTTTAGTAGAATAGTTTACTTTAAAATTAACAATACATCTTGTCAAGCATCCTAAAAAATATATTAGAGAATATTCAAGTTATTTCCAACTAAGACAATTTTTCCTTTTCGAGATTCAAACAAGTCTCTTGCACTCTAAACAATCACCTAGACAAACATATAAACATAGACAACTATAAATGCATACACAAGTGTAGTAGATTGTTAATCTTACTTGTTTTGAAGAGTTAAAAGTACTATAATTTTCCTCTCTTAAAATAGAAAACTATAATTTGCATCTCTTGTTTCTATTTTATCATTTCATTCAAAAATCTTGTTTTTAGAAAATTAGATAAGTTGAAAAGCTAGTCTATTTTGCTTACGAACATAGAAAACCAAAAGAAAGTGTTATGTTGTTTTATGTTTTAGATCATATTTATTGTTTTAGATTAAGGTAAAAACAAGTTTTGAAGGGACCCTGAAACCCTTTGACAGAATTAAAGAGGTAGATCAATTACAAGCACCAGGATAAGCAATCCTTAAGCCTACTAAAAACTAGCAGCAAAATCAAGAAAAACAGGGGCAACATCATAAACCATTTTATGTTCCGCCCCCTAAAATTCCAAATAGAGATTTTCTATCTATTTTTGAGAGGTAAAATCCAGAATAGTTGCCTGCCTACCATCAGCAATATTCTGCTTACTTTCTAATTCTCTGTTTTTCTTTGCGGATCTTCTTCCCGGTCGGTCTGGAGAGCCAACATCCGGTTTCATTTTTAAAAATTGTTCATCTCCTTTTCCAGATTTATCCATAGTAGAAACCAGGTGTTTAGCCTTCATTTTCTAGTCTTTTTTGCTGCTTCTTGTTTCAACCCCCTTTGTAATGGTCTTTTTTTTTTTTTTTTTCATATTTATTGTTATTTACTTACATGTATAGATTTGATTTATACATTTACTTCATTTTATTCCAAACAATCAAAACAAATAAAAATACTTTATCTAGTTTACATATAAGTAAAGTTAGGAAAAATTAGCATCTTTCATAATAGAATAAGTTCCTTCTCTCCTTATTTGAATGCATTTAAACAATTGAAAAGGATAAAAAAATAGTTTTGGTTTCACTGAATTTTAGATTTGATATTATTTTACTTTTAGCATTTCATTTTTCAGCAAACAAGCATTTACTTATACAAAACCAAGAAAATTACAAAAATAGTGTCAAAAGCCTTGTCAATCCATGTAAGCAACCACATCTTGAATAATCCTTGTCCATATACACAAGCACCATATATCAAGTCTGGCTTCAACATTATAGTAAGCATACTTTATAAACCATTGTCTAAACAAGCTCATACGCTTTTCCCTGGGTTTCACCTAGTCTTCTTTGGATGACCCTCCCTAAGACACCAAGTCTTGTACATTATGGTCTATTTTCTAGATTTAGAGAACATAGTCCTATCATCATCACACATTCTGACATTAACACTAATTTGAGATGTGAGGTCTTTCAATCCACTCCCATTCCCTATTTCATCATAGAGTCTCTAGTCGCTTTAGAAGGGCAAGAACAAATACCTGATCCACCTATCATTATTCTCCCATAGAATAGGATATGTTAGTATAACATCATCCAAGCTTAGTCACCCATCCATCCCCTTTTTATTCTCCTCAAGTCTAGCCTCATCTTATATCATTCACACTTAGTTTATGACATTTACCAGGCAGAGCCAACCTAATAGAGTAGACCTTTTCCCAAAAGTCATCCAACCTGATATCCCTCATTTACCTGAACCTGACATTGACCAAGAGCTTCACCCTATTGTGATATTATATATCAAGGGACCTTAGATTTTTGTTTCTATATAGATTGATGTTCTTAAAAAGCATTAAGCTGTTGTTGAGGTCTTTTGGTTCCATCACAAGAACCCATTACCACCACATATCCCAAATCATGTTCCACCAAATAATCAACTAAACCCCTAGCCCTCCATTATGTTAATTACCTCAATTAGACCTTAGGGAGTTGAGTGCACAATTTAGCATGTGTTATTCATGTGCATATAAGAACTAGGGCATTCTATAAATAGATGTTTTCCTTGAAACTTATTATCTAAAACCTCATCGATGACCAAAAATTTTGAATTTGATGATCCTCCAAAGGAATTAGGCTCAAAACCTAGTGATCACCAAAAATAAAAAATATTTAACAATCCTTTTCATGATCATTCAAAAAAATATCCAAAACTACAAATGGTATACAATGCCCAACAAGAAATCTAGAGTAAAAAAATAAAACAAAATCCAAGCCAATAGGATTTAACAATCACCTTATTCATGGGTGGTGATTATTTTTGGCATAACCATATTGATCCTACACAAACAACAACTACTTGTAATATAAGACATTTTCAATAGGTTAGATTTGATCTATAAGACTTGCAAAGAAAATTCAGTTGGAAAAAATCCTTAGGCTACATAACACTACCAATTGCTTATGGTCTTAAATTAATTCAAACAAGGGTTTGGGTTATGCCTACCACATATCCATATGCATTTACACTGGGCACTCTTTGGTTATTATATACACTAGAAAACCACATAGTTCTAGTCATCGTAAGATACCCCTTGGCCCTCTTGGGTTAGGATTAATTATTAAAATAGTTTAATACACCCATTCACCCCATTTTGGCTAATTTAATTAATTTAATTAATTAAAAAGACCTATTTATACCTTCTCAGCTAAACCCATGTATAACTAGTTGACACCTAGCCTTAAGACTAATTCCCACCTAGGCATTTAATGCCCTAACCCCCTAGACTTATTCCTCATGCATCCTAATGCAGCCTTTAGTAACCTTGGACCATTTTTGTTAGACTTAAAAACTAGTCATAAGTACAAATGCCTATTTTTGGAAAATTTAGACTTATTCTCCCTAATCGATGTCAGTTACCCTTTGATTGGTGCCAGTTAACTAGGACTGCCTATGGTTACCTAATGTAAGCCAAAATTCTTGCCTCAAGAATTTGAATCTATCTTTTTCATGATAAACTCAAACTCTCAGAAAAATCAAAGCTCCCAGGCTAACCAACAACCAAACCAAAGACATTCAAGTGCTTCACCAACTCATCACGAAGATCCAATGTACTATTATTCTACCTATTTACTCAAGGATCCCACATAGCTTACACTCAAACTCAAAATTCCTCCAAGCCAACAACTTCTAGAGCTAAGTATTTGCACTTCCATCAAGTTATGTTATTTGCTTTTGTTGTTTCATTACTTGCACCCATCTTCTCATTCCTCTCATATTCCCCTTTATGTTAGAGTTTGGCAGCTCCAATCACTCCACTTCCACCAAGAACCCATAAGTCATCTCAATCACCTAACCACTCAACTCCTAATTTTTATAATTCTAAGAATCCATGAAATTCATGACCATTCCCCAACCTAAAAACAATCTATACAGACCTCCCTACAACTAACCCAATAGCCATTTTTACCCAAACTAGGACTTATAGAGATCGACACTAGTCAGCTTTGATCGGTAGTGGTCATTTCTCAACCAAAAATGGTTGTCTTAACTAGTACTAGTTGTACAGTGACCAGGACTAATCATTGTGTATTTCACTTTGCCCAAAACAATAAGCAATTTCCACCTATTAGCCCGTACCCAAATTATGATTTTTGAGTTTTTATCACACCATAGAGGCCTAATCTATTTTTTTAAATAGGTTTGAACATTTTATCACTATTTTTTCATAATTTAATGTTATTTTAATCAAAATCACTTGTTTCCCTTCAATCATCTCTTGCATTAAGTTTTATTATTTTTTATTGTTTCATATAAGCACCTATTTTTATTTATCAGAGCTTAATTGTCTTAAAGAGTGGATTGATAGAATCCAAGGAAGTCTAGTGCTTCTTGGATCTAGCTTATGGTAGTCAATCCACCCATATATATTACTAATCCACACTTTTCTATTTTTTCTTATTTACAGGTCATTCTCTCCAACCAAAGACGAGTATCTATAATCGGCTGGATTACAGAGTGCACTATATCCAGGTTATTATTACCTCACCCCTCTTTAAGTTTATTCTCATTTTCTAAGGAAAAATAAACATGACAAATAGTGAGACATTCTAGCATGCTCAATGGGACCCTTGAGTTTTTTTTGGGTTTATAATTATTTAAGACATTTAGTTGCATTAGTGAAGTTTTCATCCTTTTCAAATTTCATTTCTAAAAGTTCAACATTCTTTCTTCTTTTTCTACATTGAAAATCTTAGTTTCAATCTCTTCTTTCCAAAAGCAAGTTTTAATTGTTCTTTGCATTCTTATAAAAGGTTAAAATTTTCATTTTTTCTTCATTTCTAAAAATAAAAAAGCACTCAACCTAGGATTAGGACTTGCATCTTCATATCTCATTTAGGTGCATCATAATTGTTTTTGTGCTCTTTGAAAAGAAATCAAAATTTTCCTTTGGGTTTAAAAATAACTTGTATCCATTAATTTATTTCTTGTTTAGTTCACATAGTTTAATTTAAACTATGACATTAATCGTATCAAGTCACTTCTTATCACACACAATACCAAATCACTCATTCAATTCAAACATCAAACACTGACATAAGGCCCGACTGGGATTTCATCACCTAGCGGTAAACCTTTCCCTTGCCTATCTTACTTGGACTTCAATACCAAGGGGAGAAACCAAAATGTAGTTCATTGGTTGAGTATAATATTTAACAATTTGGTATATTTTAGCTAAGCATCTGACACATTTATACTATGATGTATAAAGTGAGGGGGTAGACCCCAATATCAAGCCATGTACCAAATTCTAATATAGATTTTTGAAAGCCTTGAATAACTTGAAACCATCTTTAGACTTCTTTTTCTAGTTCTTATTCTAAAAATCCAAGTTGATTCTCATAACTTCTTAAAAATTAAGGCATAAGCCCGAAGAGAGATAAAAATTATTCTAGGACTTAAATGTACTCTTAGTGTATGCATGTTGTAGTCATATACAATGAAAAAATTGGTAACTTGAACATGGCTAATTACAGTCAATCCTTAGGTCCCTCTTGCTTGCTCTTATGACCCTCTTAGGCTTACTTTCACTGATTTCCAATCATCCATGGCCTTCCAAACTTGATCCTAGTTGAGCCAGGACCCTCTCTTCATGACTAATCCATCATCGAGGCCCCATTAGCTTGAGAAAATATCACCTAACTTGGACACTAAAACTAGACCCTAGGGTGTCCAACTTTTGACACTATTGTCTAAGTACATCTTAGGCCCCAACAATCATTTCCTCTTGCATCCTTATCTTCAATCATGTCAGCCTAACATGAATTCATTTAACCCATGACTAATAGATCCATATATAATCCCATTCAAAGATCATTTGGAAAGGGTTGGCAAATATCATTCAAGCAATCAAGATTACAAGCAAGACCACTTAAGCAATCTTCCTTATTCTCTGCATACATCCAGCCTATGCACTTTCAAGTCCTTACCGAAGTCCATAGTTAGCTCAAGCATACTCATTTTTAGCATTTCTTACATTTCATTCACTATTACACCAAACACTTTTATAGGGAGAATTACATATGGCTTGATCCCTCTTCAGAGTATTGGTTTATAGGTAGTGTGCCCACACATGGGGTGTAAAGCACGTCCAATGCATCTTACACACACTAACCCCCCTTTTTTCCCATTTGATAAAGTTTATTTAAATTATATAGAATATAAAATAACATGAAGAATAAAATATAAAGGAATATTTGTTGACAATGAGGACCTAAAAATTGGTACACAAGCTCACACTAAGCAAGCGAACAAAACCCAAAAAGATTAAATCCTCAAGATATAATTAGAGAAGGATATAGCGCTAGATCTCTGAGTGTCTAGTTCCAATGCTCCTGTCCAATCATAAATTGAAGTCCAAGATCTTGTTTTTGATAGTGTCCCAGTCTTGCACACAAATTTCTAGACCTTGTCTCAATCAAAACAATCCAAAATAAGCTAAGTTTGATTTTTTCTCTCTCACTACTATTTTTAGAAAAGGTCTAATTGAAATTTAATTTCAAAAATTAGTAGCTTTAATTGGGAATATTATTTTCTAATTTATCCTACTCAGACTTGTTTATTAAATAAAAATAAAAATCCATTATTTCCAAAAATAACAAATCATTTGGTAAACCTGACTTACTTCAAACTTCACATGAAAACCCTAGGGTAAATTCCTACCTGATTTTTCAAATTAATTTTTGAACTTTTTATGAATATTAAAATTAGAATTCCTCTCAAATTTAAAAAAAATTAGTAAATTTTAAAATAAATTTATTTCAAACCCTAGTTATATCAACTAGCTCCCAATAAATTTCTAGCATTAATCCAATAATTTCTTAATTTTTTGCTTGCATATATAAATAAAATTAGTTTCAAATTTACAAATTCAATAATAATTTTCAAATATATTTTTTTCAAAACCTTAGTTGCATCAAATAGTTCCCAATAATTTTCCAATTATATTTTCAAATTTTTATTGCATATATAAATCAAAAAATCACTTCAAATTTCAAAAATTCATAGTATTTTGCATAAATATTTTTAAAATATCCCAAGTTGCATGTATTAGATCCTTTTTTATTCTTGTGTTATCATCTTACATGTTTGGGAGCTCCATATCCTTTTTGTGCAATTTCTAATTCACTATTTTTAGGACTTTGCATTTCCTATATTTAGTACTTTCCATTTCTAGCGCTTTGCCTATTACAACTTATTGCAAAACATTCAAACACATCTCAATTGTTTTCCTACTTTAACAATAGCCCAATATACTAGTTTTGATGAAACTGATAAAAGAGAACTTCAATAAATTTTAACCAAACATCCTAATATGCAAGATGACATGCTTAGAATTCTACAAGAGGAACAACAAAAAGTGAACAATGGTCAATATTCTCAAACCATAGAGCAACCAGTTACAAATGACACTATGGGGGAAAATATGTCTCAACAACCCCCTATAGTAGCCCAAACCTACTTTTATGCCACCAATTATAGCTAGTACATCCATATCTCCTAATGTGGTAGCCCTTATGCAAGAGATAAGATCTCTTCAATCCAAGGTGCTACATCTTGATTAATGTGCCACTAGACCTACGTAGGCTTTGGATTCTTTTTCTCTTCTGTATACACCATCAGCACATCACATTTCCTCTACACCCTTACCATAAGGTTTTGTCCAACCTAAGCTTACTCTTTATGATGGTAAGGGTGATCCAGAGATACATTTGAGATGTTTTCACACAGGGTGTTTGGATTATGTACCAAATGACTGGCTACTTACCAAGCTATTTCCATAGAGTATAAAGGATTATGCTTTACAATGGTTCTATAATCTACCAAATTAGTAGGTCAATGCATTCAATCCCTTAATTGACATGTTCCTAGCACACTTCAGTATCAACATTGGTGACAAGGTTTCATATGCTCAAATTGCTCAACAAAAATAATGACCAAATGATCATCTCACAAATTATGTTCTTTGATATAAGACCATATTGGCTAAGATGACTAGCCCCATGATAGATTAGGAGTTACAGGACCTCTTTAAATAGATTCTTTCACCAAAACTTCATGAAATAATTATTTTCAAGAGATTATCTTCCTTCACTGAATTGTGTCACACATTAAAGGAAAGAGAAGTTAAATTAATTTCAATGGGCAAACTAAAGTGCACTAATACATCAAACACAACTAATAAGAGTAATAGTAAAGTCTCATATAAGGGCAATTTCAATGATACTAAAGGGTATAATTGATCGATAATTAATGCAACCTTGGAACCTCCTCAGTGAATAGTTTATCATCACCCCTTCGATGTATTTTTTCATAGCTCTCAGTTCCTCTAGCTAGGGTTTTTTGTAGCTTTTGGAGTATAATATCAGATCTCTCCCTCTTATTAGGGAAGTGGATCCAGCCAAACCTCTTCCTAGGGGATATGATTAGTAGGCATTTTACGACTACCATAGGGCAGCAATTCACATGACAAATAGATGCATCAGTTTAAATCATAAGATATAGGACTTAATATATTCAAATGCTATTAATCTTGGCACTTCACTTGAGCCTCCACCAGTAAAGCAAACACAACAGAAAGCATTTAAAATCTTCTCAGATCCATTTCCATAACATTCAAAATAAGATACAGGGGACATATCAGGGGTTCATCATATATATCATGCACATCCACCACTAGATATATATAGGGAACCTTCAGTTGATTTACATCCTTTGAGCACATGATCAGTGTATACAATTCTAGAGTTTCAGCTAGACCTTCTATCACCTTCTCAGAGTAGGAGATCAATGAGGATGATTTAGATTATCATGCACTCTTTATTAGAGCTCACATTCATAATCAACCTATTTACAGTATGCTTATTGATAATGGTTCCAATCTTAATATGTGCACCTTAACACTACTATAGAATCTAGGTTATTTAGAGTAAGATATCACTCTGACAGACATAGTTATCAGTGGTTTCAATGAGCATATATAGAGTTCATTGGGAAATATATTAATTCCACTGCAAGTTGGTCCTACACATGTGGCCACACCATTCACTATAGTTCCTAATGTAAGATTTTTTGATATGTTACTTGGTTGACCATGGATTTAAAAACTTTGATCATTACCTTCTATAGTGCATAGATGTGTGAAATTCATTCACATTAATTAGGTTATTATAGTTGGTTGAGTTCCATATGAGTTACCACTCCCCACTTCAAACCCATCTACTAGTTTGTAGTCACTAGTTTCATTTTTTCCATCAGTTTTAGCCTCTCTTCCAATTTTAGTTCATCTTCCAGTTCAAATTTAGACATATTTGAGGCATCCATCACTAGTATAGAGGGTTCATACACCTCCACAGCTTCAAGATTCTAGATAACTTCTAGCTACAGTATTCACACCCAAATTAGTTCATTGAGATCTCATGTATCTACACATAAAGCACACATTCAGAGAGGTTTTCCTACTTCCATATGGGTCTTTAAGAATCTTACAGTTGCATCCACTTCTCAAAGTTACATAGGGACCCCACAGTCAGTTTTTACTTCAAATATTTCAGAGCATATACAACTTTCAGATCCATAGTCTTAGCATTTCCCTCAAGTTTCATAATCACATACAATTTCACTCCTTGATACAAGACACCATGATAAGGAGTCTCGCATGAGACTCATTATTTAGTATCATTCTTTCTCATATTTGTTTATACATAATCTCTTATGCTTGATTGTACCTAGTTCAAATTTTCCAAAAATACAAAAATAGTATAACATTTCACAAATCCAAAAACATTCAAATATAAAAAACACCAAAGACATTTTGATTGTATGCATTATCCATTCTTTACATTACTACTACTATGATAGGACTTAAATTTGTTATTCTATGCTTATTGTTTATTGATTTATCTACATTACCATGCTTCACTTGATCTCCTTTAAGTGTGTGATATGACATCCAGCTACTTGATTGCTTCACTCTATCCATTAAGGGGGCATTCCTACTTCTACATTTGAGACACACATAGATATAGATACCCACTGGAGGCATCTTCTATATGACTATACCATCCAGGTTATGTCATTCCTACACTACACACTTTGGGTTATCATGTTGATCTATATTACTTACTAGCTTACATAGATTACTATTTCGACATTTCACTAATATCTATCACATGTGTATATTTTAGTATATACTTAGTCTTGTACTAACATGTATTTCATAATTTCACTCTTTCTTTGATTAGTTATATGTGATTCTATCCTTCTAGTTATTACATGTTTTCTCTTCTTGCTTAGCATAGCTTTTTGGATTGCATTTCTAGTTTCTTCCTATCTTTTGTATGTCCCTTAGAACATTTTCCAATGTCATTTGCTTCTATTCATGTGTGTGCCTTAGGAAATTTGCCAATGTCATTTGCTTATACTATTCTATGTGCCTATGGCCCTTGTGTCAACATTTCTTATTTCACTTGTATGTGTATGTGGCATTTAAACATGTCTTATATGCTTGCTTTCCAATTTGAGTGACATCTACCCATGTCCCTTATTTGCATGGCCTCTTTTCCACTGTTGTATACATATTACTTACTACTTCATGTGCTTATTGCTTGATTAATTTTTTTATTGTTATAATGCCATGATCCATATCATGCATTTTTATTATTTTCTTAGATGCCATGATTCACATCATGCTCCATCCCTCCAACTAACAACTAACACTTTTAGTTCTAGTTCAATACATTGTACATGATATTACATTATTACATCTATCTAGGCATACCCCTATTGATCTAACAATCTCTCAAATCAAACCATGTTATATCTTGTTATATCTTGTTGATTATCATTGTTATAGCATGTATATTTCCAACTTAACACACTTGCAAGGCTTCTTCTTCTAAGGGCAGTCATTGCAGGGTACCCATTCCTACCCTCAAATGAGGGGCACATAAATATGGGTTTTGATATAGAGATCAAAGCTCCTACCATTCAAAAAATCTAGTTTTAGAACAACCAAAACAACAACAGTCATCAAACCACTCAAAACAGACTAGGTAGATAGTCAAGATTCTAGAATAATGATCAGTTTTAGCCCAATACAATAGCACTGAGGTTGGACTATAGCACTGAACACCATGGTGTTCATTTTTTTCACTCCTATCCAAATAGTGGGAAAATCAATTTTTCCAAAAGTAGGTAAAAAGGTAAGTTTAGCTATAGTTTTGTACAATCAAACCAATTCAGATCAATAATTTTTAGTATAATTTTCTCAAAAAATCTAGACATAAGGGGCATAATGCATGGCATGATTGGTTTTCACTTCTAGTTTTAGATACATCAGTTGGTATAACTTCCAAATTAGATTCCATGTTTTAGACACCAATGATTGGGTCAGATTGCATAGTACTTTTGCTTATTTTCTTTTAGTTTTTAGCATTACCTAGGCATTTTCAGCAGTTGCATGTCTTATTCCATCTACAGGTAGTTGGAATCATTTTGAAGTGGCTTTAATACAAGCCTAACCTACACATTCCTAAGTACCCAAGTTCTCGAGTGGCTTCCACATAAACCAAATTTTTAGTTTTGGAGTGGCTTTCATACAAGCCTAATCTCCATCTTTTTTTATTTGGCCAACATTGGCCTAGTTTTTAGCACACATTCAGCTATCCATACCACATTGTCATATTTACAAAGTATTTATAGGATTTATAATCCATCTCATAAAACATAATCCTTTATAATAGTATCATTGCATAGCTTCACTTCAAGGGGCAACAATGGAGCTAAAGGTCTAGCTAGCCTTTGTATTCTTGAGCAACGTATTCAAAGGGATTGGACACATAATCTAGACATTGATTAGCATACTCATGATCATATAACTTCACTTATTAGGTGATGATGAATCCAAAGAGATAGCCTTTACATTCTTGATCCACCTATTCAAAGGGATTGGACATATAGTCCAAACACTGATTAGCACACTCATGCTCATCTAGTTTCACTTAGTAGGCAATGATGGAGCCAAAGGGATAGCCTTTGTATTCTTGAGCCACCTATTTAGAGGGATTAGACACACAGTCTAAACACTAATTAACACATGCATGATCATCTAACTTCACTCAGTAGGTGATGATGGAATCAAAGGGCCAGCCTTTACATTATTGAGCCACTTTTTAAGGAATTGAGCACTCATCTCCATTCATGATATAAATTTTGGTACAACTTCATTCAACACATATCCAGCATATTCAACCTTACTCAACATCACAATAGGTTTTGCAATGGTTCACATACCCGATGAGGTGTAATCTTTCCTTTCTCATCCTCTCTCTCTTACTCAGCTTTGTATGTTCTTATTTTATATTGCATATAATAAGAACTAATCTACTCTTTTTTTTCTTTTATAGATTAACACTTACACAATGTGCTCTCTGTGCACTATCCAACATCACACAAGCTTCATAGGCTTCACCTTTATAGGTAAGTTTAGGTACACTTTCTATTTTCCTTTATTCTAGTATTTTGCTTTGCTACATCACTAGAATAAAGGGGCAAATGTAGTCATATAAAATGAAAAAAATGGTAACTTAAGGATGGATAATGACACCCAATCCTTAGGTCCATCTTGCTTGCTCTCATGACCCTCTTAGGTTTACTTTCATTGATTTCTAATCATTTGTATCCTTCTTGAATTGATCCTAGCTTAGCTATGATCCTCTCTTTATGACTAATCCATCCCCCTAGGCCCCATCATCTTAGGATAGTAGTGCCCAACTTAGACAGTAGCACCAGACCCTAAGGTGTCCAGCTTTCAACATTATTATCCAAGTGCATCTTAGGCCCCAACTGTCATTTCCTTATAGATATTTATCTTCAATCATGGTGGCCTAATGTGAATTCATTTAAATCATGACCAATATATCTATATATAATCCCATTCAAATATTATTTAGAAAGGGTTGGCAAATATCATTTAAGCAATCAAGAATACAAGAAAGACCACTCAAACAATCTTCCCTATTCTTTGCATACAGCTAGCCTATGCACTTTCAAGCTAATTCAAGTCCTTATACTAGTCCCTAGTCATCTCAAGCATACTCAATTTTAGCATTTCTTATATTTCATTCACTATTTCACCAAGCACTCTTACAGGGATAATTACATATGGCTTAATCCCTCTTTAGAGTATTGATATGTAGGTAGCATGCCCATATATGGAATGTGAAACATGTCTAGTGCATCTTACACACACTAACCCCTTTTTCCCATTTACTAAAGTTTCTTTAAATTTCATAAAAGATACAATCAAATGAAGAATCAGCTCTAGAGGGAACTTTGTTGATAGTGAGGACCTAAAAATTGGTACACAAGCTCACACTGAGCAGGCAAACAAAACCTATAAAGCTTAAATTCTCAAGACAATAGTTCTAGAGAAGGGATATAGTGCCAGAGCCTAGGGTGTCTAGTTCTAATGCTCCTATCTAATTAGAAAATGAAGTCCAAGATCATGTATGTGATAGTGTCCCAATCTTACACATAAATTTCCAAACCTTGTCTCAGTCAAAACAATCCAAAATAAGCTAAGTTTGATTTTCTCTCTCTTACTACTATTTTTAGAAAAGGTCTAATTGTAATTTAATTTCACAAATTAGTAGATTTAATTGGGAATGTTATTTACTAATTTATCTTACTCAGACTTGTTTATTAAATAGGAATAAAAATCCATTATTCTTAAAAATAACAAATCACTTATTTTCCTTGAATATTTTATTTTGTTTGCTTCTATTTTGAGTGTGTGAGATCAATTTCACCATTATTTTATCTTTCTTTGCATGGTTTTGACAATACAAAAACTTAGAAACCAAGCAAACCAAGATCCACCTCCCAACCATCTATCCTATTCTTCCTTATCCATGGAGTACATCTCATATGTAGAAAGTTCCCCCATCACTTTGGAAGTCCTAGTATACCTCAAAAAATTTCCCAAGGAGACACATATTTAACCACCCTTCTTGATAACAATCCCATAGCTCTCCAACACTACCTTACCACCATGGCTCACCATACCCCTACTTCAATTCCTTCCATTAAGCCACCCTATGGCATGCCACCTTACCTTATGGGTAGCACCTTGGCTGCCACTATCTCCACCCAACCTTTTGTGACCCAAGCCTCTTCCTCCACCAACAACCCTTCCAACACCACCACCCAAAATAAATCTATTCCACCAACCAATACCCAAATACCTTCTACCCCAATCAATAACCCCTCCAATATAGAAACAACCCAACCTTTAGTAACCCATACACCACTTACCATTAGTGTAACTTCCACTAGTGTTTCTACCCTACCACTTATCATTTCTAACCCATCATCTTCCATCCCTTTCCAAAATTTGGTAGTATTCATACCCTCTATACTCCCACCTATTATCACTAGGGTAACTACACACCCTCAACCCACCAACCCAACCATGCCTCTTCCCCAATAAGTGCCCATTCTACCAAACCCAAGATATGTCCCAAACCCACAAGGGTACATGCCTCCACCTTCTTCCTAACCTTCCATGACCACTTACCAATATGTGGCATCTTCCCAACCTTTCATGCCCACTTACCAATATGTGGCATCCTCCCAACCCTCTACTAGTTACCCATATGTTGTACCTTCACAACCCCAATAGAATATACCTAACAATTATTGGGGTGCATAATTACAAACTGATCTTATCAATATGTTGATAGACAAGATGACCAATTTAGAGTCATCTATTTCTAGTTCCCACAACCTTTTGTCATATGATCAAATTTTCAATGAACTAATCTACCCATCCATCCCAATATGACCATACCCCACACAATGGGAACTTCTAAAATTTGCTATGTTTTGAAGCAAAGAAGATCCCCAATATCATCTTAAAATGTTTAGGCATTCTTGTTATTTGATTTCTTAAAATAAATCTCTTCTTCTCTAAACTTTCCCCATGTCCCTCATTGGTCCTACATTAGATTGGTATAGTGCTATTATCAAGCACTTTCTGTTCTCTTTTTCCCAACTAACCCAAACTTTCTTAGACCATTTTTCTATAAATATTTCTAAGATAGTTTTTATCACTGACCTATATTCCATCAAGAAAATTAAGGATGAGTGAATTGCCAGATTTGTGGCCCATTGGAGAGGGTTGATTAACCAACTCTCCTTTTTTCCTCAACTAGAATTGATTGAGATTTTCTCTCAGGCTTGTGTCAATAATATTTCATCAACCTTACAGGTTTAGACTTGTTGACCCTTTGATGAGGCATTCATCATGGCTCAAAAATTGGAGATTAAAGACATAAATGAGGGAAAGATTAAATTGAGGAACAAAAATTCTAGTTTCAAATCAAACGAAGCTTCTTCCTCCAAAACCACCAACCACGCTAACACCAATACCAAAGCTAAAGGAACCATTGATAGCAATTTAAATAGCTTATGAAAAATTAAATCATGAGAAGCCAAATACACAGATAAAATTTTAATTACACAAATAATAATATTATGCTCTATTATTTCCTTTGAACACACTTACATATATATAGGCCACTAGTCCCTATTATTTGGGATTCTAATATCTCACCTATAAAACCAAACATATTCACATAATTGTTGTTACAACAACATTACAATAATATAACCATAAGTATTAATTACTTTACAGTAACTCAACCAACATGTTATTTTCTTTTCGATAAATATTAAACTGTAAATACTTATGTAAAAGCTAATTCCTAACATTCCCTCCCATAGTTTTTACATGGTGTAAAAACATTCAAACTCTAATTTTTAATATGCTCACCCATTGTAGCATGCCTTATTTGGATCATGACCTGATATAAAAGGAAGGCACTCCTTGTCAATCCTCCCATGATTTTCAATAGGTTTACCACAAATCTAGACATAAATAGGGACCCATCAACCTATTCACCTCATGTAGTTTTTTGGATTACTATGAATCGTTTCAGAATCCATGATCTATCTTACACTAGTGCTTTTGTCTTTTCACTATGTTTTCACATTAGGAAAATATGTTTGGAATGTACACACAAATTAAATTAAATGAATAGGCATTATTCTTTTATTCTTATTATAAAAACACATAGTGGAAATAAAAAACACACCACACTACATATGTCACCACATCATTCGTGCAGCCCCATCGTTGGCAACTGATGAGAGGTCACTAAATGATCTCCTTCCTTCATGTATCCTCTAACCTCCAATTTAGGCTAATTACATAGCTAATGAAATCTTGAAGCTCAGATGCATGATTTTATCAAGGAGAAATCCCATCCATAATTCATTGTGTACATGCGAAAATGCATCCATGAGGTAAATTTTTTTTTTTTTAACAAATTTTGATAGTGACTCACCTAAGTCTAAATGACTGAATTTTTTGGAATGACTCTTTTACCTTTAAAATGACTCTTATAACTAATACTTGACTCTCTTTTTGAATAAATCAGAGTTCTAAAAAACTCTTAGACTCATTAATAAACTCAAAAATATGACTCATTTTTTAATTTAAAAAGAACATCTATAAACTAAAGACTACTTAATAGCAACAAAACAATAAATTTAAAATACCTAATCATATACTCAAACACTAATAAATACCTAATGACTCAATTTAGAGACTAAACTTAAATCACATCAGGTACAACTAACATCTAAATATAACCAAAACCTAAGACTTGATTAATATAAAAACTCAACTAATTGTACTGGTAAAGAATTACAATTGTTGTTTACATAACTACAAGTTGGAATAAGTTGAGACACGAGTTACCAATTATCTATGGTATTTATGATGTGTACAATGGTGATTAAGGAAGGTAAATATAAACACCAACAATGCCTTGGCTATCAGAGGCTATTATGTTTCGTTATAACTCATGGTGCCATAGTAAAATATGGATCATGTAAGGTATATATTTATTTGAAATGCATAGCATATTTATTGATGACACTGTACCAAATTTTGATCCATTATGATGTCTAAAATTTCTTATGTAAATCCCATAGTGAGTGCATGAACTATCATTGAATCATTCCAAAGATGCACAGAGATGACTCAAAAATTTGATAAAATTTGTGTTGGATGGATTAAATACACAATTATCACCAGATCATGCAACACATTGAGCTTATCATGGATGGTATGATAGTGCCTGATGATGCAGTTCACATTTGAATAGAACAGTGACCAATAAAATAAATTTAAGTTTGATACAAACCAACCAAATGAAAAATCAATCATTTGCTAATTAATATGGCTGTGTTATAATTCCAACAAGAACATCAATAATTTATTTGAAATTCCAATGCCACTGGATAAGGTCAATGCAAAGCAGAGATTATTGATGTATAGTAAATATTGATAGAACCATGTATGAAACTATAAATTTAATAACATATCTATAGTGGCAAAATAAAAATATGTCTACCCCTATAAATAAATTATACTTCCATTGCAAGCCTCTGATACTCCTGCTCTGATACCAATGATAGCAATTTAAAGAGATTATGAAAAAAATTAAATCATGAGAAGCTGAATACACAGAGAGAAATTTAATTACATAAATAATAATATTATCCTCTATTATATCCTTCAAACACACTTACATATATATAGGCCATTAATCCCTATTATTGGGGATTCTAATATTTCACCAATATCTCACCTATAAAACTAAACCTATTCATGTAATTTTTGTTACAATAATATAATTGTAAGTATTAATTACTTTACAGTAACTCAACTAACATGATATTTACCTTTCGATAAATATCAAACTTTAAATACTCATGTAAAATCTAATTCCTAACAATTGCAAATGTAGTTGTTCTTAAAATGGCTCCTCCATCAATTGTCAACCCACCCACTTCTTCCAACCAAAATTCCAAAACCCAAAATTGTTATGTCCAAAAATAGTATAATCCACTAGGGGAGTCATAGGCTTCAGTTTTAGAATTTTTTTTGAAGGCATATATCATACAACTTCCTCTAGTCAAACCCCCATAGCAATTCAATTCCTCTCATCCTATACCTAGTTGTTTTAAGGAAAATGAACTATGTTCCTTCCACCATGTCATTGGACATGATATTAGTAGATGTAAGACATTCAAAAACATTGTCCAAGATTTGATTGATAAAGGAAAACTTGTTATGGACAATCCAAATGCACCCCTGAATTAATCATTTGACATTTTAGATAGCCATTCCCCAACCATTTATACTTCACAAACAATGAACACAACAACGGGGAATCTTCCCACAAGTATGAGTTTCACATATTTAATGTTGTTCTTAATGAACTAATAGTTAGTGAAATCATGTTCCAAACTAGCACTTCTTCTCAACTTATTGAGTTTATGGAGTCACCTACCATTCCTTTGAGAAACAAAACAAAGGAAGCAACTATCATCCCTTATCCACATATTGAGGTAGTGGACTTTCCAATCTCTTCTTTGGAAGGCTTATCAAAGGAGGAAACCATTACCCCCATCCCTTTTTATTCCATAATTAAGTAATCCACCCTTCCTTTAAAGAGTGTTCCTAAGGAAAAGATTACTTCACCTACCCCTTCTATGGAAGAATCATCCACTGAGGCCTTAGAACCTTTCATAGAAGACAAGGAAGACATGTCCAATCCCCTTTCTCAACCATGTGGCTTATCCTTTGAGTTCAACACCAAAGGAACTAAACCCATCTATAA
Source organism: Torreya grandis (assembly GCA_037957365.1). Classification (NCBI taxonomy): domain Eukaryota; kingdom Viridiplantae; phylum Streptophyta; class Pinopsida; order Cupressales; family Taxaceae; genus Torreya; species Torreya grandis. The sequence goes on along the minus strand of JARHVA010003478.1, from coordinate 232,155 downwards.
TCCCTTTTTTAGATTGGTCTGAAACTTAGAGTTTCTATCCCCACCAAACCTTAATTGGGCCACTTATTGGCATCACCTTGGGATCCATTATCCAACTAAGAAGGAATCATCAACCTCACCCTTGTCTACCCAACCTTCAACTTACATTAGTGAAACTACCATCACCCCAACTAAAGCCTCCATCTCCCAAACCTTAGATAAACCATCCAACCCAACTCCCTCTAAAACAACCAAAATACCTTCCACTATCCCAATAAATCCCATAAAAAACATAGGTGTTTTCCCCACATCTAACTCATCCTCCATTGAAGTTGGATTTGACATCACCAAACCCACCAAACAAACGTCAAGTCAAACCAACCAAGAAATTTGAACCATTTAGGATTCCAAAATCCAAAACCTTGTTTCCCGTTTCCACTTTTCCTTCCATTTTAGTACTGCATCCTTTTTCCATCTAAGGACCTCACCCTTCCACCTTTATTTTAAACCAAACCTCCCAAATAAATCACAAACCCAACCTCCACTTTTAGATACACCTCCACTTTTGACCACACCACCTATTTCTTCGAAACCTTCTACCTCCAAACCATCTAGTTATAAAACCTCAACCTTGAAGCCATTAACCTCTAAACCATCAACTCCAAAACCACCCACCAAGAACATTCCATCACCCAAAGCTCCAATTTTCAATCCTACCCCTAAAAATGCTTCCATCCCAAATGTCAAAGCCAAAACCTCCACTCCCTTTCCATCCTTACTAGAGTCCTACTCAACCATATTGTAAAGGTTGATCCAAGCTTATTACTTGGTCTTACCTCATATTAATTCATTTGATCCCTTTAATCTTAATCCATCTTATTTTAATGACAATCTAATTTTCTCATACCATAGGAGACTTGGGCATGATAGAGAGAACTGCAAATCTCTCCAAGTCATAGTCCACAAACTATGTGATGAGGATGACTTATTGACAGAAGAACCTCCCATGATCCCACCACCAAGACAAAATCCAAAAGAAACTATCCAACACCTATCTACCCCTAAATTCTCATCTGAGAGTAAGGAGGGACCGAAGTAGCCCACTAGTCCAATTATTTTCCAAATCCATACCATTTATGTGGTCACTTGATCACAAGCCCAAAAAAAAGATAAAAGGAAAGCAAAGGTTTCCATCACATGGGTATACCCATATTACACCACCAAAACACCTAACCAAGCCCAAACACCTTCACCCAAGCCCAAGATTTCTATCTTGGGTGTACCCTAATCCAAGCCCTCCAAATCAGTAAAAAGAGTAGTTCTAAAACAACTTCACCAAACACTAATGAAGTTGACTTTATATGAGCTAATAAATACCTCACCCCAACACCATCAATCCATGTTGGAGGCCTTATAGTCCATAAAGGTTCAACTTGAAGATCCATAACCTCTATTAGCCTTCATTAGAGCCCTTCATCTTTCCACCCTCATTACCTTCAAGGATTTGGAGATACCCCTTATTCATCCAGATGATCCAGATCCTCCCCTTTTCATTACCACCTACATCAACAAAACTTGTATCAAGAGGGTTATGATTTATGGGTGAGCCAGAAAAAATATCATTTCCTCCCACACATATGACCAATTGAAACTGCCATAGAATATCATGTCAGAAACTACAGTTGTACTTCAATATTTTAATGATACCATGGAAATAACCTTAAGGACAATCATTCTTCATATTTATTTAGGACCTCACACTCTTTCATAGCTCTTATACATGGTAAAAGGTGAGTTCTAATATAATATTTTACTTAGATGCCCTTGGATCCATTTCATGGGTAGTGTGCCATCTACCTTACATCAATGTATCAAGTTTGAGTATGAGGGTCAATTCCACAACATACCAGTTGACCCTAGTCTTTTCAAGTCATGAAATATGACTTACCAACCTAATTGTGTTCTCCTCCTAATTGTGTTCGCCTTCCTCTTCCATCAACCAAGATTTCACCAATTCATCCATACCTTCCACCGAAATCCTCATAAATGACCCCTTGGAATCAACATTCCAATGTCTCTCACTTGGGGAGTATCACCTTTTGACCTTAGATGCCTTCCCTACTCCCCATGAGCATGATAATATTAATTGAATCCCTAGCTATGATTATAATATTGAAACCATTATTCCCTTTGGGCCTCCCAATTTCCAAACTAATCTTGTTTATAGAGGGCTTGATCAACCACTTTCTACCTCCATTTCCTCCTCTTATCCTAAATCATTCACCTTTGATTTATCCTACTTGGATAAACCAGAGTTTTCCAAGACATACCTCCATAGGTTTAATTGGAAGGGATTTAATCTAGGACATTATAATAATAGACCACATGAATTACTACTATGCAAAACCCATAAACCATGTGAATGATTTGGTTTCAGATTCATTCCACTAGAAGAGCCAACCAACCCACCTCCCATCACCATCATTGAGGAATAAATCCCATCCTCACCAACCTTATCTCCTACAAAATTTGAGGATCTCAATATCATTCCCTCTAACTTTTTTTTATCAATATGATCAATTTGGGACCCCTAACTTATCAAATGGATAGAGAGACCATGACCATTCCTCTGAATCATCATGAGATGGTAAAATATGATTCTCTTACCATTAATATTGTTCAATGTCAGGATAACAATCCCTTCTCACTTATTTTGGTGCTAAATACTATTACATTCACAAATACCTTGTTCCTCAGACATATACCATGTTGAATGAATCCATTATTGATGTCAACTTGGGTACTCAGGATAGCGCTCACATAGTCAAAATCGGCCAATCCTTAGATTCCTCGAAGCATTAGGATTTCTCTTCCTTTCCATGAGATCATAACATAATATTTGCTTGGTATTATAGTGATATACCAAGAATCAACCCTTCCATAGTCATCTATAACATTTTTACCACCTTCAATGCCAAGCCTATTAGGCAAAAGTTTTGTAGGATGCACCATCATATAGCCCCTCTTATTAAAGAAGAACTTCAATGCCTCTTATTCGTTAATTTCATCCAACTCATTTATTATTCCCAATGGATCTCAAACATCATTCTTGTCATCAAAGTGATAGGGGGACTTCATATTTACATTGACTTTTATGATCTTAATCTTGCTTTCCCAAAGGATGATTTTCCTTTGACAAGTATTTACCAGCTTATTGATCTTATGACCGGCCATGAGATGCTATCTCTTATTAATGGGTTCTTGGGTTATAATCAAATCTTGATTTCCCCCAAAGATCAACATAAAACTACCTTTATTACCGCATGGGGAACCTTCTGCTATAGGGTCATGCCTTTTGGTCTAAAGAATGTTAGTGTAACCTAACAACTTGTCATGAGCTATATCTTTCATGACCTTATTCATAAAATCATGGAAGACTATGTAGATGACCTCCTGAGGAAGTCTAAATTTTGTAAAGATAATTTAGTTATTTTTAAGTTTATTTTTAAGTGCCTTAGCTAATTCCACATCTGCCTTAACCCCAAGAAGTGCATCTTTGGGGTCTTGTCAGGAAAGCTTCTTGGATTTATTGTCTCTCTTCAAGGAATCAAAGTTGATATTGCTAAATTCAAAGTAATCCTCAACATGCATCCTCTAACTAACCTCAATTAACTCCACAATTTTTAGGAAAATCTCCAATCCATTCACCACTTCATCTCTTAGTTATCTGATAGATGTCAACCTTTCCATCACCTTGTTATGAAGGATATCTCATTTAAGTGAAACAAAGACTGTCAAAAGTCATTTGCCTCACTTAAATAGTATCTTATTTGCCTAATTATTCTTGTTCCTCTAAAAGAGGACCAACCTTTACATCTATACATTTCTTCCACTAACCATTCCTTAGGGGCCATGCTTGCACATTGTGATGATCAGAATAAAGAGCAAGCAGTCTACTATATAAGTTGAACACTTATAGAGTATAAAACTTGATGTACCTATATTGATAAATTATGCCTCACATTGGTATTTATGTCTTTCAAACTCTATCATTACCTTCTTAACCAAAAAACCTTTGTCATAACCAACATCAAACCACTTAATTATATGCATTATAAGCCATATCAAAATCAATGTATGGATAAATGGCTCATGATTTTAGCTAAGTTTGATATTGAGGTCCTCCAGTAAAATTTAATTAAAGGGAAAGTCATTACTAATCAATTAACCAAATCACCTTTAATAGACAACCAACCTTCTCCTCTTAAGTTTCCCGATAAGTCCATGTTAACTCTCTTTCTCAAGAGGATTTCACTTATCAAATGACTATGTTCTTTGATGGATTGAAGTGTTAGCGTGGTGGGGGAGCTGGTATCATTCCTTTTCTCCTTGATGATGAGCCTCTTCCCCTACATTTTAAACTTGATTTTGATTGTACCAATAACATGGTTGATTATAAATCCCTAGTGATAATTATCTAAATAGATTTGTCTTTGGGATTCAAGTTGGTTAGCACTTTCGATGATTCCCAACTCGTGGTCAACCAAATAAATGGTTCTTACCAATGTAAAAATGACATCTTAAAGACCCAAGGGTTAGCTCAAGTGGATAGGATCAATGACTTTAGTCACCTAGATCTTGTTGAGTACCCTATGATGGGTTGAGGCTTAGGGGTGGACACACACCTACATTTTGTAGCAGCCATGGGGACACCTTGAGGTAGGGGTCAAACTTCTCTATGTGTTTCATGTATTCCATGTCGATCATAGCAAGGCAATTTGGTTATAAATCACTTAGTATATATTATGGACATAAGCCCACCCTTATTAAGCTTCAAATGTAGATTAAATTTTTTTAAGCCTAAAGGGTTAGCTCGATTGGATAGGATCAATGACTTTGGTTGCCTAGGTCTTGAGTTCAATTCCTATTGAGTACCTTATTATGAATTGAGGCTTAGGGGTAGATACACACTTATATTCTATATCAGTCATAGGGATACCTTAAGATAGGGGTCAAACTTCTCCATATGTTCCATGTGGATCATAATAGGGTGATTACACTATAGATCACTCGATGTACATTACAAACCTAGGCCCACCCCCATTAAGTTCAAATGTAGATTAATTTTTTTATCGATGAGATGTGGGTGAGTTGGTAAAGGCAACTTGGTTGCTACCTTCACCATCCAGGTTCAAATATCAGATGGTTTTGGAGGTTGGTTATGGCCAATCATTGGTATTAGGTTGGTTATGGTCATTCATTTGTATTAGGTTAGTTGTGGTTGTTGATGGTATTCTTAGACTAATTGTGGCCAATGTTAATAATCTTGGTACTTGGGTACTTGGGGATTTATACCCTTGATTGTGTCCTAGATCAGTTAGAGATCTAATCAAAATCATAAGGGCAAGGGACCCATTGAATCCTAGTATTGATCCCAAAAAAATGATGTCTTTTAATAGTACAAATAGTTAGTAGATGTACTTTTGACATCATTTGATCATTACCTTATCCAATCTACACATTGTGCTAATAATTTCATTGATACCATAGCTTTTCTTACCTCCTAAATCCCATCTACACCTTCTAATTCTAATATCTTTATCACTATCCATCGCCTTACTGAGCCCTCTTACACTAAATCAAACCTTCCTTCTATTTGTCATGTGGAAGAGACCCAATCTGATATTTGGTACAAGAAAATCTTTGAATATTTAAACCTATCCATTATTCCTTCTGATCTCTCTCAAAATGGTCAAAGAGAATGTATACAAAGTACCTCTCATTACACCATAATAGGGGAAATTTTTATAAGCGAGGCTTTGACAGTCTCCATTTTAGATGCCTACATAGTCATGAAATCTCTCACACTATCAAGGAAACACATGATGGGATTTGTGGGGGAGAATTTAGTGGTCTCGCTATTGCTAAATGTATCCTTTTCCTTGGCTATTATTGGCCTAACCTTAACCAATACTATTGTGATTATGTAAAAAAGTGTGTTAAGTGTCAGTAACACGCTAATCTACATCACATACTTAGTCATGGTCTTTAAGTCTCTAAGGATTTATGGCATTCTCATAGTGGGGATTAGATATCATTAGTGAAATTAAACCTCATTGTTTATAGCAACATCATTCTATCATCACTATGATAGAATATTTCACCAAATGGGTGGAGGTTATTCCCCTCATTTCGATCAAAATTGATAAGATTTTTGACTTCATTAACCATCACATTATCTATCACTTTGGTTTTCCTCATAAAATTATCACTAATAATGACAAATCATTTAAAAATAAAAAATTACAAGGTCTTTATGACATAGTTGGCATTAATTTAAGCTTCTCTTTGCCTTATCATCCATAAGCTAATGAACAGGCTAAAGCTTTTAACAAAATGCTAACTAAAATGATTAATTCATCTAGTCAAGACCAGCACTTACACATTCCCCTCACTTTATGGGCATATTTCACCAACATTCAAACCCCTACAAGTGTTATCCCTTTATCTCTTATCTTTGGAGCAGAGGTTGTCTTTCCTCTCAGAGTTGAAATTCCCTCTCTTCATATATCCCTACAGGATATCACTTTTTAGGGTGATAATCATCAAGAATGTTTAACACAACTTGAGCCACACGATGAGCATCATTTGGTTGTGATTAATCATCTTTGTGTATATCAAGAATGAATCAAGTGTGCTTATAAACAATACCTAAAAGAGCGAGAATTCAATATCAAAGACCTTGTCTTAAAGGAAAATCACCATGTAACCAATATGGAAAGAAGCAAGTGAGGTAAGTTTTCTTTTAATTAGCTTGAACCATATATCATTAGTCATAAGTATGGGTTAGGATCTTATCATTTATCATCAGTTTAAGGGAAATCAGAATCTGAGGCCCTCAATGCTTTGCATTTGGATCCACTCTTTTGTTAAAATAACTCAACTCACCTTTTATCTAACTTAAGCTCATCCCTTATTTTATGATATTATCACCTTCATTCCCTCACTTTGAGGACAACTGATTAAAGTATAGTATCATATGATTATCCATCATAGTATTAGCCTCAATCCTAAATATGGGTACCATGGCTCTACCCATAGCATGATTATCATGGATACTTTTCATCCCTAATATGATGGAATCCTATGGTTGTTATCTCTTAATGCATCCTCTCACCCACTATTTAACCTTCTTGTGCTATATTTTTTCCTTCATAAAGGTAAGCCTTAAGCCTATATAAACAAGTCTATGTCTAGTAAAAATAGAAAAAGTATAAAATATTTCATCTTATGGGTCGTCTCTAGCATTGCAGATTGTTCCCTTGAAGGATAGCTACCAAAATAATTCAAAAATTGCTTAAAATAAAGTAGACTACTTCTTTGTAGGATAGTTATTAAATCCTAAAACAAGTTAGAAGCTTAGACCACTCCCTTGAAGGATGGATAAGTCCAAAATTTGTCAAAGCAAGCAATTTCTTAGAATCTTCTCACATTGATCAGCTTCCCCAACCTCTCAAAGCAATAACAAAACATCAAAAAACCCATTGTCAAAATCCAAAGAAGAAAAAAAGTTGGGAGTTGCAATCAGATTTCATAAAATCAAAGTAGTAGACTTATTGCATCGATCAGTCCACACCAAAATATGACATAGACTTGTTTATACTAGCCCTTCAAAAACCTACAAAAGAGGCAAGTTATCCCCACAAGAAGGTTCCATTTTCATCCATTTCCCTTTTACCCTCCATAAACAAGGGATTTTGAGCTTACTTGACACAATGTGATGGATAATTTATTAACAAATGCTAATGTGAAGCATATGAAGGGCTTATGTTCATAAGCCGATCTAACTTCCTATAATACTCCTCACCAATGAAATAGCATCATATCTCCTTCTTCTTTCTCATACCTACTTGTTTATACATTCATTAAGACATTTGTCTTTTGATTGTTTTAAATTTTTGCTCTTTTCTTACTATAGTTTTTATTGTCCAAACTTAATCTATATGTTAAGATTAGTTGTTAACATCTTTCAAATCAACTCATCTCCAAATAAATGAAATCATAACATCTTAATACATTATGTGTTTATTTAAGTGATTATCATTATCCTTTTACATCATTTATTTTAGTGATTTTTAATCATGAAATCATTCTAATTAAAAATTACCATCATCATATGTTAAATTTTCATCACATCTATCTACGCAATCATCACATAAATCAACTTAATCATATGACATTTTCATCTATTATAATTTTTTATCATGAAAGTTTAATCACTTTGCATGAATAAATCCATTATGTTATCCATCACATAGCTATCTAAGTATGGGATCACATAGATTCATAACATTCATTTAAATATCCACATTTACAACATTTAAATAAGCATACAACTACTAAGCAGGAAAAATACTAAAACATTCATAACCATAAATCATCACATGTCATCACATCATATAAACATTCTCAATATCATAAACAACATCATCAAATGAGCATAATTAACCATCACCATAAGCATCATAAATAACCATAAACAACATATATCATGATCACAACATCATAACTTGCATCAAATCAAGTGTGTGTGTGTGTGTGTGTGTGTGTGTGTGTGTGTGTGTGTGTGTGTGTGTGTGTGTGTGTGTGTGTGTGTGTGTGTGTGTGTGTGTGTGTGTGTGTGTGTGTGTGTGTGTGTGTGTGTGTCCATATCTCTCAAAAATGATATGTACATCTCATTACATTAACTCATAGGTCAGTATCAAAATGATAATAATATAATAATATAGTCCCATCAGGTTTATGGTGAAGGGTAACTACTACCCCCTGAAAATTTTCCATCTTTAGGACCCGTTTGAGCACCTCCACATGTTGTCCGCTCATTAGGTATTACGCTACTAACTCTCCCTCCCATGATCTACTCTGCCACATACTTGGTATATCAAAGTGCATATAGAAATTATGTGAAGATAAGTACCTCATAGTATCATAACTCCTCTATAGTGGCCACATACCTGGAAATAGGGATGGTATGTGTTGGTCTTATCAATTCCCATCCTCCTATCTATCTAAGGGTATCTCTTTTTACATATATTAGGGTCAACTATTCCTATAGCCCATCCCTCTCTTACATGATGGTAGTCATATGTCTCTGTGTTGCATCCCTCCTTCCTAAGTAATAGAGGCTAGCTATGCCCATGCATGATCCCTCTCCTATATGAGGATAGTCACCTATACCTAGAGAGTATCTCTCTCCTATGTCCTCATATCTAGTTGGCCCTATGCGGTGTCCCTCTCTAAGGTCATAGACACTAGATATGCCTATGGTGTAGCTAATGTCACTCTCACCTAGTCCCTCTCTATAATAAGTGCATGTCTATCAAGGACAACAACATCCATTTAATCACCCCTCTCTTCCATCTCTACATTGACATCTTGTTGTTGTCCACCTGCACCTCCTACCTGACCTTGTCCCCCATCTCCCCAAAAAGTTGTGGCATAGTGTCCCTACCACCATATGATGTACTCCTATATAACACTGGCATCATTAATACCTGCTACAAATGATAACTCCTCATACTCAAACTCATCCTCAAATAGTTGTGGTGGAGATAATGGTGCCTCTATATCCTCTTGCCTATACCTAGGGAAGGCCCCTAAGACACTCTATATCAATCCAAACTATCTCCTAACTCATTCTAAGGGGATCAACTTTACCTCTTGCTATGGTCTCTTGTGTATCCATATATAGCTTTGTAAGGAGAATGTATGTCTATTGAGACCCATCCATAAGGGGAATGTTGTGTATGGTTTCCAGATGACCTCCCCATTGACCAATGCATCCAATCAATCTCTGAACCAATCTAAATATCATTCCTTTACCCCTAATACTGATAGTGCATGATCTTTCCTCCATCTCATAAATCTAACTCTATACCTACCCTGATCCCATGTGTGCCATGGTAATCCAACTAGTCATAATACTTTGATATGCTCATATGTTCAATAGTGAAATATGAAGCCTACACTCAATCCATAATGTTTATGTACTTGTTAACCCCATATCTCATGATAGATATTCACCAATAGTAATGGGGCCCAAGTAAAAACCATCTTGTCCTCGATCATATCCATAAGAACACTTGGCAATGCCTAAGGAAATCTTCCTCCACTCAAATCAGGGGGTACATAATAAGTAACAACTATGATCATCATGGTTATTAGTCATTTCCCTACCCTATCCATGTAGTAAAAATATCTAAAGTAGAAGACACCTACATGCCATCTCACCTTTACAAAATCCTCCCTAAATAGTTGATCTATATAAGTGACCTACTCATTATTATGGATATGCTCTATCGCCTGACCCCATATCAGTAATCTCATAATACTATGGATTTCCTCTAGTAGAATCATGATCTCCCTAGTTGGTATCACAAAGGTGTTGGTAATTGGGTCCCATCACTTGATGAAGGCTATCATCATCACAGTATCTCTAAGAATGTGTTGATAATATTGCATGTTTACCAACCCAACTGCTACTATGTGATCCCAATCCATTAGCATCATATCTCTGTACATATCATCCAGGAGTGGTGGCACTTAGTCTTGCATCACTAACATCACCCTTTCCTATAATGTTAGATAAAGGATTTATCTTAATCAACACTTTCCCAAGCAACACAAGCATTCCAACCCCTACCAACCTCTTTACTTACAACCCAACCTATCATGAGATTAAGTCTAAAAACTACTACTAAGTCTAGGTTTTATAACCCTAAGCTAAGCCTAAATGAATCTAAACTAATTTAAAAAATCACTTAACCTTCCCAAACATCTTCCCCCTTTAACTTTTCCTTTAAAGACTGATGATGGTTGAGTCTCGACAGACATCAATTCCTTATGAGACCACTGTCGATCAACCCTCGACTAGTACTGGTTAGAATTATGGATCAATGTCAATCCCAAATTAACTGATAATTGATCACCCATCAACCAATGTCAGTCTATGGTGATCAATGTTGGTCATTGTGTACCTAATCGATGAACCCCAAACCCTAATTCCTACCAAAATACCTCAACTAATTTACTCTACCCTCTTCACCTTTACCAAATTTCTAGTATACACAAGCAAAACACATATTTTCACCTTGATTCCTACCAAATTCCCCCAACCTATAACATTTTAAAAGAAAAAACACAAAAATACCCTCCTAATTTAAACAACACTAGAAACAATTGAATAAACTATACCAAGTAAATCACATCAACTACCTTATTTCTCTTCCACCTCCATAGTAGAGCTCTCTATACTGTGGTAACTCACCCCGTGCCCTTGGATTGTCCTCTAGCTCATTACATCTTCCCAAACCTTTGCCCTACTTGGTCCCACCTGCCAAATGGCACTCTCTCTGATCAATCCTACTCTTGGCCCATGATCTACTTATGTTAATCACGCAACCTATAGTTTCTTCTACATAGCACTCATTTTCATTTTGGATAAATGTCAGTCATCACATAATTATGCCAAAATTGGAAGGTTTTGACCTTTAGGTCACCAGTGACCATTGTTAGTCACCTTCTAGGTTAGGTCGATCAACATCGGTCGACCCTAACCAACATCGATTAACCCCTTAGGATTTTAAACCCATCCCTTCTATTTTCAACCTTAGAGACCCCTTTAATAACACCCACCCACCCATTCCAAGATTCTCATTGGTTAGTTAAGACCACCTACTCCTATCATATTGATAACCAACCAAACTTACCATCATTACATTCACCAATTTTGCTCACCTTAACATGATACATGATGTTACACTCAACTATGACCTTTAGTGCACAAACCTTTTATCTACCTTGGAACACACTGACTTACATATCTGTTACCTGTAACCTCTTTTATTTACTCAAGATCACCCTAATTTTGGCCCCTACTAATAAGAACACCTTTGCACAGATTCTTATGTTTATAACTGCACCTATATCCATAATTCCTAATGCGATAACATGGTTCACTTGTCACTTATCCACCTTATAGGAGCCTTATTTACCACTTCATGCCATACTATCTACTTTTCCACTCCCATGCACATGTGTCAAAACTACACTTGAATTTATTTTTACCTCATTGCATCCTAGTTTGAGGGGGAACACCTCCTCCCATACTTGGGGCATCTAACTTGCCACTACACTTGTTGTTTTTGTTTTTCAACTTGAGGATGCAACCTACACAATAAAAAGGGCCAAATATAGACACTAGAAAATCACATGATTCTAGTCATCTTAAGATACCCTTTGGCTCCCATGGCCCCTCTTAGGTTATGATTAATTATTTAAATCCTTTAACACACCCATTCACTCCCTTTTGGCTAATTTAATTAAGTTAATTAATTAAAAAGGCTATTTATACCTCCCCACATAGACCCATGGCTAACTAGTTGGCACTTAGCCTTAAGACTAATTCCCACCTAGGAATTTAATGCCCCAACCCCTTAAACTTATTACTCATTCATCCTAATGCAACCTTTATTAACCTTGAACCATTTCTATCAGACGTAACAACCAATCATAAGTGCAAATGCCTATTTTTGGCAAATTTGGACTTATTCTCCCTAATCGATGTTGGTCACCCCTCAACCAGTACTAACTGACCTACACCACTGATGGTTACTTAATATAACCTAAAAGCCTTACTTCATGAGGTTGAATCTATCTTTTCTATGAGAAACTCAAACTCTTAGGTGAATCAAATCTCCTAGGTAAACTAGCAACTAGACTAGAGACATTCAAGTACTTCAGCAACTCATCATGAAGATCCAAAGTACTATTACTCTGCCCATATTGCTTTAGGATCCCATGCAGCTTGCACTCAACCTCAACATTCCTCTAAACCAACAACTTCTAGAGATAAGTATTTCTACTTCTATCAAGTTATGTTATTTACTTCAATTGTTTCATTCCTTACACCCATATTCCCATTCCTCCCATACTCCCCTTTGTGTTGGAGTTCTACAACTCTAATCACTCTACCTTCCACCAAGCACCCACAGGCCATCTCAATCACTTGACCACCCAACTCTTGTGTTTTATACTTCTGAGAATCCATTTTACATTCATAACCATTCCCCAACCCAGGAATAATCTATATAGACCTCCCTGTAACCAACCCAATAGCCATTTTTTCCCAAACCAAGACTTACAGAGACTGGCACCAATCATCATTGACTGGTAGTGGTCATTCCTTAGCTAGTAATGGTTGTCTTAACTAGCACTGGTTGTACAGTGACTAGCACTGGTCACTATGTATTTCATTTTGCCCAAAATAGCAAGTAATTTCCACCTATTATCCCATACCCAAATTCTAATTTCTAAGTTTTTGTCACATCAAAGAGGTCTAACTATTTTATGAAATAGGCTTGAACATTTTAGCACTATTTTTCATAAGATATTTCTATTTTAATCAAAATCACTTGTTTCCCTTCAAGCATCTCTTGCATTAAGTTTTAGTATTTTTTATTATTTCATGCAAGCACCTATTTTCATTTATCAGAATTTAATTGTCTTAAAGAGTGGATTGACAACCTCCAAAGAAGTCTAGTGATTCTTGGGTCTAGCTTACTCTAGGCAATCTACCCATATATCTTACTAATCCACCCTTTTCTAGTTCTTTCTTATTTGCAAGTCATCCTCCTGAGCCAAAGAGGAGTATCTACAATCAACTAGATTATGAAGCACACTACATCTAGGTTTTTCTTACCTCAACCCTCTTTAAGTTTATTCTTGTTTTCTAAGAAAAAATAAAAATGAAAAAATAGTGAAATAGTTATATCAAATGCAAACACAAATTGACCAAAATAAGCAAGGTAAAAAATTTCTCATGAAGGCAAATTGATCCATATTCCAAATGATAGCATTGGTTCTTATACTACACATGTAAAACGTGAGGAGTAACATTCCATATACTATTTCAACTTATCCAACCATAATGCAAACAATGTAATAGATCCAAATTAAGGTTGTAAAACTCCACATGTTCCAAAAAATACCAAAAAATTTAAAAACATTCAAAAATCTAAAAATATTTTTGGCGTCTACATATTTTATTAGATCATTGGCATATATGTGTTAGTTCCATGTTGATGTATATCATATCAGTTAATTCTACATATGCATGTGTTTTATGCTTCTATTTTAGTCTCATACGTGTATACATAGATACATAATTTATGCACTTTTGAATGTTGGATTTTCCATCTACTCACTTCACCAAGATGTTGAGTGCATCTACCTTCTTTGATCATGATACATCTAGGTTATATCATTATATGGTCACTTTACATTATCATGTTTTACATAGTATCTACTTATGCATGCCTTTATCCATGCTTTTATCCTCTACAATGTACTTGATATGATATATACTTGATATAATTTTCTAACACATTTGATCTATGGGCTACTATGATATATTTATGTTGGTTGCTTATGTTTTCATTTATGCCCCTTCCTTGATTGTCTTGCCTTGTTATTGTCTTGTTTGATAAGCATTTTAATATGTTTCATTGTTTGTGGCTCTTGTGCCTTTGTTGCTTCTTTGATATTTGAATATGTCATTACTTGTTGTATAAATATTTGAATATGTCATTATTTGTTTTGTGGACATTTGATTAATTCGTGTCCATTGATTGTGTGACATTTGAACATGCCCCTTATTTTTGGTATCTTTGGACTATTGATTATTGATTTACTTTCGAGTGATCCTGTGTGTGTGTTTGATTATTTCTTGAGCTTTTACTATTACTATCTATATGTTGCCATGATCTTTATCATGCATCTTAGGCTTTAGTGTGATCATATTCTCACTTCAATGATACATTTACCTAGACATGGTCTCCTATATGTTATATGGTTCATTCAAAATTATATCGTTATCTGATCCATTTGAGGTGAGGTAACTACTAGTTTCTAATTTTAGATTTAGTGGGGGTATGTTTTGGAAACATGTTTTCCACACTTATTCAGTATGCAACATACCAAGATTATAGTGGGGGCATGTTTTGGAAACATGTCCTCCACATTGGCACTTATATCAGTTTTTCCATTTCAGATTATAGTGGGGGCATGATTTAAAATCATGTTATCCACACTTACACAATTTCAAATTGGCCAAATTGTATAGTTATATGATTTAGATACACATTTGTGGTATAAATATATACATTGGTATCATTGTTATACACAATTTCAGCATGAGTCATATATAAGGTAAATATGTTATGCAATGTGTGCCTAATATTGTAAAATCCAATCAATTTTAGATTTTAAACACTTTTAAGAACTATCATCACCAATTAATATGGACTTTTATAGACTATATTGAGCCAATTTACTATAGTAATTGGTTCATTTTGGTATGGTTGAGGTGATTAAATCACTCAATCTTGTCAATTTTTGGGTTAGAATTGGTTTTATCATCTAGCCTCACTAGTTTAAAGTGTGAGTTGACTTGGTTCACTCACACTCACTAGGTTATAAGTATGATTAGGTTGCATGGTTGATCTAAACTTAACTACCAGGTGGTAATCCACCTTTTCTCCAAGGTTGGCGGTATGGGCCCTACTATATCTCTCTATCTCTATCTGCTTAGATATGTACACTTTCTATATTTATATTTGTCCTAATCTCAATTTTAGTGATTCATAATGATACATCTTTCAAATGAAACTACCAAAAGGCAAGACAGTTGCATCAATACATAGGTGTAGTCCTAAACCTTTCTCTCTTTCAATTTTAATCATTTCAATGCTTTCAATTTTAGAGTATATGCACTTATTATATACTATAGCATGTTCTTAGTTGTTGGTCAGTCACCAACAAAGCACTCAATTTGGACTCAAGTAAAGGCAAGGTGTGTTATACACACCCAAGTATGCATTCATTTCCTTTAAACTAACAATTTCATTACTAGAATAAATGGGGGAAATGTAGATGCTATTTATGAATTATATAAAACCTCAATCTTGTACACTTGGAAAACTCAAACTTTGGTTATTTCTCTCAGTTATATATCTTTCCTAATTTTATAAGTCTCATAGCTTCTCTCTCGTATATACCTTGGCCTATCTCTTAATCCAACTAGTCTTATGTTGATGACCTAGGCCTTATACCTTGCCCAAAATGTTTAAAAACTACTTATTCTCCACCTATGCAAGTTCTAGATTTGTACCTACTTTTTTGCTTCTTAGATAATTGTCTCAGTCAGATGCCTACATCGATGCAAGTGTCCTTAACACAAGTATTTAATGCCCTAAAGTCATCTAATTTACAAATGAAATATATTTTAATAATTGACCTAAGTGATAGTATGTGAGATATTCTCCAATAGATTGGTATATATACACGATCAACCCTCATTCATTCCCAACCTAGCAACTTCTTACCTCTTACAAGGCAACTTACCAAAAATCACTCAATCAAGCATTCAAGTTGAGAAAATATTACATATTTTCTCCTATTTACATATCAGTCATAGGAATAATATAATTATAGGTCTAAAGTACTAAAAGAGCAGCCCAAGAGTTATATTTGTCAAGTTACCAAATAGGTCACTATTGTACTTACTTATCATACATTACATGATTCACACACAATACAACACATAGGGGAGAACTACATAAGTCTAAGGGCCTCTTTAGAGTACTTTATATATAGGTAACACTCATTGACATAAGGGTCTTTGGGGTAACTTGACACCATGTGCCCACTAACCCATTTTTCCTATAACTACTAGGAAGACGAAGAACTAGGGGTTGATCATTTGACAAGAAGTATCCTTGACCCATATCTAAATGTACTAGAGCAAAGACAATGATGAACCCAAAAGCACCTAGGTGGTCACATCTTATTTTAGTATTTATTCTATATTGGACACATGTCCAATCCAGACACTAGTGTTAATGCAACTATCCTAATCTAACACAAGTGCCCATGACTATACAAGCACTTTATCCTTAATTTGGTGACTATTATAAAATATTATTCTACTTTGATTCATGTCTATTCTAGATCCATATCTATATTATCATTAAAACCAATTATCTTGTTTTCATTACCATTGTAATATCTATCATAACTATAATTTCTATTTTTAAAATATCGTAGTTTAATAAATTCATTATATGTTCTATCTAAACTTTATAATTAATTATCCTATTATAGATTTTTTTATCGCCCTTATACTTATTCATTTATATATTCTTAACCTATCTACCCACATTATGATCCATATCTAATTTAGGGTTAAATAGAAAGGAAGAGCTTCCTCCACATACTAACTAAGTATATAAGAAGGGTGGGTATATAGAGAAGTTTGGTATATCAGTCTGGTAGTATATAGAAAATGGAAACATTTAGAGCGATAAGGAACCAATTTTGAGGTTTCAAAGACTCAAAACTCAAAACAAAAATAATGCATTCAATCAAATCAATCATTGGCACAACATTGACTAGCAAAGACAACTAGTTAAAATGGTCTCAACAAGTGGATAACACACTCATATTCAATGATATATGGTTTAATATTTTTGATTAGGATACATAACTAGTTGAGCCAAAAAAGAATGCAAAATATATTTAGATATGGAAGCATAAAAACCAAAAAGCATTCACCTTGATGAGGGCCTAAATTGATGGAGATGTGTTTTATCATATTCATGGATGTGACACTCCATGGGAAACATTTCAAAAATTTAAAAAAATATATGATTCATGTTCATACTTGGAGTTTAATTAGTTGAAGTTGAGTTTTTTCAACCTCAAGTTGAAAGATGGTGATGTGATGAGATTGGCTTCAAAAATATGTGTCATCAAGCATGATGTGGATGCCATAGGGATAAAAATTCACAACTATATGATTGAATTCATAAAAACCCTTCTTTAAAATTATTCAACCTTATTAGATTTTATAAAAGCAAGCAATCAGTTGAAGACTCTCACATTTGATCAATTGGTTAAAAAAATGGCAGGAAGAGAAAAGGCCTTTGGAAGGAAAATCGAGTCCAAAGGAGAAAGTGTGTGATATGTAAAGAGAAATTCTTCCAAAACATTCAATCAGGCTATGTCTTCCAAAAGTGAAGGAAATAATAAGAACAAGAATAAAAACAAGGTAAAAGGTGTAAAAATGACAATCAAGGGGGTCAAAAACAAAAATAGAATGACAAGCAACACCTCTACTATGAATAATATGATAAAAAATAAAGCCATGAAACCCATGAATGCAGTATTTCATGGGATAAAATTGAAGCTTATCATAATAAAAAAGAGTAAAATTTAATGAAAAAAAAAGGAGTCAAACTCTATTTAATTCACCAGTGAATGTGTGCTTTCTAGTTCAAATGATGAAGTAGATAATGTCTCAGTTAGTTTTTCATGGTTTGATGTTTGGGTTATTGATACTAATGCCACCCTACATATGACTTTCTAAAAATACTTATTTGATTAATTTTATGAAGAAATTATTGGTCCACTATTCCTCATAGATAGATCAAGTTTACAACCATAGGTAAGAGATACATTCTGACTCAAGTGTCTAGGGCTTCCAAATTTCAAACTCCAAAATGTTCTATACCTTACTCAATTGAGATGAAACTTGTTGTCTCTAGTGCTCATTTGAAAACAAGGCCATTCCATCTTGTTGGACAATGGTGACATCACTATTAAAAGGAAATGTGACAATGCAATCATCTTGACTGGATACGAGGAAATAAAATTACTCAAACTCAAGGATGAGACATTAGTTTTAAGGAATTATGTTCATCCTATTTAAGATGAAATGTCTCCAAACATGTTATGGCATGCTAGATTCGGGTATACTCACTATAACAACATTCATGTGTTGTAAAATAATGATGTTGTTGGTTTTCTTACCTTACCCACAAAATTTGATGAAAAGTGTGAGGTCTGAATTTTATCCAAATATGCAAGATAACCATTTCAAAAGTCATAGTGGAAGGCTAACATAAATTTGTAACTGGTTTACTTATACTTGTGTTCTCTTCAAATCCTCTAAGTTGGTGGTCATAATTACTTCTTGTTGTTCATTGGTCACTATAGTAGAATGACTTAGATATACTTTCTCAAATAAAAATTTGAAGCATTCAATAAATTCAAAAAGTTTTGAATGATGATTAAAAATTAAGCTCAAACCCGCATCAAAACACTTAGGACTGATAATGGTGGTGAATATATTTCAAAGAAGTTCAAATCCTATCTTGAGAAAAATGGGATCAAACATCATCTCATATTTCCTCACACTCCATAGAAAAATGGAGCTATAGAGAGGATGAACATAATCGTGATGAATATGGCTCATGTTATGTTTTATTTAAAAGGAGTAAATCTAAATTTTTAGACTGAAGCAACTAAAACAATAGGATACCTCCATAATAGATCACCATCAATATCCCTCCAATTCAAGAATCCTTATGAGATGTGGTGTGCTCATCTTCCTTCAGTGTGACATCTTTGGGTTTTTGTATCCACTTATTACACATTGATTCCAAAGATAAGAGGAATAAGTTGGATCACATGAGTTGCAAATCCATTCACCATAGATATTCTTAATCCTCTAAGGCATATAAGCTATATGATGAGAAAAATAAGTTTCTTGTCTCAAGAAAAGTTATCTTTTGTGAAACTAAAAAGGACAAAGTTAGCATTGATCGATAATTGAGTTGAATTGATAAATATGTAAAGTTTGATGTCTATAAGGAGAGTGATTGGATGTTTCAAAAAGTTAGTCAGGGACATAAAATTGGGAATCACTTGATTATTTATTGTCTCATATACATGAGAATGAATCTCCTCCTGAAGGAGAAAGTGCAAATTCATCAAAAAATGAGCATGGGCCAGAAGAGCATAGGACATAAAGTGAAGTAACTTCAAAATATGAAATGGAAGCACCTAAACCACATAAAAGGATTCATATGTGGGCCAACCAAACATTAAATGATGTCAAACCCCATGAAGATTGGAAAACATGCACTAAGAGTGCACATGTAGTTGCATCAAAATCAAATAACTTCTCTGTATAAATTCAAGATAAGATTGAAAATCTCAACTTGAATGATTCTCTAGAAGAACTCAATTTGATGTTTGATTCAGAACAAAAATATTTCAAACAAGCCAAGAATATTGAACCTTGGATAAAAGTAATGAAATATGAGTACACTACATTGGTCAAAAATGGGACTTGGGAATTAGTTGATCCTCCATTCAGTTGCAAACCATTTGGCTAAAAGTGGGTCTACCACAACAAATACGAGGCTGATAGCTCGCTTGAAAATCATAAAGTTAGGCTTGTCACAAAGGGATATTCTCAAAAGGAGGAATTGAATACAATGAAACCTTTGCACCTAAAATAAAATAGACTACCATTTGAACCATGTTGGCTCTAGGAGCTCACATCAGATGGAAAGTTCACCAAATAGACATCAAAACTACATTTATGAATGGTGACCTCAAGAAAATAGTGTACATAACATAACCCAAAGGCTTTATAGTAAAAGGCTAAGAGAACAAGGTATGTAAACTTGAAAAATTATTATATGGTTTGAAACAAGCCCCTCGAGCATGGTATGATAAACTAGGTAATCACTTCATGAACATGAACTTCAAACATTTTAAGTTTCAAGATGAAACATTTTCATCAAAATAGTTGATAAAATAGTTATATTTATAGTGGTGTATGTCGATGATTTACTCATCATAGGAAAAATGAATGGTACACTACAAAGTTTAAATTAGAGTTGATAAAAAGGTTTGAAATGATTGATTTGGGTTATCTTCGTTACTATTTTGGTATCAAAGTACTTCAAACCAAATTACATCTTCATCACACAACATAAGTAAATTAGTGGCATTCTAAGCAAGTTCAAAATGGAAGATTGTAAGCCTCACAACACTCACATGGAACAAAATCTAAAATTGACATTAAAAGATACAACAGACTTGGTCAATACCACTAAATGCAAACAAATCATTGGACTTCTAATTTATGTGACCACAACAAGACTGAATATATCCTTTAGTGTTGGTGTTCTTTCAAGATTCATGCAAAACCCAAAGATAGTCATTGGGTAGAATGAAAATGAGTCCTTATATCTCAAAGGAACATAAAATGTTGGGCTCAAATACTCCAAGGCACAAGACTTCAAACCAATTGTATGTTTAGATTTTGATTATGTTGGTGATCATCAAGATGAGAAATCCACTATGAGTTTTCTGATGAATTTGAGAATAACAGTTATCAATTAGAAATCAAAGAAGAAATAAGCACTATAAATTTAATCTATAGAAGTAGAGTATATGGACACTTTAGAGGCAACTAGAGAGATTTTGTGGCTTAGAAAGTTTTTTTCATATTTTTAAGAACAAGTTTTGTCAACACTTGTTGACAATATTTACGTAATTCAAATGGTAAAGAATCCAATCTTTCACGACCAAATAAAGCATATCAATACTAAATTTCATTTGATTCGACACTATGTGAAATATGGTAATGTCAAGTTATAACAGAGTGACCATCAGACATCTTAACAAAAGTGTTTGGATGAGATATTTTGAAAAGTTTTGAAGAATGCTTGGTCTCACCATAACCCATACCAATTAAAGGAGGGATGTAACAATATTACACATAATCCTAGGTGTCATAAGATAGTTTATCTTATTATAATAAGTTAAATTTCCATTCCCTTAGGAATAGGAAGAGTCATTTTTAAAATGTGAAGTGAAAAAACATCTTGGCATTATAATGTTTTGTTCATTTCAATTTGAACCGTGAAGATAATTTTGGCTTGCACCAAAGTTTGCTCATTATCATTCCACCAATAATTTATTCACCTTGATGATGTTTTTCATGTTTATTTTCTAATATGTTATCATGAAAATATTTATCATGTTATTTAATATAAAGCATTGTAGGTTCAAGATCCATAAGTGGTTCCGATAGACCCTACGAGTTATTGAGACTCAAAAATTGACTATATGAAACATGGAAGTCTCCCAGTGTAAGGTCCATTACCTGTGACATGTGAAGTCTATAATGAATAATTCAAAGATTTTTCACTTCTACTTAGTTTTTATTTTTAGCATTCACTGAGCTTATGTCTCTCCCTATGGGGAGGATGTCATATCCTATTTTTGCATATGTAATAACTATTCTTTTATGTTGATGTGGCATGCCACACAAACTCATTTGGGCAGACTTAGAGATGGTTTAATAACTATATATATGATTATTTTCCTTTATATAATAGAAAAGAATGCTTAATTAAAGTATTTTTTTACATTATGTTATTTTACTACTGATAGTTAAAACATATGTTATGGATGTAATGTGAAACTGATATGATAATAGATAACATGCTTATGACATTCTTTTGTGTTGGGTAAAATAAATGAGATACAAACAATAGGGAGGATATATATTGATGATTTTTGAAACAATAATATTATGTGTCATGTTCAACATTTAAATGACTTATTGTCATATTTTTCATGTGTTTAGTACATTTTGGATTTTATTAACTTCTTGACTGGTTTTCTCTTAATGTACGATTGCATCATGGGGTTTTTTAGCCCTTTAGAGAGGGGGATATCGTTGAGGAGAGTTTGAATAGATAGGAAGTTAAGATTTGAGAAATATGTTATGTCGAATAATGAATGAATCATGTCATAGGATCAGTTAGATGATATAGTTGAGCTCCTTACCATTTTATTCGGCCTTCATTCAGTATGTTAACATAGTCTATCAAGCAAGTCAAGAATGCATGTTTTAAAAGAGGTATTTTTTGTTATCATTTTGAACTAATATGCCATTAAATAATTATTTTCTTATATATAATGATATAAGGGTTACATTTTGGTTTTTTTCCTAGTGAGGTGTTCATCACATTTTAAATTGTAAATAATTATAATGAGGGGTTAATTTAAACTTCATGTTTACTATCCCACATAGGTTTGAGAATATTTAAGCCAACCTTTTAACCCACATGATTTTCTAGAAAGTGAAACAAATGAATATGTTTGAATTTTTTTTAACCACATGGGAGATTGAAGAATTTTAAATCAAACATAACTCTTTCAAACATTAAATGATTTTACCCATAAGTATTAAACTTTGACAATGCACCATCTTGGGGTAAAAAAAAGTTTGTAGTCAATTCAAAACTTACCTAAATTTTATTTGTTTCACCCTTATACATTTAATCTCACCAAATGCACCCATTTTGCTTTGAGAAAGTCATAAAATAAAATAAAATGTGTAGTTTAAAAAAAACAATAAATATTCTTTCATCTTTAGGAAAGGCACATAATTTTTGTAAAAATGCATTTTTACATTTTTTTAGAGATATAAGGAACAAACAACATTGGGGAGGATGTCATTAAATAAATAAGTATTCACTTATTTTTTCTTTTAGTTGGAAAAACTATAGTCTATTATAAAATAAATGCACACCATCTTTGGATGAAGACACCATTGTTAGGAGAAGCGCTGAAAATGGTATGCCTTTATTATTAATGGTACTATTTATATTGTTATAAAATCCATCCTCATGAAATACATATAGTTGTGTATATCATTCCATATGTCTATGTATCTTTGTTTAGTACTTGTTCATAGCTAAAGAAAAATGCCAAATCTCCTTAATTTCTTTCAAATCTGAAGTATTATGTCTGATGTTATGCAACTACGCCTTACCTATTGGATTATCTTCACCTTTATGGGAGTGTGTTCTAATATGATAAGATATGTTTCCTTGTTGTCATGATTGGATTCTACTTAGATACTTTCAATTGATTTGTTCTTTCAAAAAATTTAATCAATAAATGCTTGACAATGCTTGTTCGTAGAATCTTTAACTTGGTCAATTTGTCATTCCAATAACCCACAATCTCTAAAAACACCTTGAAATTTTGGAAATTACTATGCATATCTCCTAGAATTCCCTATTTTATCTTTATTCATCCCTATTTAGCATTTACTTCACTGTCACTTTGGTTTCATAAGCTTTGATTCTTATTGGACAAGAGTGCAATAGGAAGACAAAAGTAATCTGCAGCCTTGTTACCTTTTCAAAACAACATACTTCATAAAAAATTTCCCAAGAAAACCAATAAGTTGTTTATTGAAAACATTTGAAATATTCTCTTATAAAATCATATCAAGGGTCACACTTTGAAACTAACTAGCTCTCATTGACAAAAACATTTATCTTTTGAGTAAAGATCATTATTGAAATTTTATTACAATACTATAGTCCTTAACCAAGTGTAATTTTATTTTATTATAAGATAAGGTCATATTTTTTAAGCATTATATTCAAAATATTTCCAGTTGCATTCATATGATCTTCCCTAAAGGGATAACTACATCACCTAGAGGCTTTCAAGCTATGTAGGTAACAATCAATCAACAAGGGGTTTATGAGGATAGCTTGATCATTCCCACATCCCCTATTTTCCCCCCTTTTGTATTTGATCTCTTTTATGTGTTTGTGCAAGACTAGAGCATCAATTTTACAGGTCTCCCATGCATCAAAATGAGCTTCACACATAAATTGGTCACCTATAAACAAAGGCAAATAAGATTAAATTTTTAGATCATGTGCATAGTATGTCTAGACAAAGCCACAGTAGTAGATAACATTGTATTGTGACCTTGTCTGCCTTTTACGACCTTGTCCCAATATACAATTGATCATTATTTTCTAATACATATATGTTTATAGGTTATTTAAAGTAGTCACAACTCATAGAAATTTAATATAGTTTGAATTAATCTATTTTCAAGAAAAAATCTCTAACCCTAGCCATAGTTTCTATTTTAGTAATTTACAATTATAGTAAATTATATAGATCTTTGTATTTACTTTATTCTATCTTATTTAACTTCCTAGATCATATTGCAATAGTTGACATTTCCAATTAGAGTTAATTGTAATTCATAATTAATTCTTATGATGTCTAAATCACATTGAAGCTCAACAACCATATTTGAAGTATATGAAAGTGAATGTGGTGGTCATTTTAGTGGAAAATTTATCTAATAAACTCCTATGCCAAGGATACTATTGCCCCACAATGGGGAATGAATGCCATAAACATGCCAAATTATGCTCTCAATGTTAAAAACATAGTAATCTTAATCATGCACCATCCAAGGCATTATAGCCTATAGTATCTCCATGGGCTTTCTCTCTTTGGGAATTTGACCTGATTGCCAAAGTAAATTCTAAATCCTCTAAAGGCCATAAATTTATTTTTACAACCATTTTATATTTTAAAAAATGGGTTGAATTTATCCCTTTACAGTTCACTACCAATTAATATATTTTCAACTTTCTCCTCACATATATAATTTCTCAATTTGGTTTACCTTATGCAATCATCATGGATAATGGCTCCTCTTTTAATATTAAAATGGTGAAAAGATTTTGTGACAAGTTTAAAATTTGACATGCTTTCTCTAATCTTTATTATCTACAAAGAAATAGACAATCTGAGGTAATTAATAAAATAATTATTAAGGTCTTAAGTAAAATTGTTGCAAAGCATGGGATTGATTGAAATAATTAGATTATTTATGCTCTTTGGGCATATCACACATGTTTTTACAATAACAAAATCCACACCATACTCTCTTGTTTATGATACAAAATTAGTGTTTCCTCTAAAAATAGAAATACCATCCTTACATGTATCACTGAAGGACATTATCAAAGAGAATGAGTATCACAAAAAACGCCTACACAAATTAGAAATTCTTGATAAAAAATGAATTCAAGATATTAAAAATTTAAATGTTTATCAAGCATGAATTTAAATAGCATATGGAAAGAAAATTTGTGATAGATAATTTCAAATTGATGACTTTGTACTCAAATAAAATCAAAAGAATATAAATTTTGATAAAGAAAAAAAGGAAAATTTGAACCAAATTGGTTGGGACCGTTTGTAGTCACTGAAAATATTAGTCTTGAAATTTATCCTCTATCTACACTTGAAGGAAAGCCTATCAAAAATACCAAGAATATTATGCATAAGCATCGTTATCTCATATAGGTAGCTTTTTCACATTTCACTTATGCATGTTTTACTTTTTCAAATATGGAAAAATGCATATATGCTAAAAAGTACAAAAACATCAAAATATTTATAAAAAATCAAAATGAAAACCTTTAGGCATACTTTCATGTTGTTGAATACATCTTTTCATATATCATCTATGTTCATATTTGGCACATATCATACTTCATTATCTTTTAAATACACAATGCTCCTCACAAAGTATTTGAGTGTCCAAAAAGACACATTTTTCAAGAAATAACAAATATTCATACATATAATAAGCTAACAGGATTGAAACATCATGCATATAATCAATGAAGATATAGTCACACCAGTCATGCATATTGCATCCATGTCCTCTATTATGGTCATGTTCCTCTACATTTTACATCTCTAATTTCAATTGTAACATAGTCATATGGACTTCTTCTATAAGTTTTCATCACATACCAGAGAATATACTTAGATATCATTTAGATTTCAATCTTAAAGTATATTTTTTCATGGTTTTGATGTTGGGATAGCCTTCTACCCAAAAATACTACTAGTTGGAGTCTCATTTTTCTATATGAACACTCTTATAGGTTTTATTTATCGAAAACATTTTTTTCCATGATTGGGCTATAAAAAAAACATGTTTCTTTTTCACTCATACTTTACATGTATCATAATGAATTTGATATTTTCTAAACATGAACATAGACACATATGATGAAAAGATGCTAATTTCAGTTTCTCTATGTGATGCAAGAGCATCATTGTGCTTGGAAATTTATTTAACATGTTAGTTTCCCGCCATTTCTTCATTTTTTTTTAAAAAAATTCAAATTTGCCTATTTTCAAATAAAACAAAACCAATATCTTAACCTGCGGATTTTAAGTCTGTTGGGTGAGATATCTGGCGAACTGATTCTTCTTATGATTAGAAGAATCGTTTTCATTTTGTTTTCCAGAGGCTGTTGTTGTTTAGCTTAATATAGGATCGGTTATCTAGTGATAACCATATGCTTTGTCTAAGGATTTTGGGTAAAAACAAAAATAGGGGATAGTTGTTGGCAATGGAATGCAGGGGCGTAGGAGAAGAGGATCTACAATTTGCAGACAAGCATTGATGTATAACTTCCTATTTTATTAATAAAAATGTGTGTTCCTTTGAATAAAAGACTTGTTTTCAGAGATCATTGGCTGCCTGTTTGTGTTGATACGCCTATATTTGAATGAACTATTGTTGGGTTGCTATGAAACCGTGATATTTATGCCAAGGTTTGAATAAATTGTTGTTGGGCCATTTCAATCTTTTCGTTGGGTTGTGACACAGCTGGGTCGAGAGTCCATGCAATGTATGATTGTTGGGGCATTTCAATCTTCTTCCTGGGCGTAGCTTGAGCTCCCTCTTTGAAATTGTTCTTGAAGGAACGTGGCATATGACGAAGGTATTTCATTCACCCGGTCCCGATAAGTCTTCCTTTGAATAGCCTTTGCATTCCAGTTATACTTATGAATGCATGCAGCCAGATACACACAAGCAGAGCATCTACTCTTTTGGATGTGAAAACTTCTTCTTCCACAACTCACACACAGTTTATTTCAACGTATATGTTGAGTCTTATGCTGTCAACATTGCTCTGTCGTTGACTGTGTAATTGTGCACTGGGGAGAGTGTGAAGAGTCTTTTGGTCTTTGGAAAAGACATTTGTGAAAAACTTAGAAGAATACTGTCCAGATTGCTTGAATCTATGGACTGTGTAGAAAGAAAAGGAAAAGCTACGGACTCTGCAGGGTCATTGTTTATATGATTTTGTGTTTTGAATATCATTCAGGAGGACAATTTCATCATTGAGAATGTTTAATTCAGACATATAGTTTAAGTCTGTTGGATGTATGAAAATTCATCATTCTTACCTTCATACATCAAGATGACATTCTGTGTGTTGAAAAAAAATTGGTCAGGACATATGTTTTATCCCTGCCATTAGAGATTTTCTGTTCATGGTTTAAAAGTTTGCTAAACATACAGTTTAGACTGTTTGCTAGAGGTCTGGGTTCATCATTTGGTATCAGAGCACAAGGGATTATGCACAAGCTAAAGATCCAAGAGAAGAAGAAGCAAGATGGCCATGAGAATTAGGAATATAGGTAGAGCTGGAGGAAGGAGACCTGGAGGACAGGTTGCATTGGCAGAAGAGATTAGGAACCTGACAGCTAGGCTACAAGACCTAGAGATGGCTCAAAGAAGAGGCACTAACATGGGTGAAGTCAGTGATGGAGAAGAGGAACCACCAGAGGAGGAATTGGTGGTGGAAGAAGACACAGCTGAAGATAGGTTGATTAGATCCATTATGAAGGTGAACACAAAGCCAAAAATGGAGGTTCCAATGTATGAAGGTAATTTGAATGTGGAAGAATTAATTGATTGGATTAATGCATTAGACAAATATTTTGAGTATGAAGGAATTGAAGAAGATGATAAGAAAGTCAAGTATGCCATGACAAGGCTAAAGAGTCATGCATCCCTATGGTGGGATGGAGTGCAAGAAGAAAGAAGAAGGAAAGGGAAGCCAAAGATCAAAAGCTGGGATAGAATGGTAGCAAAAATGAAAGGTAAGTTTATGCCTAAAGATTATCAAGCAAATATTTTTAAGCAATTACAAAATTTAAAGCAAAAATAAATGTCTATGAAAGAATACACTGAAGAGTTTTACAGGTTGACTATAAGATCAGGTCATATTGAGGATGACACAGAGAAGGTAGCTAGATACACTAATGGTTTAAAATTTACCATTCAAGATGAGATTAGTCTTCTCATTCCTAAGACAGTTGAGGAGGCATATCAATTTGCCTTGAAAGCTGAAGAGAAGATTGCAAGGAAACAAACATCCTTCTCAAGAGGAAGGGGCAGGTCCATCAGAGGTAGAGGATTTCAAGGAGGTAGAAGACAGCTGCAAACATCTCAAGAAGAGGCCAGCAACTCACAAAGTTCAAGAGGCAGCTATACACCAAGAGGAAGAAGGCCATACCAAGGATATCAAAGAGGAAGAGAAAGATTCATGGGCAAATGCTTTAAGTGCAACAAGTATGCAGGACACAGGGCATATGAGTGTCCAGATAACCCTTCTACCAGCCATGAGAGGGGTGTACATGTGACCCAAGGTGAATAAAAAAATGAAGAAGTTGCAGCAGCTTATGAAGATACCCCAGAAGAAGGTGAGTCTCTTTTGATGAAAAGAATTTTGTTAAAGCCAAATAAAGAAGTTGTAGAACCACCTCAAAGGAAAACTTTATTTAGAACCACATGTAAAAGTAAAGGGAAATGCTGTAAGGTCATCATAGACAGCGGAAGTACTGACAATCTTGTGTCAACTGAGATGGTGGAGAAACTAGGCTTAAAGAAGGAGGTACATCCTACACCTTATCAAGTCTCTTGGCTACAAAAAGGACACAAACTCCTAGTAAGTGAACAATGTAAAATAGATATTCAGATAGGAACATATAAGGACCAGATTTTATGCGATGTCATGCCCATGGATGTATGCCATATCTTGCTTGGAAGGCCTTGGCAATTTGACAGGAAGGCCATACATGATGGAAGGTAGAATACATATATGTTTGAAAAGGATGGGATCGAGCATACACTCACACCATTGAAAGAAGAGGCTGCTGCTGTTGTTGGATAGAATTCTAAAGTATTGATAATAAGTGGCAAAGAGTTTCTACATCAAATGAAGAAAGAAGAGGTAAACTTTGTTGTAATTGGTAAGCCAAGGAGTGTGTCACTAGTACTAAGTTGATTGATTTGCCATTAGAGATTCAAGATATGTTGAATGAGTACATTGACATTGTGGTAGATGATTTACCTAATGAGTTACCACCATTGAGAAGCATTAGCCATCACATAGACTTGATTCCAGGAGCAAATCTTCCAAACAAGGCTGCTTACAGGTTGACACCAAAGGAAAATGAAGAGATAAAGCACCAAGTTCAAGAATTGTTAGACAAAGGATTGGTAAGAGAGAATTTAAGTCCTTGTGCTATCCCCATAGTGTTGAGTCCTAAGAAGGATGGGAGTTGGAGAATGTGTACAGACTCCAGAGCAATCAACAAGATTACTATCAGGTATATATTTCCATTGCCTAGAATTGATGATTTACTTGATTGTTTAAGTGGAGCTACATATTTCTCTAAGATAGATTTGAAAAGTGGTTACCATCAGATTAGGATAAGAGAAGGGGATGAATGGAAAACAGCCTTCAAGACTCATGATGGACTCTATGAGTGGTTAGTTATGCCATTTGGACTAACCAATGCACCAAGCACCTTCATGAGACTAATGAATGAAGTGCTAAAGGAGTTCACTGGTAAGTTTGTGATAGTATATTTGGATGATATTTTGGTGTTTAGTCAAACTAAGGAAGATCATTTGAAACATTTGAGGATGGTGTTGAGTAAACTACATGAGGAGAAATTGCTAATCAATGTCAAAAAGTGTAGTTTTCTGAAAATAGAGTTGATATATTTGGGATTTGTGATTTCAAAAGAAGGATTGAAGATGGATAAGGAAAATATTAAGGCTATACTTGAGTGGCCTACACCCAGGAGCACATATGAGGTAAGAAGCTTTCACAGTTTGGCTAGCTTCTATAGGAAATTCATAAGAAATTTTAGTGGGATTGTTGCTCCAATGATAGAGACAATCAAAGGTGATAAACGAAGTTTTTGTTAGACTGAGGCTGATGATAAGAGTTTCAAATTATTGAAGAAGAAGGTAACTGAAGAGCCAATTCTAACCTTGCCTGATTTCAATAAGCTTTTTCAAGTAGAATGTGATGCTAGTGGAACTGCAATAGGCATTGTTTTAAGCCAAGATGGGAAGCCTATAGCATACTTTAGTGAGAAGTTAAGTGATGCTAAGAAGAAGTACTCAGCTTATGATCAAGAATTATATGCTCTTGTATAGGCTTTGAAGAAATGGAGGCACTATCTTTTGCCTAAAGAATTTGTTTTGTTCACTGACAATTATGCTTTACAGTTCATTAGCAATCAGAATAAGTTGAATCAAAAGTATGTCAAATGGATTGAATTTTTACAAAGTTTCACATTCACTATTAAGCACAAGAAAGGAAAATCTAACAAGGTTGCAGATGCTCTAAGCAGGAGAAATTTGATCATGTAGGAGTCTCAATTAAGTATTTTGGGATTTGAAGATTTAAAGGAGCTATATAAGGAAGATCCAGACTTCAAGGAACCATATGAAGCTTGTATGAATCCAGTGGGGGTTGATAGAACTCCTTGGATAGATTTCATGGTCCAAGAGGGTTTGTTGTTCAGAGGTAGCCAGCGTTGCACTCCCAAGAGTTCCATGAGAGAGAATTTGTTGAAGGAAAAGCATAGTGGTAGCTTATCAGGACATTTTGGGCAGAACAAGACATTAGCACAATTGAGTGCTCACTACTATTGGCCAGGTATGAGTACTGATGTTAAGAAATTTGTTGAAAGGTGTAAAATATGCCAATATGCCAAGGGAAGTAGTCAAAACACAGGTTTGTACCAGCCACTACCCATTCCAAATAGGCCTTGGGATTCAATAAGCATGGATTTTGTACTTGGTTTGCCAAGAACTCAAAAAGGCCATGATTCCATATTTGTTGTGGTAGATAGGTTTTCAAAGATGGCTCATTTTATTCCGTGTTCCAAAACAAGTGATGCTACTCACATAGCTAATCTATTCTTTCAAGATGTTTTTAGATTGCATGGATTGCCTAGAAGCATTGTTTCTGATAGGGACACCAAATTTGTTGGACATTTTTGGAGAACCTTATGGAAGAAATTGGGAACACAATTGAGTTTCAGTTCAACCTATCATCCCCAAACGGATGGCCAAATAGAGGTTGTCAATAGAAGCTTGGGCAACATCTTGAGAAGTTTGGTAAGTATGCATCCAAAACAATGGGATCTTGCACTTGCACAAGCTGAATTTGCCTATAATGATTCTCCTAACAGAAGTATAGGATTGAGTCCATTTCAAATTATGTATGGAATGCATCTAAGAGGTGTGTATGAGTTAAGAGATCTTAGTAGCATGGAGACAAGGAGTGCTGATGCAGAAGAATTTGCCAATGCCATGCAAAATTTGCATGAACAGGTAAAGAAGAAACTTGCAGAAAACACCATCAAATACAAGTTAAGGGCAGATCAAAAGAAAAGAGAGGTCAGTTTTAGTATTGGAGACTTTGTTCTTGCTCACCTCAGAAAAGAGAGGTTCCCAAAAAGGGAATACAACAAGCTGAAGGTAAAGAAAATAGGACCATGCAAGGTAATAAGAAAGTTTTCAAATAATGCATATGAAATAGAATTGCCAAAAGGAATTGGAATTTCTCCAATTTTTAATGTTGCAGATCTATATCCATACAAAGATGAAGGACCACCAGCCAAAGAAACTGAAACAGGGGTAGATGAAGTTATCCAATGGGAGTAGCAACTACCAAAGGAAGTGCCAAAGGAGATTGAGAGTATCTTAGACAAGAAAATGGTTAAAAAGACAAGGGGCAAAGAATATTTTCAGTATCTAACTAAGTGGAAGAATCTACCAGCTAAAGATGCAACATGGTTGACTGCAAATGACATCCTTAAGCTGGGCACAAGCGTAGAAGAACTGATGAAGAGAAAAATAACAAGTGAAGAATACTTCTTTTGCTCCTTGGAAGAATGATGCAGGAGCATCATTGTGCTTGGAAATTTATTTAACATGTTAGTTTCCCGCCATTTCTTCATTTTTTTTTAAAAATTTTCAAATTTGCCTATTTTCAAATAAAACAAAACCAATATCTTAACCTACGGATTTTAAGTCTGTTAGGTGAGATATCTGGCAAACTGATTCTTATTATGATTAGAAGAATCATTTTCATTTTGTTTTCCAGAGGCTGTTGTTGTTTAGCTTAATATAGGATCGGTTATCTAGTGATAACCATATGCTTTGTATAAGGATTTTGGGTAAAAACAAAAATAGGGGATAGTTGTTGGCAATGGAATGCAGGGGCACAGGAGAAGAGGATCTACAATTTGCAGACAAGCATTGATGTATAACTTCCTATTTTATTAATAAAAATGTGTGTTCCTTTGAATAAAAAAATTGTTTTCAGAGATCATTGGCTGCCTGTTTGTGTTGATACGCCTATATTTGAATGAACTGTTGTTGGGTCGCTATGAAACCGTGATATTTACACCAAGGTTTGAATAAATTGTTGCTGGGCCGTTTCAATCTTTCCGTTGGGTCGTGACACAGCTGGGTTGAGAGTCCATGCAATGTATGACTGTTGGGGCGTTTCAATCTTCTTCCTGGGCGTAGCTTGAGCCCCCTCTTTGAAATTGTTCTTGAAGCAACGTGGCATATGACGAAGGTATTTCATTCGCCCAGTCCCGATAAGTCTTCCTTTGAATAGCCTTTGCATTCCAGTTATACTTATGAATGCGTGCAGCCGGATACACACAAGCAGAGCATTTACTCTTTTGGATGTGAAAACTTCTTCTTCTTCCACAACTCACACACAGTTTATTTCAACGTATATGTTGAGTCTTATGCTATCAACATTGCTCTGCCACTGACTGTGTAATTGTGCACTGGGGAGAGTGTGAAGAGTCTTTTGGTCTTTGGAAAAGACATTTGTGAAAAACTTAGAAGAATATTGTCCAGATTGCTTGAATCTACAGACTGTGCAGAAAGAAAAGGAAAAGCTACGGACTCTGCAGGGTCATTGTTTATATGATTTTGTGTTTTGAATATCATTTAGGAGGACAATTTCATCATTGAGAATGTTTAATTCAGACATATAGTTTAAGTATGTTGGATGTATGAAAATTCATCATTATTACCTTCATACATCAAGATGACATTCTGTGTGTTGAAAAAAAAATTGGTCAAGACATATGTTTTATCCCTGCCATTAGAGATTTTCTGTTCATGGTTTAAAAGTTTGCTAAACATACAGTTTAGACTGTTTTCTAGAGGTCTGGGTTCATCACTATGCTTATTTAATATGTTTATTTCATTACATCATATGCTTCAAATTGATTGCTTCTTGTATGTGGCCCTTGGCCTTGTGTATGTTCAACATACACCCTCTTTCTTGTATGGCATCATCATGTCTTGTGTGTGTGGACTTTATCCTTCAATGTTTGTGTGACATTCACATGTCCCTTGTATTTAGCCTTTGGGCCTTATGTGTGATGTTTATGTAAGTTTTCTAACTCTTGCAACATCTCTCATGTCCTTTGGATGAGGCATTTGTGCTTTCTTATGTGACATTGTGTGAATTTGATTACATGTTTGTTACTTACTATTATGTTTCCATGATTCCTATCATGCACTACTAAGTATCTACTACCTATTTCTATGGTACCATGTTCTACATCATGCACATACTACTTATGTATTTCAAATACTTAATATATTCAATATTATGCTTACAATGCTTTCAATTTCTTCACATGTTTCATACAATAATTCAATGCTACATTCAATTACAATGATGTGATGCAATATGTATACTTTTTATATACTTCAATGTTACATCTTTTAGATTCTAATATAATTCAAATATTCACATGCTATTACTTGATTACATCTTTCACAAATTATCTAACTTTTTCTTTTGAGACAAGTGATTTTTAGATAATTTTCTTTGTTTCAAAAGGGGGACATCATAATAGGATTTTTTCCAAGTTTTCACAAGTAATACATTTCAAAGTTAACAGTTCACATTATGCAAAATTAGAATTTTTAAATTTTGAGGGCATGTGGCTTACTTCTACACGACTCTTATAGTTACTTGAGCACATAACAATTACAAGGTTTCAAACAATTTTTAAAATATAAATTTAAAATTTCATATAGTACACAGAGCATGATATGCATTTATGTCCAAGTTACTACTTTGAAAAAATCATCTTTTTATTTTTTCAAGTATCAAAGTTTCAAGAATTTATAGTTCAAATCTAGATTTATCTACAACAATGTGGTTCATATTTTCCAAGTAGACCATATTTAAGCTTAGTGATGCTCTACGTCTTGATTGCACTTTAGTGATCCATATACTGGTTCCCACCTATTATTTTAGTTTAGCAAGTGAACCAAATTTGAACTTAGTGACACTCCACATCTTGGTTGCACTTTAGTGAACCACTTTGTTGGTTCCCACTTCTTCAAAATCATTACAAAGTACTCTACGAGGGTTGGAACATAAAATATTTCCAACTCAGGCATCTTCATTAATTCTTCAAATTGAGACTTGACCACTCTCAATTTTTTGATAGGTTCAACACTTCTCCACATGCCTCAACAAGGAGACATGCACATATCCATGGTCAAGACAAAGAGTTTATACACACTCAAGTATCACATTTATTTTCTTCTATATTGTTTATGCATCACTAGAAAAAAAGGAGAGGGGTAAATGTAGATGGTGAAATTTAATCAATAAATACTTGACAATGCTTGTTCTTAACATCTTTACCTTGTTTGGTGAATTTTTCATTTTGATAACCCATCTTTAAAAAAACCTTCAAAGTCTTATAAGTACTGTGCATATCTCCTAGACTTACCTATTTATCTTTATACATTCTTATTTGACAAAAAATTCACTATCACTTTGGTTTCAAAATCCTTTGTTCCTATTGGATAAGAGCACACTAAGCAGACAAGAGAACATTTATAACCTTGTTTAGTAGTGCAGCCTTGTCCACAATGCTTTTAAGGTCATCTTTTCAAAATGACATGCTTCATAAAGGCTTCTCCATGAAAACCAATAGGTCAGTTATTGAAAACTTTCAAAATAGTATCCTATAAAAGTACATCAAGGGTCACACTTGAACCTAACTAGCTCTCAGTGATAAAAGCATTTATCTTTTGAGTAAAGACTGCTATTGCAATTCTATTTCAATACCATAGGCCTTTACCAAGTTTAATTAATTTTATTTCAGGCTAAGAACATCATTTGTCAAGAATTTTAAGTTAGTTTTATTTATATGATCTTCCCTAAAGGGAGAATTACATATCCCTAAGACCTCTGAGATATGTAGGCAACACTTAGTCAACAAGAATTTTTCTGATGATATCTCGACCATTCTCACATCCCCCATTTTTCTCTTTTTACATTTGATCTCTTTTGTGTCCTTGTATAGGACTAGGTAATCAATTTTATATCTCTACTTCATGTCAAATCAAGCTTCACATATAAACATGTCACTTACAGGCAGAGGCAAACAAACCTAGATTTTCAAATTTTGTGCATAGTCTATCTAGATAAAGTTTTAGTAGCAAAAAATGACACATTGCAACCTTGTCCACCTTCTACAACCTTATCCCAATATACATTGGATCATTGTTTTGTGATACATTTGTGTTTGCAGGTTATGTAAACCATTATCAACTCATGGAAAGGTAATATAGTCTGAATTAATCTATTTACAAAGACAATGATCTAACCCTAACCCTAGTTTCTTTTTAATAATTTACAACTTTTATAAATTATGCAGATCTTTGTACTTATTGTATTATGTCTTTTTAACTTCCTAGATCAGATTTTGATGTAATTGATTGTTAAATGTTATTTGTTATAGTGGATCAATTGTCTTTTTAGGAGTTGCTTACTAATAATAATCATTTTCCTAAGTATCACATTTTGGTGGAGTTAAGGGAACAACTAGAATTGCTAGCTATTTTTAGAATTGGTCACTCAAGTTAGGAGTCTACTTGCTATCACATCATTACCTATTTAGGTTTGAATAAAACACATGTTTTTAGAGAGAGTAGTGGAGAAGAATAAAAGAAGGGATCTGATGTAATTTTTTGTGGATGAATAAATAAGAGTTTAATTTTGTTGTAGTTTGAAATATGAAATTCATTTCTTGTTACTCCCCCTTTTTACTACACTAATATCTTGTATATAGTAATTGATTTTTTTTAATTTACAGGCCAAATGAGTGTTGATATCAGAGCATCCAAAGATGTTGAGAATGAAGAAATTGTGGAACAAGCTTTGTTATTATTGAGAAGAGTACATAACTCAAAGAGAGTTGTGATTATGGATATGGATGCAAACATGGAATTTTGGCAAGAGTTGGGAATGATTGAAGAAATTTATTAAAGGGTGGAAAAATATCTTCAAAGAAAGAGAGTTTCATCCTTAACGTTTATGGAAATGGAGAAGGAGGAAAGAAAGATGGAGCAATAGAGGATGAAAAAGCAGAAGAAAAAGATTATGGAGGTCATCATAGACTTGAAGGAGATGGTTGTGAGAACATAAATTTATCAATATCATAGAGAAGAGAAAGAGAGGAGAAAGATGGCATGGATCACACCATGCATTTTTGGGATGAAGAGGAAAAAGGTTTCTTAGAGCAAGAAGACCTTTGAAGAGATGAAATAATCTTTTTGGAAGAAGAGAGTTCTGGTGTTGAGAAGAAACTAGAAAGAAGCTCATTGACAATTGATTTCATGCATGGAGATGTTGCAGTTGAACATGTTCATAATGTTGCAAGAATTTATCACATGGATAATGAGGATGAAAATGAAGAGAATAAAGAAGATGATGTGGTTTTAATGCATCATCAAGAGAAGGAAGAAGATAAAGAGATTGAGAAATCTCTAGAAAACGATAGGCATGTAAATGATTGCATGCATGAAGGTTAATTTGGAGATGAGATTGATTTACAAGTTATAAGAGAGATTGATCTCATAGAACATGGAGGTGAATATAAAGATATTAAAAAGGAGGAAGAGAGAGCCATTTTTGACATGGCCATTGTAAGCATGAAAGTGAAAAGGCACAACTTTGACTTTAGTGGATTTACAATGAAGAATGATCTTATCATTTTTTATTTGGTTGAGTAATTGAGGTTGAAAGCAAGGCAGAAATTATTCTTGTAAGTACATAGGAATTTGTATAAAAAGAGTCTTGGTTTGATTTATGAAAGAATCAAAAGAAGATAAATAAAATTAGCTTTGAATTAGAAGTTTGTTTAGGAGTTGTTTAATAATAATAGTCATTTTCCTAACTGCCATGTTTTTGCGGAGTTAAAGGAACAAATGGAGTTGTTAGTTATTTCACTCAAGTGAGGATTCTGCTTCTTGTCACCTATTTAAGATTGAAGAAACACAATTATTAGAAAGAGTAGTGGAGAAGAATAGAAGAAGAGATTTGATGTAATTTATTTTGAATGAATAAATAATAGTTTAATTGTGTCATAGTTTGAAAAATGAAATTCAATTGCTATTGCTCTCCCATTTTACTGCACTAATATCCTTTATACAATTATTGAGATTTTTTAATTTTCAAGCCAAATAAGTATTTGCATCAAATTTTAATAGTTTAAATTTTAAATTAGATTTAATTGTAATTTATAATTAATTATAGTGTAGACAACTTTCTAATTTGTCAAATTACCTTCTAGTTGTCATACTGAGTTCTAATTTTGGTTTGTCAAAGTGTGTTCTAGTTTGAATTTTTTTTTTATTCTTTGGAAGGGTGCCTTATTTTTTCAAACTGATCGTACTTTAAGCTGTCACTTTTTACACCATAAATCTTATTATGTTGTTGATTATTTTAAATTCGAGTTGATTGCATCATTAGGACTGCGTCTTGCTTTCCTTGGTTGCATTATCATTCAAAAGCTGGCTCTCTGCCTTGTTTTTACTTTGAACCAAAATTTTAGGTTGTAAATGTTGGAAAAAAAACATGTATAGAATCTCAAGCTATATTCCACATAGAATATATAACACAGTATGTCAGAAATGAATATACTAATTTCTCTATTCTAAGTCCAACGTCGTTAGTCATATGTTCAGCCAGCCAGATCTTGACTTCTTGTTCTCCATCAAGTTCGTTGAAGGAAATCTCCCTACATTCTTTCTATATTGTTGTATTTCCCCTTAACAGATTATATAAGTGAAACGGCGGATTATATTTGATTACAAAATGCATTTAAACGGCTAAGATCAAATCTATTGATGGAAACTCCATCAGTAATTAGTAAAATCTTTTTTTATAATATTATGGTGCATGACAAATCTATGTAGTTGAGAAGTTGTAGATAAAATTGGAATGCATTATTTCTTGATGAAGGATCATGGGAATGATTCGAAATGTAGAGAGGAAAAATTCACACAATTAATCTAAAAAATGATATTGAATTCGATATGAACTATGAAAGCATCAAATCTTTAATTATTAGTTATTTAATCATAAATTGAAATTCATTCCTTATAAGAGTCATGTTCGAACACTGAATCGTCTATCTTAAAACATTGGTATTCGGTGTGAACCTGATTGGTAATAATAGCATTTTAGGTAATGATTTAAATAAGAACATTCATACAAGAAACTATTAGTCAAGCAATTACATTTATAAAAATATGGCATCTTGATAGCATTTTGGATCGTTACTCTCGGTCTTTGAAACATGAGCTTTTATGAATGTGTGATCGTTTTATCATAAGAATGATTAAAGGAATATGGTTTCCTTTCTTGATGATTCCTTTATACAAAATATTATGTAATAAGGATTCTTACACTTATAATAATGGTTCTTAAACATTAATTAAAACCTTATAGAATTATAATATGTGAACAAACATTCTTGTCATATGTAGGTTTAACCAAAAAAAACATGAGTTTTTTTTTTATCTTTTTACAATACTATGTGTATAAGACTTTTTCTACGTGATGATACCCATCAATTATAAATGAAAATTACATCTAAATTTTTATATAAAAATTTGTCAATGTTGGATGGGACCTCAACTACATGGGCGGTTTGGGACACCCATGTAAGACATTGTCTCATAAATATGTCCCAAAGACCATAAGTATTATTCAAATGAAACATTAAGGCCAAGTAATTGTTGGATGTGTAAGTCCAGGAGACTTTGGGTTAGAGTAGTGTACCTAAGGTGTGACACACGATTAACTCAACACTTCATTAAGTTGGATACAATAAAGGATACTTGTTGAATCCAGACTTACTTATAAGTGTTATATACAAATATTATACTTTAGGAACATATCAGTTCTTGTCTTAGATCATATTTGCACTTGCATTATATTGTTTGGACTAGTTGCAGTGTCGACATATTTACAGTGCAATATCTTTCTTATCTTTTGACCCATATATATACTTCTCGTTAAGGGTAGGGCCACTCTTAGTGGATGAGAGGTGTACGAGAGATCTTAAGAAATAAATGGTTGGAGGTAAATCCCTCTATGATACTCTACATCTACATAGTGTATTGTTAATCTTAAGTCTCTTATCTAACTCAATGCATGCAAAGGAAACTCTTGCTTAGCAATATCATCATTATATCTTTACATATATGTAAATGATGTATCAATGTCAAATATGTAATGGTAAAGACATTGAAAACTTGAACCATATCATGATCGCTTGTATAATTTAAGTAAAAAACATATATTTTTTCTTTGTATTTCCCGTAACCTATTGTACTATCATAAGCAATGTAATTGAAAAGACCAAATCTAGAATTTGAATTGTCACCACCATATGTATACTTTGACCAATGAAAAAGAATCAGGTTATATAGTGTTGTCTTATTATTGTCGTAATAATCAATAAATAATAAATTGTTTTTGAATAAGTTATTGATTTAGTAATAGTATTAATAGTTTAAATGATATTAATACGAGTAATTAGTGTATATTACATTTCTTATCATTACCACAATCTCAATGCATGCAAAGTGAAATATGTAGTATATTCCATAAGATATTTTTGACATATGGTAACAAAGAAAACATTTAGTAATGAAAAGCCCTTTAAATTGTGAATATTGTAGTCTAGTTTATAAACAATTATATTTTTACTGCTTGAATGGACTAATGTTATAGCAAAATACATGTATGTAAAAATATATTTTATTTGAAATACATGAGAAATCAATAGAAGTTATTAGACTCTAATTTTGTATTGTACAATCATATATTACTTTTTAACTCTTAGAATGTATATTTGGTTTAGTATTAAGTAAGATAACCTTCGGGGAAGTACGTTTAATATTAGATTAAGCAAAAACAAATGTTAGTTTTAGTTTTACTTCGAAGGGGTTCTTACACTAATAATCTCCTTGTAATTAGAGTTTCATAAAAAAATTGGGTTGTGATATGATTTAAGTTCTAAGACAAAGTCTTTTATTTCTATCTCTTCAATTCTAGGTATAGCTTTTTGCGAGTATATAATGTAGTTTAGTACACTCTGCCTTTTGTGTATCTTGCGGATATAATGTCATGATTTCACCCATTTACTCATGCCATTACAAATAATAAAGTTATGTATACTACATAAACCTAGTAGCTCTTCTCCAAAGTGAGTGATAGCCCCATGCCTATCATGTGAAGTTTTGTTATGTTGTTAATTTTATTCTTTTGAGATCTAAACAGGATTTATATCTAGATCCACATTACTTCCCAAAATGTTGGCTTGTTTGTTTGTTGTCCTTGCATTAAAGTCCTATATTAAAAAAAATCTCTAATCTTACAGTAGGTTGAAAAGTCCCTCTTTAAGGATGAGTATGGGTCTTCATAGTCTAGTTCGTGATCCTTATACAATTTGGAATTCTTGGGTGTAAAATAACATGCAACTATGTTAATGTTTGTATTATTTTCTTATGATTCTTATCCAAATGTACCATTTATTTTCATCTTAATTTTCTATTTTGATACCTCTACCCCATGATTCCTTTAAAAACACCATTATACCCCCATGCCCCTTGCCATTCTCTACTACTTTATTCCATATTGTTTCCTTCTTGTACCCTTTAAAATATGGTGTCATGTACTTATCATGTTCATGTGTTTCAGTTAAAATGATTACCTAGGTCCTCTTCTCTAAAGGTAGCCTCTACAATTCTAACAAACCATTGTAAGATGCTCCTACGAGTGATATATTCCCTATTTGATTTGTGTTTATCAAGCTATAATATAGGCTTTCCCATTATTTAGGTATGCTTATTTCCCTTCATTCCTTGTTGCCTTCACCTTTTTCCACTCCTTGTTTCTCTCTTCTAATTGCATAAAGGTTATGTTTTCATCTTTGTAATAGTTTAAGCTTCTCAACATTAGTAGTCTTGTTTTATCCTCAAATTTCACCATTGTGACCTAGATATGCCTCTCTTCCTCCTCTCAATTTACCAATTCTACTTGTTTCTCTGATCCGCCCCTTCCCTTATAGTTGCTCTGAAATGAAGTCCCTTGTTAAGTTGCTTGTATCCCCTTATTCTACATAGTCTTTCAACATTTTGGTGATTATATTTTCTAATTTATCATGATGTTCTTTTTCGTCTATAATTTGATTCTTAGCTTACCTCTCTATCAACTCCTTTTGCTTGCCTCTTGGTTCTTTTACTACAAGGTGCCCATGTTTTAGCCTCTTGCAGTTTATTTCTTAGCTCATTCTCTCTTGTTTCCATGCTATGAAGTGCCTCTTGAAATTCTTTTCTTTTCATTGCATTTATCTTTACTTGCCCTACCTTGACACTTATTGGAGTGTGAATGGTTTTTTTGAGGGCCTACCATTTGTGTTGTCCAACGTGGATAAGATTTTGAAGTTTCTCCACTTGTGATTTAAGCAAGTTGTTGTCATCTTTCAATGTTCATTTGGGGCTTAATACCTCTTCAATTTTATATCTTTTATTTGCTCCCTTATTTCCATAGTTTGTAGTCGCTCTTTCAAATTAAGTAGCTCTTGCTCATAGGGCTTCGGTGACCAAATAAGTAGAGTTGTTGTAAGGTTGCAAGCTTCCTCACCATTTTGGATCTCCTCTTAATGACTTTTGCCCTTAGTTTTATGCATTTCCTTATTTCATATCATGACCTTTTTTAATCATCATTTACTTCTTTCCCTTGAACCACCTATGGCTTTGGTTGAGCCTTATGTTCTAAAATATGCAATGTTAATAGTTATGTTTTTACGATCATTTTAATTTTATTTATTTTGTTGTGTTTTCTTTATTTTTAGTTTATGTTTATGTTTCCTTATAGCCTCTATCCTCAGTCAAACTTGTCGACGCCTTAATATCCCCCAATACTATTTTACATTGATGTATATCAATTATGATCTCACTTTTGGTGGTTCTATAATTTGTTATGATTATGAGTTGGTATTATGAGGAAGCCTTATCTTCAACGGATATATAAATGTCTTTGCTCCATTAACCCATTCGCTCTAATATTCTTTCCATTGATAAGATTTGTTTATACCATGTGTGTATTTATGCACCCTTCAACACTATACATATGTGTGTGTTTGTTGCACCCTTCGACACCATACTTATTTCTGACTTGATCATATTTCTAAATGGTGGGACCTATGGCTTTGGCTTCAACTCTAATATGTTTTTCCCTAACGGAAGGTCTTCCTTTGTGACCATTATTAAACCTGTCAAATTTTATGCCTATGTCGTGACACCTTTCTTTCAGGTTCCCCACCAATACCCCTATAAGCCTTACTAATGTTCTTTGATACACCCCTTTGCTCCAAATTTTTCCCACATGCTCCTTGTCAAGAGCCTCTAAGATTGAGTCGACATACAAACAAATAACTTTGCAAAAAATTTATGAAGGCTTTACAACTCTTGTACCGACAAATGGTTGTGGTATTCCTATAGTAAATGTCGTAGAGTGGTCTGTTGTGGAGCCCGCGACTTGTTGTGCGACCCTTGGCCTCCAAAAGCCCTTGATCTATCAAAGCCTTTGATAGTGCCTAAGATTCGTATGGTTTCAATTCACCATTAATATTTACTATTGGAACGCTTTAGGATATTTTATTATTCAAAAAATAATAAAGCAAAAGGTTACATAGTAAAGTGGTAGATTTGTATACACAACTCTAGCCCTCACAACTCCCTTGTTGGTTAGGGAAAGCCAAATAAGGAAAAGGTAAATCACATGCCCTCAGTGTAATTGTGTTGGTTAGATAAGACCCAACAGGGAAAATCAGACACTAATTCTAAATCAATCAAACCCTAATTGTTAATCACATGCAACAAAACCCAGATAGAACAGAGCTAACGCAACAAGCAAGAAAGCAAACCCTAAACACTGACACAAAACAAACCCTAGTATATAAATTAAGTATCAATTTCTTTGTTCTTTTTCACCATTAATATTTAATAGCTGTTTTGCATCTTTAGGATCGGCAAAAACACATTTATTTATTTCCATCCTCCTATTTTTGGTTTTATTTCAAAAAATATAGAGGTTTGCATACTCCTTGCTTAACTTCAGTTTCTTTTGTTTCTAGTGTCCTTTTTTTAATAGGGTGCTTCCTGCTTATGGATAGAGGCTAAGCATAGGGTGCACGAATTAGGGTTTGATATTCACATATGTTATTGATTACATGGATGGCAAGCATGGTTGGATTATCAAATTCTGCATTGTCCAACAATGACACAAATGAGAAATCTGCCTCGGGCATGTGCAGAGATGTTTGATGGAACTACATCCAGTCTTTCCAATTTTCATCAACCGATGCTCTTAGTGAACATTGATATTTTTTTTTTTCCTTCCTTTTGAACAAGCTTTCCCAGCATCCTCCCATCATGTGTCAAATTGTGAGCTTTGGAGCAAGGTTTGGCGAT
Organism: Torreya grandis; assembly: GCA_037957365.1. NCBI lineage: Eukaryota > Viridiplantae > Streptophyta > Pinopsida > Cupressales > Taxaceae > Torreya > Torreya grandis. The sequence goes on along the minus strand of JARHVA010003478.1, from coordinate 187,406 downwards.
CCATCGAAATATGCCCTGATTTCTTATTTCATTATGCTGGTATTGGTATTCAACAATTGTCGCACATAAACTGAGTTATTTCGTTTTGCTAGCACTTGGATAAAGAATGGTAATGTGTTATTTAACTTGACACAAGTCATTAACTTGATAGTCTATTTCGTGTGCGAGATATGTGTTTCTCCGAGAAGTGGCGTTGAATGATCTGGATTCTGAACTAAGATTTGAATATTTATTTTGAAGGAAGATTTATTTTGTAAATTGTATATCAAATCGGTCTCCCTTTTCGCATCGGGCAACGCTTAGAATGTAGTAAGCAAAATGTGGAAGCATTCAAAAAGCATGCAAATTGTTTGATGAAATGCCTTCACGAAATGTATGGTAAGAGAAGTTCACTTGTTCATATGGCAAATGTTATGTGCTTTAAAACCAACTGTTACTAATACATAAAAAATTGTATACACCCAAATTATACTTGCTGTAGGATGGAGTTTTGAGTGCTTTAGTATACAACGAGAGTCTGGAGCAGTCGTTGAGATTTTCCTGGAGTTCTAATATTTTTATATTTTGTTCATTCAGGCTACAAGCACTTCCAGATAATAGGATTCACTAAAAAGCAGCCAAATTCATCTGGCGATTTAGAGTTATCGATTGGATCGGTTCCAAAATTATCTCTTTGCATATCTGCAGAGCAAAATGGAGAAAGTATGGTCTGCAGAACAAGATGGAGAAAGTATGGCCAATACCCAACCGCAGTTAGTGTTGATTTTTAAGGGTGCTTATTCTGAGTGCCTGCCATTATTTGTGTTTTCTTGCTGAAGTTATAGAAATAATGTCATAATAAGATAATGCACTTCCTGGTGCAGTAATGCTTTACTAGCCTGGGAGTTTTCTCTTCTGCACTTGCTTTGGAAGTAATAGGTATGGACAAAAGCAACAAATGATACAGGTTGTATATATAACTGCTTTCACCACAAATTGTAAATGCCTTACCAAGCACCCCAGTTTGGTTTTTCGATGTGGATTTACATTTACAAGTAAATTGATCCATAGTCAAATCCCACAACGACATGTCCTATAACAAAATTATATGAATTGTTCTGATCCTCAAATGTTCAGACAATTATAGCAAAACTTTAAACCATGAAACATTTCAATCCACTCACTATTTGAATAAATGTTTTAATCCCAATTAAAATGAACTCAAAACAACACAAGTTTGATCCGGATGCATTGCGTTGAGGGTGGTGGGGACTAGGTTTCTATTAGAGCATTTAACATATACCTCTGATTAAAGCTGTGAATGTTTTTTCCTTGATATCTCTTACACATCACAGTTAGACACATATTAGGGATGAAGTATATCTGATCCCTGAACGATAGATTGTTGGCCTTCAAACCAAATGGCCTAAAAGCTTACCTTGTTTCAAGTTTCATACTAGTTGCCATATGATTGGATCTTTCTTCCATTCTTCCTCTTCGCATGGTAAGGCATCAATTATCCTTGTTCTCTTTATAGTAAATTTCAAAATTAAATTAATTTTTTTAATTTACTTAACTTTTTCGGTCAAATGCTAACCTTGTTTTAGACGCATGATTAAAATTAACAATTTATTGAGTTGAATACAATAAGGGATACTTGTCAAAGCCAAACTTACAATTATAAGTGTTATATATAAATATTATACTTTAGGAACATATCATTTCTGTCTTAGCTCACAGTTGCACTTGCATTATGTTGTTTGGAGTAGTTGTGGTGTCGACATATTTACAATGTGATCTCTTTCTTATCTGTTGACCCATATATATGCTTCTTGTGAAGGGTAGAGCCACTCCTAGTGAATGAGAGGTGTGCGGAGGAACCTAAGGGATTAGTGGTTGGAGGTATATCCTTCTATAATACTCTCTCTCTGCATTTACATAGTCTACTATTAGTCTCAGGGTTCCTACCTAACTCAATGCACACAAAGGAAACTCTCGTTGAACTATATCTTCATTGTATCTTTGAATGTATGCAAATAATGTATCACTATCAACTATATAATAGTAAAGACACTGAAAACCTGAACCAAGTCATGATCACTTGTATAATTTTAAGAAAAAAAATCTATTTGCTTTGAATTTCCCATTGCCAATTGTACTATCATGAACAATGTAATTGTAAAAGACAAAATCTATAATTTGAATTGTCACCACTATATGTGTACTTTGACCAATGAAAAAGAATAAGGTTATATAGTGTTGTCTTATTGTTGACATAATAATCAATGAAGAATAAATTGTTTTTGAATAAGAAGTTGATTTATCATTAGTATTAATAGTTCAAATGATATTAATACGAGTAATTGGTGTATATTCCATAAGATATTTTTGACATATGGTAATAAACAAAACATTTACTAATGAAAAGCCTTATAAATTGTGAATATTGAAGTTTAGTTTATAAATAATTATATTTTTGTTGTTTGAATGGACTAATGTTATATCTAAATACATGTATGTAAAAATATATTTTATTTGAAATACATGAGAAATCAATAGAAGTTATTAGACTATAATTTTGTATTGTATAATCATATATTACTTTTTAATTCTAATAATGTATATTTGGTTAGTATTAAGTAAGATAACCTTCAGAGAAGTACGTTTAATATGAGATTAACCAAAAAAAATGTTAGTTTTAGTTGTACCCCAAAGGGGTTCTTACACCAATTGTCTCTTTGTAATTGGAGTTTCATAAAAAAATTGGGTTGTGATCTGACTTAAGTTCTACAAGAGAGTCTTTTATTTCTATCTCTTCAATTCTAGGTATAGCTTTTTGCGAGTATATAATATAGTTTATTACGCTCTATCTTTTGTGTATCTTGCAAATGTAATCTCATGATTTTTCCCATTTACTCATGCCATTACAACCAATATATTTATGTAAACTACATAAACCTAGTATCTCTTCTCCAAAGTGTGTGATAGCCCCATGCCTATCATCTGAAGTTTTGTTTTGTTGTTGATTTTCTTCTTTTGAAATCTAAAGAAGATTCATATCTAGATCCGCATTACTTCCTAAATTGTTGGCTTGTTTGTTTGTTGTCCTTGCATTAAAGTCCTATATTAACAAAATTTATCTAATCTTACAGTAGGTTGAAACATCCCTCTTTAAGGATGAGTATGGGTCTTCACAGTCTAGATCATGATTCTTATACAATTTAAAATTCTTAGATGTAAAATAACATGCAACTATGCTAATGTTTGAGTTATTTTTCTACGATTCTTATCTAGATGTACCAGTTATTTTCATCTTAATTTTATATTTTGATACTTCTATCCCATGATTCCTTTATAAACACCATTATACCCCCATGCCCCTTGCCATTCTCTATTATTTTATTCCATATTATTGCCTTCTTGTACCCTTCAAAATCTGGTGTCGTGTACTCATCATGCTCATGTGTTTTAGTCAAAATGATTATATTTGTCATTTTCTATGGTCATTAACCTAGGTCCTCTTCTCTAAAGGTATGCTCTATAATTATAACAAACCATTGTAAGATGCTCTTAGGCAAGATATATTCCCTATTTGCTTCGGGTTTGTCAAGATGTAATATAGGCTTCCCCATTGTTTAGGTATGTTCATTTCCATTCATTCCTTGTTTCCTTCACTTTTTTCCACACCTTGTTTCTCTCTTCTAATTGCATAAGGGTTAAGTTTTCATCTATGTAATAGTTTGAGCTTCTCAACATGTATTTATTTCATAGTAGTCTTGGCTTATCGTCAAAGTTCACTATTGTTGTCCAGATATGCCTCTCTTCCTCCTCTCAATTTACCAATTTTACTTGTTTCTCTGATCTAGCCCTTCCATTATAGCTGCTCCGAAAGGAAGTCCCTTGTTAGGTTGCTTGTAGCTCCTTGTTCTACTTAGCCTTTCAGCCCTTTGATGATTATATTTTCTAATTTATCATGATATTTTTTTTCATCTATAATTTAATTCTTAACTTTCCTCTCTATCAACTCCTTTTGCTTGCCTCTTAGTTCTTTTACTATACATGCCCATGTTTTAGCCTCTTGCAATTTATTCCTTAGCTCATTACCTCTTGTTTCCATGCTACAAAGTGCCTCTTGAAATTCTTTTATTTGCATTGCATTTGTCTTTACCTCCCCTACCTTGACACCTATTGAAGCGTGAATCATTTGTTTGAGGGCCTGCCATTCATGTTGTCCATCTTGGATAAGATTTTGAATTTTCTTCACTTGTGATTTAAGCAAGTTATTATCCTCTTTTATTGTTCATTTTGGGCTTAATACCTCTTCAATTTTAATATATTTTATCTTCTCCCTTATTTCCATACTTTGTAGTCTCTCTTTCAAACTAATTAGCTCTTGCACATAGTGCTTTGGTAACCAAATAAGTGGAGTTGTTGTAAGGTTGCAAGTTTACTCACCATTTTGGATCTCCTCTTAGTGACTTTTGCCCTTAAAGTTATGTGTTTTCTTGTTTCCTATCATGACCTTTTTTAATCATCATTCACTTCTTTCCCTTGGACCCCCTATGGCTCTGGTTGAGCCTTCTATTCTAAAATATGCAATGTCAATAGTTATATTTTTACGATCAGTTTGATTTTGTTTATGTGGTTGTGGTTTCTTTGTTTTTGGTCTTTATTTATGTTTCTTTATAGCCTCTATCCTTGCTTTAACTTGCCAACACCTTAATATCCCCCAATACTATTTTACATTGATGTATATCAATTATGATATCACTTTTGGTGGTACTACAATTTATTATGATTATGAGTTGGTATTATGAGGAAGCCTTATCTTCAATGGATATATAAATATCTCTACTCCACTAACCCATTTGGTCTAATGTTCCTTCCATTGATAAGATTTGTTTGTACGATGTGTGTATTTCTACACCTTTTAACACTATATGTATGTGTGTGTTTGTTGCACCCTTGAACACCATACTTATTTCTAACTTGATCATATTTCTAAAAGGTGAGACCTATGGCTTTGGCTTCAACTCTAATATGTTATTCCCTAACAAAAGGTCTTCCTTTGTGACCATTATTAAACCTTTCAACTTTTATGCCTATGTCACGACACCTTTCTTTTAGGCTCCCTACCAATACCCCTATAAGCCTTACTAATGTTCTTTGATACACCCATCTAGTCTGAATTTTTCCCACATGCTCCTTGACAAGAGCCTCTAAGATTGAGTCGACATACGAACAAATAATTCAACAAAAATTCTATAAAGGCTTTACAGACCTTGTACCTACAAACGGTTATGGTATTCCTGTAGTAAAAGTTGTAGAGTGGTCTATTGTGGAGCTTGCGACTTACTATACGACCCTCTTCCTTCAAACGCTCTCAAATTGTCAAAGCCCTTAATAGTGCCCTCAATTTTCCATACACCTTGACAGGGGTCCATTTCTTTTTGGTTCATCCCCTTGGTTTACTGTGCTGCAATACGATTGTGCCAACACTATTTTCAGGTATTCAAACTATGGATCTCAAGATTTCCAAACTCAAGCCTTTAGAGCATATTCTCCTTTTCTTACTCCTTTTTAGATCTGGGTTTCTTTGTCATCTTATATTTGCATTTTTCTTCTACCCACTTACAACAAAGTAGCAATTTTTTTGTGGTGGAGCATACAAGGTTTTAAAGGTCATCATTTAGCAAATAAAAATGACTAGTACCTTTTTTTTCCTAGTATTCATATGGTTTCGATTCACCATTAATATTTACTATTGAAACGCTTCTGGATATTATTATTATTATTATTATTAGTATTATTATTATTATTATTATTATTATTATTATTATTATATTGGAGTAACATTATGGGAGTAACATTAACAAAATTTTATACATCCGAGGATGCAAAACATCAAAAAAACCACCTATAAGGTCGCGACATACAATAAAAACATAACCAGTCCAAGAACATTATTACAATATAAAAAATCACCCAAGTGGCAATAGTAAAAACCAAAGTACCAACAGAAAACAAAGAAAAGTGTTCACAAGAACACCAACAGCTACATTTTTAGACTGTCCCCACCATCAATAATCATAACATCATCTTCTACCAATACAACATCATCCACCTCATGTCCCAATTCACTTTCAAATAGACCAAGTCCCAACTAAGAGCTCTGCACCGAAGAGGGAAAACACTCCAATTTACTTAGATCTTTCATATTGGAATTTTTAAAAAAATATATCATATATTTAACATCTTTAATATTTCCCTCTTGAATCACTGTTTCCAATTTTGAAGAAGTAACACTAACAAAAGCTCAATATTATTAATAATATTCTGATTTAAGTCAAAACCATTGCCCATATCATCACTATCTTGACCAACTTCATAGACGGGTAATTTTTTTACATCACTAGACACCATCTCAACACCAACCACATCATCCACCTCATCAGAAGTAGCTTCCTCTTAAACCCCATAGACCTGTCTGGCATGCAAGACATCATTGTTGGCTTCCAACCAAGCAACTAAACCATTATTATTTGAATATGAAGACCCAACCCAACCAACAATTGGATTATCATCTTGATCAAAATAAGCCTCCCTGATCAAGCCCCAATCATACTAAGAAATCTGCACCTATGAAGCTTTGTCATGGGAAATCCTCCAGTCAAGAGGTTGAGAAAATCTAGGGTACCCCCCACTATTTAGCAGGTAGCTAGAAGAGACCTTCATCATTCCTATTCTCAAGAACTTCTCTAGCTCGCTCTATGGCGCCTTTATCTATAAAAAGATTTGTCAAGAAATACATCTCAAGGAAACTTCAAGATTGAAGTTAGTAAGCAATATGGACTTAAACTAGAAAACATCTAAATTCATTTGTTTCCAAATGAACCAAAGGATTTCAGTGGAGAATGTAAGCCATAACTTATGGAAAAAAATATGAACCTTCTTTTTAGAAAGCACATACCCAAAAACAATATTGTACCATGAATTCTCACAATCAAACAAAGAGTTCCAACTATTAAGATAAATTTTCCATATACTTTCAGCATAAGGACATAATAAAAAAAGGTGTTCAACAATTTCTAACTCGCCACACAATAAACAATGAGGATTGCCAAAACCAGACTTAGAAATAATGGACCCAACAACTAATTTTTCATACAAAAGCAACCATTTAAAACAAGATTTTTTTGGTTCAGGACATGATGACCAAACAATGTTGAATCTAAATAGCTAGTTAAAGAATGGTTCACAAACCTGCCAAACACACTTAATACTGAGGAAGGGACTTTTAGATAAATCATGTTTATCATAAAGCATTTTAGTGTTATATTCCAAAAGGTGGAACCATTATCCATTTAATATCCTCCCAAAACCCACCAGCATCATCAAAAATAGAAACTCCTCTAGCAGATTGGAGAGCCTTAGTGATCAGAGTAAAAGTTCTTCTTTGAGACCTTGGAATATGGAACCTTTCTTTAATCTCAGTCCATGAACCCACCCATTGAAAGAGAATAAATATTCTAAACATCTTAATCCCTTGTAGAACCAACAGAAAGTTGAACACCCTCTAGTAAGGGCAAGGGGCCTTTTGTTAACTATGAGGCTCCACCATATAGACCTATACCCCTAGCACCTAGACCCCAACCCACTGAACATAGGAGATGCAATAACAAGGTGTTTTACAAGCTTCCAATATTTCCAAATAGCCCAAAAATTTGGAGAACCTAGGACTTGCACATGAAATGAACCAATCAACAAGTCTAAAATGAGAAGCTCTTTCCAATGTGGTTTGCCTTTCAGGAATCCCCTTAGATTATTATTCCTAACCAAAACCTTCCATGTATCATCCCCATCTAGGGCCCTAATGGTCCACTTGACTACCAGAGAAATACCTTGAATCCTAAGGTCTTTCAACCCAAGCCCCCTAAATTTTCTAGGTACACAACAAATCTTCCATATCATATCATGCCTTTTTCTATTTACCTTGCCATCAGATAACAGAAACTCTCTAATTATTCTATGAAAAATATTAATTTGAGACTTATTAAACATCCAAAAAGAGGCATAATATATAGTGTAGGAAGATAGAACTTTTTGACATACTTGAATTCTATGTGTGTGTGTGTGTGTGTGTGTGTGTGTGTGTGTGTGTGTGTGTGTGTGTGTGTGTGTGTGTGTGTGTGTGAGAGAGAGAGAGAGAGAGCATGCCACTTACTAATCTTGTTGTTAATTTTGACATACATCCAATCCCACATCTGTTTGAGTGAAGGTATCAAAGCAAAATGAATATATAGATATCTAACCATCTAATTAGAGCCCTTTCATACCCACCCATACTCCACCAACATTCCAATAGGTCCTCATTCCACCCTATCATACATGGTTTGTGTAGTTCCACTTTAGAACCAGAGACAAAACAGTAAATTTCAAGTCTTCTAGCCATTTTTTGAAGATTATCTTTTTCAAGTTTGTCAAACAACGTAAAATCATCTCAAAATAAAACAACAATCATTTCTGAACCATTAGGTAACGAGATACCTTTGACTAGAGGACCCACAAATGAGCTTCTTAACAAGCGATGAAGTGATTCAGCCATCACAACAAAAAAAGGGGGCAAGAGGGAAGCCTTGTCTAATTAACTTCTGAAGTTTAATAAACTCAATCAACTCACCATTAACTTCAATAATAGTTGAAGCATATTTAAACAAGACATTTACCATTCTACAAAATCTATCTTGGACCCCAAAGGCTTTCAACATTAAATTAATAAACAACCACTCAATCCTATCATAGGATTTTTCAAAGTTAAGCAAGATCATGCCAATGTCTTGCCCAGAATCACGAGCCCAATACATACTGTCCCAGTTAGAAAAAATATTGTCAAGGATATATTTATCTCAACAAACCATGTTTGAGTAAAAATGATCAACGAAGACAGAAAAGAGGAAAGCCTTCTTGTAAGAATCTTAGCTAAAATTTTGTAAGAGACATTAAGAAGAGTAATATGTCTCCAATTATTGACCTTAGAAGGTTCTCCATCTTTTGGTATGAGCATAATCACACCTTTGTTTATTTCAGACCCCAATGTACCTACTTCAATGGCTTCATTAAAAAACCCAGGCATTTAGCAACACTCCACTCCTTATTAGACTTGTAAAATTCCATTAGAAACCCATCAAACCCTGGGGCTTTATCTATCTTCATAGAATCAATGGTTGCCTTAATCTCATCCATAGAGATCTCATTGTCAAGCATTGTGCCCTGTTATTTGGAAACTTTCTTAGGAATACACTTAGAACAAAGCTCTTTGTAATTATCAATCTACAGGCTTGAGCCATTCGACAAAAAAAGGTCTGAATAGAAGGAAAAGAATGATTTTTTTATCACAGTCAGATCACTAGACACAGTCCCTCCATAATCAATCATAGGAATTTTGTTTTTTCACGTGTCGCTCTTAGATAATTGAAAAATAACCTAAAGCATGTATCTCCATATTTGATCCAATTTAATCTAGAGAGAATTTGAACCCCCTGAACAACAAAAGACTAATGATTTTTTATCTCATGTGTTAGGCTTTTCAATTTATCAAGCAGTAAATCATTATTTGGGTCAAGTTACAACCTTGATTTAGAAAGAATCAACTTCTCCTATCTCTTACGAGCTATCTTCCTCCTCATAATTGTTTGATGCTTATGGAAAGATCCTGTAAAAATTTTACAAAGGCTCATACAACAATTCCACTTATCAATAGAGGATGAAGAATCAGCTGCAAACTTACCAATATTCCATGCATAACAGATTCCACCTATATAATTAGTGTTGTTCAAATGTGCAACATTCAATTTATATAGTCTTTTCTACTCAGGAGCATTCACCTCCCACTTATTGTTTAGCAAAATAGACATTTCAATGGGATGGTGATTCGAGATAGTAAACAAGAGCACCTTCATGAAGTTGCACTCCTCTTACTGTGCATTAAAAACATTCTTGTTGAAGTAAAATCTATCAAGTCTAGAATAAACTCTCTTACAAAAGAACTGATTTTTACACCATGTATACCAAATACTCTTGCTATCCTTTTTTTCCCTACTTAAGAGGGTCATAGATTTTAAGGATCTGCTTGAATTCGGACCATAAAAATAATTCATTTCCTTTCCATGAAATCATATCACTCCCTTGCTTGTCCTCTTTTTCCTCTACCATATTAAAATTTCTCCCCAAAATCCATGGGATGTCTTTTAAATTAGAAGCAAGCCAATTCCATAATATGGTCCTTTATCTATAGTCATTAGAAGCATAAATATTACAAATCCCAAAAACCTGATTCTCACATTTGAGAGCGACCAACACGGCTTCTTGGTAAGGGGACGAACCAAAATCAACCACTGAATCATTCCATTTAGGATTGACTAAAATGGAAGCACCAGCTTTCCCTTTTGGATGAGAGATAGAAAAACGAGGAGAATATGTCCAAATATAATTTAAAACTGAGTCAAGATTGAAACCAACAACCTTTACTTCATCTAACAACAAGAAATCAATGCCTTCTCTTGAACACCTAAAGCATCTTACAATTAGTTTATGGTTAGGGGAATCTAGGCCCCTCATATTCCAACTGACAACCTTCATCAAAAGAGAGGGGGGGGGACCTATCTTTGTAGACGAGGGGTTTTAGAGCCTCTTATATTTTGGTACAACCTTGTAAAACACTTAGGAACCTTATTTTCTTTGGATTTCTTCTTGCTATCCTCAACACTGCTTGAAAAACCTTTAAGAATCTTCCCATCTTCACCCCTAAGAGATCCTAAGAAAGGTTTTTAATTAGTCTCAGTTTTCAATCTCTTACCATTATTTCTTTGCATTTGACTAGAGATTGAATTTGAACCAATATCTTTAAGAGGGAAGGCTCTTTCCAAAATAACCCCAGTTTGAACATCAACACAAAGGGTGGGACAGAACGCCATGAGAACTCGCTCATCACAAAGCACATTTGAGTCAAAGGTCAAGGGGCCAAGGTTATGTACTACTGAAGCATACATATTGGTTAAAATAATAACATACTCATCCAATAATCTACCCTTGGTTCAAGGGAGATCTTCCACCAAATAATCACTTTTTTAAAGGCCCATAAGGGTTCATGAGAAGGACTCTCGATCACCAAAGGAAGATTATTCATAACCACACAATCACTAGAAATCCCTAGACCAACATTAACACAATCCATATTCAACAAGGGCTCATCAAGAGATATAACTAGGGTGTCAACAGTTTGTAATCCCTTAGGGGAACTAAGTCCCACCAAATCTTCACTAAAGGGCGCTCAACTAAAATAGGGCTCTGAATCAAAACAGGGATTTTCTCTTACCACAACACTATCATCAGAGTTAGAAGCATTTTTTTCAAAAAAATCTTTCTCCATAGGTAAATTCTTATTCAACGCTAGATTAATCACCCTTCCCATTTTCCTTAACTGAGGGCAATCTTTCCTAAGATGACCATCCTTTTTATAGAAAAAACAAACATTTAGGCTACCCAACCCTTTGATGGGGTAAGAAAAAGATTCTCCCTTAATATTAAACAAAAGAGTATCTGGGAAGACTTTCAATGGGTCTAAATGAATTAAAACCCTCACATGCATATGCATCATGAATATTTTTAAATCTTCCACCTTAAGAACTTCTCTTAGAGGCTAAAGAGCTTGAGGCAAAAAAATTCAAATCTGAATAGGGACATCCTCAATATCTACCCATCTCGGGGTTGCTTTGACTACAATTTCCTCATAGTCCAATTTAGGATTCCAAGAAACAACTTTAAAAACTGACTACCCTACATTCCAGAGGAGTTTGCTAATAACTCACCTCTACATATTAGATTTTTTGAATAAAATCATGAAAACACCCTTTTGAAACATTATATAGAAGAAAATATAAATCCGCATTTTTTTACCCCAGACAAAATTCAACCAATTGTTAAAAAAAGGCCTATAGGGTAAGGAGTTTCTTTTCAAGCATACAAAGAAAACCCAAACATTCATCAAATGAGCCTATTCTAATTGAAAATCCATTTCCATTGATTCATTTGAAAACAAAGACAAGGTATTTCCCAAGCCAAACAACTTACCAATTTTGAGCGAGGCACCGCTACTAACTCCATCTTCACCTGTAACTATTGCTTCATGCATCAATTACGCACCTTCAGAATGTTTTGAAACATTTTCCTACCGTAGGAGCTCCAAAATTAAAGGTTTTTTTCCATCACCTTCCTTCCCCTTCTCACCATTCGCCAAACCTTCCACAATGTTCAAACTAGGGTCGTTATCACCCTCTGCAGATTTGAGTGCACCATTAATACTGCCATCCTTCCAAATCTTGGCACACTCAAATACATCCCTTCCAAATTTTTCCATAACATTACCTCATAAAAATTCAATAAAAATCCACTTTTTCCCAAAGTCACAAAGGCACATAAAACAATGCAAAGACAGGGCAAGAAAAACAAACAAGGCACTATGCAAAAAAGAAGAAAAAAAAGGACTCAAGCACTCACAAAGCACTATAAGAGGGGGACCATGCACAATCATCAACTAAGGAAAATGACCATATAATAAATGGAACAAGTGGACCAAAGTAGCATAGGTATGACAAAAAGAGCTTGAAGCATCAACAATGGAGGATGACTTTTCACCTTCTCATTTGCAAAGATCCAAGCCTCTCCCTTATCGGATATTTTATTATTCAAAAAAATTAATAAAGTAGAAGGCTCCATAGTAAAGTAGTAGGTTGGTATGCACGACTCTAGCCCTCACAACTCCCTTGTTGGTCAGGCAAAGCAAAACAAGGGAAAGATAAATCATGTGCCCTTAGGATAACTATGCTAGTCAGGCAAGACCTTGTAGGAAAAATCAGACACTAACCCTAAATCGATCAAATTCTAATTGTTGACCACACACAACAGAACCCATATAGAATAGAGCCAACACAACAAACAAGAGAGCAAACCTTAAACATCAGTGCAGAATAAACCCTAATATTTAAATTATGTATCAATTTTTTTGTTCTTTTTCACCATTAATATTTGATTTGCACCACGTATTTAAATTAGGTGTTTTGCAAGTTTTGGAACCATTGCTTTATTTTTAAATCTTAAGGATCGCCAAAAAACACATTTATTGTAATGAAATTACATAGATGTTCGCACATAATGATTTTATATCACACAAAATAAGCAAATATGAGAGATCACATAACAATAATTGACAGTAGAGCAGAATACTAGATAATATAGCAAATCCACTTCGAGGAGAAAACCTCCACAATAATGCACTAAGAGTAGAATACTTAACATGATCCTCAAAGACTAACCACTACTTCCTATATATAGTCTATTTAGCCATGGTTATTCCATAGGCCGACCTAAATAAGAACATAGAGAAATGTAACAAGAATATAAATCAGGTATGTAAGCCGCAAGTCGACCACACATCCCTAAACACACCAAGGTTAAGGGTGTAGAATGGCCCTCCCCTTTAAAATAACATTGTCCTCAATGTTGAGTCAACTCTGGATGTTGCTGCACAAAGGATTCATCCTCCCAAGTGGCATCTTCACAACACAAATTCTTCTATTTGATCAGGTGCTTATTAATCATTTTAGACAACAACTGCTTAGTGTGCATTTGAAGGATCACCTCATGATCAAGAATAACTCTTACTTCCTCATCCAATTTTGGTAACTCAGTTTGAGTAGCAACTTTGTGTCCAATGACTTTCTTTAGGCATGATACATGAAATACTAGATGTATGCGAGTGAAGGAAGGATACTCTAACTTGTAGGCCACATTACTAATTTTTTGCAAGATCTGATAAAGCCCATAATACTTAGGGGACAACTTGTTATCATTTTTCTATTTCTCAAAGACATCTGCTTATATGGTTGTAAGTGAACAAAGACCCAATCACCAATGTCAAAATGTCTCTCACTCCTATGTTGATCTGTCTGTTGCTTCATGCGATTCTGGGCCATGGCTAAATTTTCATGCAAGCTGGTAAAGACCTCTTATTGATGGTGAATATGTTCTTCAACCGCACAAACCTTAAGATGGACCTTCAAGGTTGAAATGATTGATGGAGAGTGGTATCCATATAGTACCAAAAAAAGAGACATTTTGGAAAAACTGTGAACAAAAGTATTATACCACCATTTAGCAAGTGGCAACTAATGAACTCATTTATCTTGTTTATCAGAAATAAAACAACAGAGATATCCTTCCAAACATTTGTTGACTACCTCAGTTTGTCCATTTGATTGAAGATGATAGGATGAACGATGATCCAATTGGGTGCCCAAACATGCAAATAACTCAATCCAAAAATTGCTAGTGAAAATGGGATCTCTATCACTGACAATGATTTTAGGGGTACCATGCAATTTCTAAATTGTATTGAGAAAAGTAGAAGCTATTGTGCTAACAAAAAATGACTATGATAAAGAACAGAAATGAGCATACTTACTGAGATGATCTAATAAAATGATGATAAAATTTTGATCATCAGATCTCGATAACCCTATAATGAAATCCATAGACACCTCTTCCCAATGTTGGCTAGGGATGGATAAAGACTGCAAAAGACATGGAGTTTTGATGGTTTCTACTTTATTTTGTTGACAGATCATACATTCAGCTACATATTTCTAGACATCCCCCTTGAGTCATTTCCAAAAAAATCTTGTTTGATTCTATGATAGGTTTTTAAAAATCCTGAATGACCCTCAATTGGAGTTGCATGAAGTTCCTAAAAGCTTTTTTTGTTTAAGAAGAGAATTCTTACATAGGTATAATGTATCTTTATACCATAATGCATCACCCTTCCATGTGAATTTTTCAAATCCGCCCAAACCTTGCTAAAGATTCTGAATCAAATCATGGATAACACTATCATTGTCTCATTCTGATCATGTTTTCTCTATCCAATCTATATTCAGAATGGTCATAACACATAACAATGCCTCAACTGATTCATCATTCTTAGATAGTGCATTTATCACTACATTGTCTTTGCCTTTCTTGTAAACTATTTCAAAATCATAACCTAACATCTTAGCAACCCATTTATGTTGTTATTTAGATGACAACCCTTGTTTCAAAAAATATTTGAAACTATTATGATGAGTCTTTACCTGAAAGTGACGACCCATCAAATAAGGCCTCTATTGTTTGACTGCATGCAAAATGGCCATCATTTCCTTCTTATGAATGGCTTGTGATGATTTTTACCCTTCAGTTGGTGACTTTCAAATGCAAGTGGTATGTCTTCTTGCATGAGTACAACACTCGTACCATATCCAAATGCATCACATTCAACCACAAAAGTCTTGAAAAATCAGGGATGACCAACACTGGAGTGGTGCACATAGCCAATTTCAATTGTTCATAAGTCCTAGTAGTTGTATCAGTGTACTGAAATGAGTCTTTCTTCAACAAAGATGTGAGTGGGGCTGAAATGCTACCATAATTTTTGACAAACCTACGATAGTAACCAGTTAACCCCAGAAATCCCCTTAGTTGCTTGAATGTCTTAGGAATGGGCCAGTCCACCATTGCTTGGATTTTTTTAAGATCCACTTTCACTCTTACATGTGAAACCAAATGACCTAAATACTCAACCTCACAAGCTCCAAAAGTACATTTGGAAGGTTTGACATACAATTGATGTTGTTCTAAAATTGACAGTACATGTTTTACATGGTGCAAATGGTCTTCCCAATTTTTACTATAAATGAAGATATCATCAAAAAATACCAGAACAAATTTTCTTAAAAATGACCTAAAATAGTATAGATGGTGCATTTGTTAACCCAAAAGGCATACCAAAAACTCATAATGGCCCTCATGAGTCCTAAAAGCAATTTTATGTATGTCTTCATCATGGATCTAGATTTGATGATACCTAAAATGTAAATCTGATTTGGTAAAATAAAAAGCACTATTCAATTCATCTAGCAAATCATCAATGACACGAATAGGAAACTTATCTTTGATAGTGTACTTGTTGAGTTCTCTGTAGTCATGACACATCCTCCAAGTGTCATCTTTCTTTCACACCATGACAACTGGTGAAGAATATTCACTTTGACTAAGGCGAATGATTCTTTCATTAAACATCTCCTATACCATCTTTTCAATTTCACTTTTCTAGGTATAGAGATACCTGTATGACCTGATGTTAGGTGGTGTACTACTAAGAATAAGTTTAATAGCATGATCATGTATGTGACTAGGTGGAAGTCCTTTCGACATGTCACCAAAAACAACCAAATGGACATCAATCACTAGTTGCTAGATCAAAAAGTGTAGATTACTAAGTTGGCTGAACTTCTATAGAAAATAAGTGAGCTACAAATCCTTCAGCACCCTTTCGAAGAATCTTTATCATTTGATGGGAGCTAACAAGTTGTGGAGATTTAGTGCTTAATTCCCTTAGCTCAAATGTCATTCCCTCAAAATGAAAATGCATAAATAATTCCTAAAAATTCATCTTAATAGTGTCCAAATTGGTGAGCCACTGTACTTCAAGAACAATGTCAACTCCCCCCATGGGAATAACAAACATAATAAAATCCAACAAGTAGTCTCCCATGGCCAACTTAATACTATGGCATTTTTTTGAGCAGTTGATAGTACCACCATCTATAATC
Source organism: Torreya grandis (assembly GCA_037957365.1). Classification (NCBI taxonomy): domain Eukaryota; kingdom Viridiplantae; phylum Streptophyta; class Pinopsida; order Cupressales; family Taxaceae; genus Torreya; species Torreya grandis. The sequence continues at coordinate 170,724 of JARHVA010003478.1, read as the reverse complement.
ATGACCTAAAATTTTGAAGCGAGATAAATGAAACAATTCAAGCGAGCAGCCAACTTATTGTTGATGACGTTATGTGTGCTTCTAGAATCAATCAATACAATGACCATCTGTTTCTTTAGAAAACCCAGTACTTTAAGAGTTTGGGGAGTACTAATAGCTGAAAATGGGTGACAAGAAATAGTATGTTGAGAGTCTTCAAATTCCTCCTCAGGACCTTCTTCATCCTCGCCAAGTGCCTCCTCATTATCATCATCCTCATTGGCACCTTTGATGTAAAATAACTTCTTTTCAGCACAATGATGGTCTTTGCTTTATTTGTTGTCGCAACCATAACACAACCCTTTGGATCATTTCTCCTCAATTTGTCAAGGTGTCAATCTGGTGGGTTGAGGATATGATGGTGTTGAAAAGGTGCGATCATGATCAGTAGTGAAAGTTTTCCATTTGACCATCTCTTTTTCTTTTGTCATGTGTTCCCGTGGGATAGCTTCTGATACAAATGTTGGGTTAAATATTTGAACCTCCAATTAAATGTTATCTTTGAGGCCATCCAAAAATAGATCAGTTAAATTTTTCTTAATGATGTCTTCCACCCGTAAGGATTTTGAAACTGATGAATATAATCTTTCACAGTTCCCATTTGTCATAGTTTGGCTAACTCTTTGAAGTAGTTCTTAGAGACATTATTTTGATAATGAGCCAACAACTCATCAATGAAAATAGACCATGTAACTGGAACATCATTTTTTTTCTTTTGACAACACAATCAACGATACCAAATGAATTGCTCAGGTTCTATATACAAAGATGCCACTATCACCTTTTAAGAACTAGGAGTTTGATGCAGATCAAATAAATTCTCAATTTGAGTAATCTAAGTGAGATGATCCTTACCATCAAACTTACGCATGTCCACTTTGGACAACATCAGTTTCACACTAGAATTGAAGTTGTTAGTGTTGAGAGGAGGACCCGAATGATGAAGTGGAGGGTTGTTTGACTGTAATTGGGATGAAAAAATAGCCAACTAAGCAGTCATATAATTTACTTGAGTGTGAACCCTATTAATCTTTTTGTGCATCCCTGAAACATCAGTTTGTACTGCAACAAAGTCATCATACCGCACCAAGACCTTTATGTCAACCTGAAGTTGAGAAATCAATGAATCTGAAGTTTCAGATTTCATGTCATTCACAGAAGGAGTCTTAGGAGTTTCTTACCCCCCTTTTCTTCCTCGTGTAGAAGGATCGACCATATACAAACCCTAGGAGGGTTTTTGCCCTAAAAAAGTGTACTAGAAGATGGTACCGTTGTGATCGTCTTGCCAAGACGAATCTAATGACTATCTTTACGTACTAGGATTAAAAATTTTGAAATAAAATATACTAACAAAATATACCTTTTTGATCGTCTAATCGAAACGAATCCAACGACTACAATTGTGCAAAGCGAAAAAAATTCAGACTTTTTATTATTATTATTATTATTTTTAAAGCATTTCGAACAATACTAGGCTGACAGAAAAAATTAGTTCTTTCCAAATTGCAAGTTATGTTTTTTTCACTCCTTCCTCTCACAGAATTTGCACCTCACCAGATCTAAAAAAATGACGTCGTAGGGAATTCGCCCAAATCAAAGCTCTAATACCACTTGTAATGAAATTACTTAGATATTCGTATAAAATGATTTTATATCACACAAAATAAGCAAATATGAAAAATTATACAACAATAATTGACAACAAAGCAAAATAATGGATAATATAACAAAGTCACTTCAAAGGAGCAACTTTTACAACAATGCACTAAGAGCAGAATATTTAACATGATCCTCAAAGACTAACCACTACCTCCTATATAAAATCTATTTAGCCATAGTTATTCCATAGACCGACCTAACTAAAAATATAGAGAAATATAACAAAAATATAAAAGAGGTATGTAAGCCACAAGTCAACCCCACATATCTCTAATATGGTATTTAATGGTCTATAATTTATAACCATTCTTTTATTTCCCCTCTTCTGCTCAAAATGTTTGTTTGCCATAAGGCATAACAACAATAAGGAGAGGTAGATTTCTTAATAAAGTCATTTTCTTGGAGTTCTGTAATCTACTTTTCCATATCCTATTAGATAAATTTTATTTGCTAGAGAAAGTAATAAAGTGTAAATATTTCTCTCAGTTTGATTGCAAATCAAGATTTTACCAAATAAGAATCAAAGAATTTGATTGTGAGAAAACTTTCAGTTGTCCTTTTAGCGATTTCCAATGGACAGTCATGCCCTTTGGATTAATGAATGCTCATGTTTATTATCAGGCCCATATGGATGACATATTCAAAAGAACATCAGATTTTCTTTGTATATATATAGATGATATTCTTATTTTCAGCATGACTCTTGAAGACCACTTACAACGTCTTCAAACATTTTATGATCTACCCTATAAAGCTAGTATTGTCCTTTCAGAAACAAAAATCCAGCTCTGTAAAATAGAATGTAATTTTTTTGGAATGGTAGTCCAAAATTCAAAATTACAGGTCAACCGCACATCAAAAAGAAGATTGCTGAATTTTCTGACATCATGGATAAGCTTAAGCTTCAAGTATTTTTAAGAATGCTTAACTATCTTAACAGCTTTTAATAGGATGCAGGGGAAGATAGATTCATTCTACAAGAGTTGTTGAAGAAAAAGAATACTTTCAAATGAAATTCTAAACATTCTCAGGTTGTTCATAAAATCAAATTCAAGGTACAGAATCTGTCTAATTTGTATATTCTAAATTCTGACAAATTCATTGTATATATAGATGCTTCTGATCATGCATGGGGTGGTATTTTAGTTTGTATAGATAAGGGCCAGGAATATGTTTGTGAGTTTGCCAGTGGTGTGTTTAGTGAAGATGTTTTGAAGTGGATTTCCTCAGATAAAGAAATCTACGCTGTTAAAAAATGTCTAGAAAAATTTGCTTTGAAGATCATGCATTTGCCTCATTTCATCATCAAAACAAATTGTAAAAGATTTCTAACTTTCAAAGAAAATGATCACAGTAGGAAAGATGGTCGAGGTAAATATATCGGATGGCAAGATTACTTTAATTGATTCAATTATACTGTAGAACATATCCAGGAAAAGAAGAATGTGGTTGCAGATTGGCTAAGTAGACAATATCCTGTATCCATGATGTAGCAACCCGATCCAGGATTTAATCTAACCCGAATACTAAATAAGATATTTTCTAAAGTCAATGTGATGCTTCAAGGAGAAATTCTACAACATGGCTTAAATGAGGCCTATCTCAGAAGATTTAGAGTTGCCTCCATGATACTTCAGAGTATAAGCATTACAAACATTTCTGCAGACCGTAATCATGGACAAATTTTTATCCATCAATTAAATATTAATCTCCAACTAATCCATCTTTGTGATCTAGTCAGGCGCCCTAATCATAACTCGGCTATCAAAATGGGTCATCAAATTTCTCAAGATAATAATTGGACATATGCTTTTGTTCGAGATCTAGGAACCACTACAATCAATCCAGAAGATGCTTTGGATGAAGAAACGATTGTTAAGACAATCATCAGAAGACACTTAGTATGGAAATCCTACTTTTCTGTACAAGCGATCCATTTAGTCCTAGACAGTGGTCCCCAATGGACTATTCGTCAAACTTTTCAGTACAGATGTTATATCCATCCGATCACAATTGATGACTTAGTGATTGAAGCGGAAGCAACGTTGGACCCATAGCCATCTACTGAGGAATCTTCTGTCAGTTTAAATGCGTCGTTTAGCCTTTGAAGATAAGGAGGACTCTGCTTTTGTAAAGTTAAAGCAATGACGAGACAAACACCGCCCAAGCAAAGATTCCACACAGGTCCTCTCCCTTGCTATAAATAAAGGGTTTGTGTGGTGTTTTAGGCATCGAAATTTTTTGGAGTCTTAGTCTAGAAAGTCGAGTCTTGTAAGTTGTATGCTCTACGCTTGCCTAACTAGGATCCTGCGAATCAAAAACCTTGCATAAGTATTGTAATCTCTTTTGTAAAGTTTGAAGTTTAAAATAACATTAAAGGTATACCAAAAGTTAAAGGTGTAAGATTTATTTATTTCCATCCTCCTTTTTTTTGGTTTTATTTCAGAAAATATAGAGGTTTGCATACTCAACTTGAGTTTGTTTTGAGTGTCATTTTCTTAGCGTGCCCCCTGCTTATGAATAGGCTTAGCATAGGGTGCACGAATTGGGGTTTGATATTCATAGATGTTATTGATTATCATGGATTGCAAGCATGGTTGGATTATCAAATCCTCCATTGGCCGTTTCATATTGATAGACAATGATATAAATGATAAATCTGTCTAGGGCATGTGCAGAGATGTTTGATGGAACGACGATCCAGTCTTTCTGATTTTCATCAATAATTGCTCTTCGTGGACATTGATATAAATTTTTTCTTTCTTTTGAGCAAACTTTTCCAGCATCCTCCCATCATGTCTCAAATTGCGAGCTTTAAAACAAGGTTTGGCGATCCATCGAAATGTGCCCTGATTTCTTATTTCATTATGCTGATATTGGTATTCAACAATTGTCGCACATAAACTGAGTTATTTCATTTTGCTAGCACTTGGATAAAGAATGGTAATGTGTTATTTAACTTGACACAAATCATTAACTTGATAGCCTATTTGGTGTGCGAGATATGTGTTCCTCCGAGAAATGGCGTTGAATGATCTAGATTCTGAACTAAGATTTGAATATTTATTTCGAAGGAAGATTTATTTTGTAAATCATATATCAAATTGGAGTCCCTTTTCGCATCGGTCAACCCTTAGAATGTAGTAAGCAAAATGTGGAAGCATTCAAAAAGCACGCAAATTGTTTGATGAAATGCTTTCACGAAATGTATGGTAAGAGAAGTTCACTTGTTCATATGGCGTCTGTTATGTGCTTTAAAACCAACTGTAGTTTTTATGAGCAAAATAAGCCCTACTAATACATAAAGAATTGTATACACCCAAATTATACTTGCTGTAGGATGGAGTTTTGAGTGCTTTAGTATACAACGAGAGTCTGGAGCAGTCGTTGAGATTTTCCTTAAGTTCTAATATTTTAATATTTTGTTTGCTCGGGCTACACGCACCTCCAGATAATAGGATTCACTCAAAAGCAGCCAAATTGATCTGGGGATTTAGAGTTATCGATTGGATCAGTTCTAAATATATCTCTTTGCATATCTGCAGAGCAAAATGGAGAAAGTATGGTCTGCAGAGCAAGATGGAGAAAGTATGGCCAATACGCAACCACAATTATTGTTGATTTTGAAGGGTGCTTATTCTGAGTGCCTGCCATTATTTGTCTTTTCTTGCTTAAGTTATAGAAATAATGTCATAATAAGATAATGCACTTGCCTAGGAGTTTTCTATTCTGCACTTGCTTTGGAAGTAATAGGTATGGACTGCTTTGAAGCAAAAGCAGCAAATGATACCGGTGTATATATAACTGCTTTCACCACAAATTGTAAATGCCTCGCCAAGCACCCCAGTTTGGTGTTTTGGTGTGGATTTACATTTACAAGTAAATTGATCCATAGTCAAATCCCACAACGGCATGTCCTATAACAAAATTATATGAATTGTTATGATCCTCAAATGTTCAGACAATTATAGCAAAACGTTAAACCATGAAACATTTCAATCCACTCATTATATGAATAAATGTTTTAATGCCAATTAAAATGAACACAAAACGACACAAGTTTGATCCCTTCAAATTTTGAGGATGCATTGCGTTGATGGTGGTGGAGACTAGGTTTCTATTAGAGCATTTAATATATACCTCTGATTAAAGCTGTGAATGTTTCTCCTTGATATCTCTTACACATCACAATTAGACACAAATTAGGGATGAAGTATATCTGATCCCTGAACCATAGATTGTTGGCCTCCAAACCAAATGACCTAAAAGCTTACCTTGTTTCAAGTTTCATACTAGTTGCCATATGATTGGATCTTTCTTCCATTCTTCCTCTCCGCATGATAAGGCATCAACTATCCTTGTTCTCTTCATAGTAAATTTCAAAATTATTATTATTTTTCCTTTACTTAGTGGTACCTTTTTGGTCAAATGCTAACCTTGTTTTAGACCCAAAATTATCCCCCAATGGATACACTGCTGCTTCTGCTCCTATTTGTTATGCCTTTGATAGCTAGGCACGCTATTAGAAAGAGAAATCTAGATATAGGGTAGGAGAGTTTATATGGAATTCGTGAATACCAGTAAAATACTTATTTATGAAGAAGGTTCATTGAGCTGAAAATGTTCATGGATATTAACTGTTTACGTGCACAAGTCTAACGAGACCAAGAACATGGACAACAAGGCCTGTTAGCATGACAGAGCCTACATTACTAAAACTTGGGGGATTGTAATTGACCATACCAAAGGAGGCTAAGCACGAGACTTTGTTATGCAAGGCCAAATCTAAATAGATATATTTGTGTTTTTTTTTAAGAAAAAGATGGCACAAAAGGTTAGAGACTGTTTTGGGCAGTTCGTACAGTGGTCAGTGAGAAGATAAGAGTGAAAGCAACCCAAGTAGTATGTTGTACATAAACATAATATTAGAATTAATTAATTAACGACCCTTCAGTTTGATCGAGCAAAGCATGCATGCAGACTTTCTTTTCTTCTGGGTAGATTAATCCCCTTCACATTCTTCTTTCCATTTTGCCAAAAACTCAATAATTAGCAATTGCTCCACAAGGTGCAAAGGACATACCAATAGGGATCGTGAGAATGATCCTACAATTAGAAGGCAGTGCAGTAGAGAATGATATTCCACATACAAAAAGAAAAGAGTTTTGTAGATTTCTATTGTTATAGTTTTTCATTGTGAAGATTGCGGATAATAGAGCTCTGAGTCAAGCTTGGTATGAGAGACTCCAGTTCTTGTCACTTGGATGTTCATTAATGCAAATATGATGTTCATTACGTTGTGTTTTCCATTTTAGCCTTTACTCGCATTGTTGTCTTATGCGCCACTATCACTGCCTGACATATAAAGAATGAGCTTGATGAAAGGCTTAGGAGTAAATGCAAAACTAAGTATATGCCACTCGCAATCTCTGAATGTTTGTTGTTGGAAGTTTTCGAGCAGGCCATGGAGATCCATGAAAAAGTTTTAAAGAAAGTCTTAATCAGATGGTATAATTTCCTGTATTGAGAAATGCACGCTAGGGTGTGATGAAATTCATCAATTTTTAAGAAAAATATTGTCCTCACTTGGTAGTTAGCATCCACAAAAATCTTGCGGAAGAAACAGGTGCAGTAGATGTCCTATACAGTGAATTGGTATCTCTTGAACTTACAACTATGGGTATATCTAATCCAGAGTATCATCTTGCTTGGGCATCCAAAAAAAAATATATTATATCTATCTAAAGAATATTTCATAAAAAAAGTAGATGTTTAATTTTAACAAGGGGAGAGAGGAATATGGATTACTCAAGTTTAATGAGTTCCAATGCTAGCAAAGCCAGAACAAACAGCAAGCGAAAACTATTCAGTATAAAAAAAACCAGCAAAAATATACATGTAGATGCAAGCTGGGTTCAAAATTTTAACAATTAAATAAGATGAAACTATGATTTATAGCCCATTTCTCTTCTCTATGGCAACAATGACGACAATGAATGCATTGAGGCCAATCGAAATACAATATAGGCTGAATGCAGGGATTGAGATCAATTAAATTGCGGTATTGAGGGCAATTAAACTGCGGTATGGGCTGAATGCAAGTATTGAGGGCAATCAAAATGTAGTATAGGCTAAATGTAGGCATTGATGGCAATTAAAATGTACATGGTCTGCGGTATGGTGCACCTTCATTGCATTGCAATATGGTGAACCTGGAAGCCCCAATGATACATTTAAAAAAAATCAACTAATCACATTCAATAGTTGGACAAATGGATGGCTAAGATTCATGTAATAATCGATATAGTAGGTTTATCCTATGGTTTTCTCCTTTTCATAGAGAAGAAACGCCTGTATGAGTATGTATAATTATATATCTGTCCATGTCATTTACCTCACAAGAATCTATGTACACTTTTTTTCCAAATTTTAAACTTTGAAATGCATAATGGTGTCAAAGGAGTCTCAGTCTATGCATTTGAATATTAATACAAATTCTGGTAAAAAGGTGTACACAGATTCTTGTGAGGTAAATAATAAATACAATATCATAAGACTTCCTTATGCCGTTAGATTATTTATGCAGATGCCCTGCCCTAGCGACAAGGTGATAGCCATACTTTACATCACTGTACGTGATATCAATACAACTAGCAATGGCACATTTAGAAGGAGCCATGTTAATGCCGAAAGATATCATAAGGAATTGTAATTTTAGATGTAAAAAGAGCAGTTCCCATATGGGTTGAAAAGAAAATTGTGTTTAATTTGATTGGAGATTTAGAGAAACAGCTGCTGGAAACCCTGGAAAATTGTTAGATTGATTGGCTTATGGTGAATGTAAAGGTTTCGTACCCAATGCACAAGGCTCAGTATATCAACACATGAAACCCCAATGCAACTTAGTAGAGTTGATCATTTACAAAAAAATGATCTTGGCAAGTGACAGTTTTACCCTACCCAACAAGAAAGTTCTTTAAATTTGTGCAATTGTGTTAATAAGAATTGAAGGAAAAAATAATAATAACATGACTAAAAAGGCTGGCCTATTGCAAAAGGGCACCTTCCTCTAATTTCAAGTAATAAATGTGATCTTGTTAAAAAATTCTTACGCCCACAATTAATTATTTCTGATCTTGTAAGGATATTCATATACCCCACAATTAATTCATATGCTTAACCGTTCATGGCAATCACATCTTCCCTAAAGGGAATACTTATTTACATTGTCATCGCATGGGCATGTAAAATTGAAAATGGTCAGTTGGATTAATGCCTCTGAAGTGGCAAGGTGTATTCGTGATCTGTCATACTTTTGGGTACTGACAATACATTCGGATGGCAAAACACCTTCTCAGTTTCAATTCCAAATCCATGTTCATGTTAATTTCCATTTGTAATCTTGGAAGGGTTTTTATTTTCCCTGCAATAAATTCAGGTCTTTGGGTAACCATCTTCTGATTTGGAAGTCCAACTAAATATTCATGACCAATGCATTCAAATACTTCGGCAATTATTTATACTCTGTCATTGCATGGGTATGCAAACATTGAAGACAATCATCAGAGTGATGGTATTCGCTGTGAGTCAGAAGAAGCTTATTTTGCAATGAGGCTTTGTATACAAAATAAATAGCAATTGCACATGAAAATACGTAATGCAGGGGCAGCTTCTAGTTCTTATCAGATTATCAATTTAGGCGATTCTGCAAAAGCGAAAGATAATAAACAAAGCAGACAATAGACATCATATAGCATACAAGTAACTTATACAAACGGCAAATTGGAACTACAAATCGACAACATCAGGCACATAATTTGATGCTCAAGTGTGATGTTGTGGATTACAAAAAAAAATGTTACAACAGCAAAATCCAGACTTAATCGCATGAAATTCCACTATCGCATTCTCATCAATTCAATATTCAAATTGATAGGAATTCACATGCTCTCAAACAAAAAGTTTGTTTTTTCCCCATACCAATTCCCATGAACCCGCACATTAATGATTATAATTGTTTTCCCCCAGGAGAATTATCCATACCTGACAATAATACCTTTTCATGAACTCTGGCGATCTTTACCTTTAGCTGGTGCAAAAAAATACCTACCAATTCTTCCACCCAAATGATTCCAGTTAATTGCCTCTCTTTTAGATACTATACAATGGACAGGCAAATGTCTACGCATAGCTATTTTAAGACAACGCAATTAGGCATAACATAAGATTGTGATTTAGGAAAAGCACTCTTGCACCCTTTCTTTCAGAGCAAGTACAATCACACACAAGAATGGTGGTAAATCTTAAGACAAAATTTGGCAACAAGATACGTAGGGTCATCTCCTTTTACTTGCCCATCAATTCCAAAATTCCAAATGAAAACACTGAAATTTTACTCTTAATAGACAAAAGTATATTATTGGATTGTGAAACCTATGCCCCCAGAATTCAAAAATCCTGTCCGGTTATAATATCCATTAAGGCTACAAAAATGTTTAGAGGTGGGTAGAATTTCTTTAGATTGTTCTTAACTAAAGATGATTAACTCTGAAATTGAGTATAGGATTGTGAAAAAGGAAAACTATTATTCGGTCCTGAAAAGACCAATCAGGCCTTAAAGAATTCTAATTCACCATCATATAATTTCAAACAAAGAAATACTGTGAAAAGAAATAAAATGCCAAATCCATTTCATTTTTTTAGGAGGGAATGGACGTAGAAACTGAATCTAAATTACATGGTTTCCAAAATTGGCTTACTCCTCTATGTCTCCAAATGTATCAAGCAGACGAAGCATATCTGTAGTTAGGGCATTTCAAACCTACTTGTAAACCACCATGACTAAAATACCCTTCATTTCCCACTTCCCATGTTTTTGGATCCTCTATTTGTTGCAGAATTAAACATTGTAACAACTTTCTTCTGGGCAGATCTCATTTGGCTATCTGTAGTCTGCTTCAATTTTCCTACACGAAGGCAAACTTTTTCCGCAATTGTGATGCAGACAAACCTTTAGCCTGCAAATTAAAAAATCCAATCACTGTAACAGGATATTAGCGCAACAGAATGGAAGAGCAGCAACAAATAAATTTCATCAATCAAACTACAACACAATTAATTAGACTCTTATTTATTTATTTATCCAAAACAAATTACATCAGATCTCTTCTTTTATTCTTCTATGCTACTGCCTCCCAAAAACATGCATTTGTCTTTAATCCTAAATAGGTAATAAGAAGTAGACTCCTAACTTGACTGATTAATTCTAAAAATAGCTAGCAATTCCAGCTGTTCCCTTAACTCCATTAAAATAGGGCAGTTAGGAAAATGGCTATTATTAGTAAACAACTCTTGAACAACAACTCCTAAAAATATTCTTAATTAGTCTACTACGACAAACAACATTTAACAATGGTTACATCATTATCCGCTTCTTTTAAAAATCTGAACCTCTTGCTTCAGAGCTGGTTTTACTTGTCTTCTTTTGTTTCCTCCATAAATCAACCAGGTCTCTTCTTGTGCAAATTTGCGTATACTTGCAAAAATAATTTCTGCCTTGCTTGCAACCTTAGTTAGCTAAATAAAAAATGATAGGATCATTCTTCACTGTAAATCCACTTAAGTCAAAACTGTAACTTTTTGCTTTCACGCTTACAATAGCCATCTCAAAAATGGCTCTCGCTTCCTCTTTTTTTGTGTTTTTGTGTTCACCTCCATGTTCTATGAGCAATCTCTCACGCAACTTGCAAATCAACCTCATTTCCAGATTGACCTTCATGCATGCAATCATTTACATGCCTATCATTTTTAAGAGATTTCCCAATCTCTCTCCTCTTGATGACACATTAAGACTACATCTTCTTTCTTCTCTTTATTTTCATCCTCATTCTCCATGTGATCCATTTTTACAACATGTTGAACATCTTCAGCTGCAATATCTCCATGCATGAAATCCATTGTCAATGAGTTTCTTTCAATTAGTTTCTTTCTTGTTTCTTCTCAACACTAGATGTCTCTTCTTCCTAGAGAAATTCTTTCATCTCTTCCAAGGCCTTCTTGCTCCATGAAACCTTTTTCCTTTACATTCCAACAATGCATGGTGTGATCGATGTCATCTTTCTCCTGTCTTTCTATTCTCTATGATATTGCGAAAATTCTATTCTCACAACCATGTCCTTCAAGTTTTTGATAAACTCTATAATATTTTTCCTCTACTTCATCCTCTGCTGCTCCATCTCTCTTTCCTCCTCCATGTCCCTAAATGTCAAGGCTAAAATTCTCGTTCTTTGAAGATACTTGTCCACCCTTATATCAATTTCTTCAATCATTCTTCACTATTGTCGAAATTCCATCTTTGCATCCATAGCCATAGTCACAACTCTCTTTGAGCTATTATATACTCTACTCAATGACAACAAAGGATGTCCCTCAAGTTCTCCATTTCCAACATCTTTAGATGCTTTGATACCAATTGATGCAGACAAACCTTTCTCTGCAATCAAAAAACTCAATCACTATATACAGGTTATTAGCACAACAAAATGTGAGAACAACAAATAAATTTCATCAATCAAATTACAACACAATTAGAGCGTGGTCTCATGGAGGGGGCAACTACAATTATCTTGTAGTTGCAGGTGGTCCTATGTAAATGTAAATCTAATAAACTACAAAATATTGAATATTTTCTTAAAAAATAGGAGCAGCAGCTGCATAAGAGAGAGATTTTTAAAGATGGGTAGCCACCGGGGGTAAGAAGTTGCAGCGACTGCAGAGAATTTTTAGTTACTTTAGAATTAATAAAAAGTATTCTATAAATATCTTTTTAATTTGGTTTAGATTCAAATTTCTTAGATTTTCTCTGCAGATGTAAATTTTGCAATTTTTGAAATCCATCTGACCATTTCACTGCTATCTACTCCTATAAAATCTCTGCAATTCCTGCAACTATTTTTGCAGTTGCAATATCATGAGACCAGGTCCTTAGACTCTTATTATTCATCCAAAACAAATTACATCACATCCTTCTTTTATTTTTTTGTGCTACTCTCTCCCAAAAACATGCATTTGTCTTCAATCCTAAATAGGTAATAAGTAGACTCCCAACTTGACTGACCAATTCTAAAAATAGATAGCAACTCCAGTTGTTCCCTTGACTCCACCAAAATAGGGCAGCTAGAAAAATGGTTATTATTAGTAAACAACTCCTAAACAAACTCCTAAAGGACCCTCAAAGGACTCTTAATTAATCCACTACAAAAAACAGCATTTAACAATACATTACATCAAATTGCCTTTGGGATTTTTTAGTAAAGCATGCCTAAACCCATAGATGAAAGTAGAGTTCCTGCTGTTGGGCTCTCTTGCAGTGGCAGGCTATGGGTTGTTGGTTGAACCATTGTGACTTTAATTTTCTTCATGAGAAATATTGGTGACCCAATCAAGATGGAACCTGTTAGAGCCACAGCTCCCACAAACAAGTAAAACCAGGACTAGTAATCTAAATGAACCTGGCTTCCGTTTTAAAGGAGGAATACATCTTCTTTTAGAATGGACCTTTTATTTCAATTAATCATAAAATAAGTAGTTGTATCATAGACTGCTTTCAAGCAGAAGCAAAAGATACTACAGGTTGTATATTTAACCGCTTTCACTACAAATTGTAAGTGCCTCTCCAAGCACTCCAGTTTGGTGTTTTTGGTATGGATTTACATTTACAAGTAAAATGATCCATATTTAAATCGCACAGTGGCATGTTCTATAACAAAATTATATAAATTGTTCTGATCCTCAAATGTTAGCAGATGGAAAATACAATCATTTTTTAATTCAGACTACAGAAAAACTTTAAACCAGAAACATTTCAATCTACTCACCATTTGAATCCATGTTTTAATGCCGATAAAAATGAACAAAAAACAGTACAAGTTTATCCTTGTTATCTCTTATACATATCATAATTAGACACAAATTTCATAGTATGTTTCTTTAATTCCTGCCAATAGAAGGTCTACTGAGCAACCCATTATCATGGGAAATGAGCATGCTTTATGTAGAATATTCTTATCCACTTTGGAATTAGGGATGAAGCATATCGGATACTGGAACCATAAAGTGCTGACTTTCAAAACGAAGGCCTTAAAACTTCTTGACCTTCTTGACCTTGTTTCAGGTTTCATGCTGGTTGCACTTGTTTGTGAAGAAGGCTCATTGAGCTGACAATATTGATGGATATTAACCGTATACATGACAAAGTACAAGTCTAACCCGGCCAAGGGCATGGCCAACATGGCATGTTAGCATGACAGAGCCCACATTACTAAAACTTGGGGGATTGTAATTGACCGTGCAAAAGGAGGCTAAGCACAAGACCTTGTTAAGCAAGGCTAAATCTATCTCTCTATATATAATGTTTGGATTAGAGTCAATGAGTATGTGCATCCTTAAATCTCTTTCTATACATATAATGTTTGGAGTAGAGTCAGTGAGTATGTGCATCCTTGCTTAATCTCTCTATATATAATGTTTGGAGTAGAGTCAATGAGTATGTGCATCCTTGCTTAATCTCTCTCTCTGGGACAAAAAGGGCAGGCAGACAGGTTCAGCAAGTTATTAGTTGCCAGAATCTGCAGGAACAAAAAGGGCGGGCAGACAGGTTCAGCAAGTTATTAGTTGCCAGAATCTGCAGGAGAACAGACCAGTTACTTAAGTGATTGGCCTCATGAAGAGAATGTCATTTAATTAGGTTTTATTTTGTCTCAAATAAGAGTAAAGAATAGTTGGTCTCATTTTTCATGGTGTTGGATCATTGTAATCAATAAAAATTGATCATGAGTAAGTTTTTTGTTAAGCCAAGCAACTTCACCAATGAACCAACAACCTTTGAACCTTTTTTTCTATTTTAAACCTGCACAAATACAATTTAATAATGCTCTGAAAAATGCCCCTTCAATTTTATGATACAATATAATGTGACGAAGTGCAGATTTAATTTTAAATAAACTTCATCCACAGGCAGAAAAGAAGCCCTAAAGGAAGTAATCAGGCATTAAGCAGTCTTGAATGCAGCAGGCAGATTATAAGAAAAATGAGATCATGGAAAGGAGATGCGGAGAAGTCAAAGATGGTGGCATCACCCAGACATGTGCCACCTGTCAATTGCATTGGCATAAATTAGATGTTATTTCCCAACTACTAGCCCCTCATTTTTTTAAATATTGTTTCCGAGGCAAGTTCAGCACTTGGTTGTTTAGCATCTTTTGCAAATATTGCATATGTTTGTCCCTTACCTAGTTCATGCAGGTGAAAAGCTGGTGTATTCGTGGTGACTGGCGTTAACGCACCTGCTATTTAACATTTTTTTTCCGTTAAAAACCGTAAGCTTAACGCCATTCAACGTGAAAATGTACGTGCATCATATGAAAGTAAAACATTTAACCCTCCCATTCATAGTAGAGAGCAATGCAAATAAAAGGGATATAAATATGTATAAAACTTTCTTTATTCACTTCTAAACTACATAATTTATTTCCAGATTTTGTAATACTGTAATATATTTAGGTAAATCTTGGGCTACGCCTAGAACCTGTTTTCCTTTCTGCTTCAGTATCAGAACGTCTGATAGAATCATAATAAACTTCTTGATATCTCTTTTGCTCAGTCTCAGTCTCTGCAGATTTCAATATCTTGTGCTCTTTTCCAGCAACAGATTGGCAATACCCAGTAATCTTCCGACGACGGCCTTCATTAAAATTACAGTTTGTTAAACTCCGATTTAGTAAAAATCATTAAAATCTGGCTATAATATGTGGATCTTACATATTTGGACAAACTTTCTATTTTTTTTTAAAAAAAATACTTACCAGGACCACGACTAGAGGAATTGGTTTTTTCCCCATGTTCAGCCACCACTTCTGGTTGATCATTCTTTCCCTCATCATAATCCAGAACAAGTGGTAACTGACTATGAAAAACAATAATATGTTTTGGTCACCCAATTCTTCCAAATATTCCAACTTTGAAATAAGACTTGCAAACATACTTGAACAACAGAAAATCACCCAACTCGATGATGTGATCACTCAAAAAATTTCCCCAACCCTGTGTAAAATCCATTTCGGTATTTGTGGCACATAATGTTACAAATCATCCTTTCCCACTTGGGCCTTGCAAAACCATGTTTTTGCCTATTTGGTTTCTGAGATTATGAACAAATGTTGGAGGAATACGCTGCGAAAACACAATTTACCAGACGTTTCAACTCTCTATAATTTTTTGCAAAAATGAAAGACGGTGTATCAGCAGAATTTGCATTGCATCATTGGTACCACGTTTTGCGTAAAGTCTCCCAACATGACTTTGAAGAAATATGCAGCGTCTTCTTCTTCAGGTTTGCTATCTTCATTTTCATTTGTCATGGTAGGTTCAATTGTGGGTATTCGATGTGATTGGAAAATAGAATGTCACTGTAACATGTAATTGTTCTTCATGCTTGAAGAAACTATTGAGATGTGTGCCCAATAGAAGTTCGCTACTTTTGGTGTTGATCAATTTAAAAAGATGTCTTTTAACATCATTTTTGTTAAAGAGTTTTTGTTCTTGCTCTGGAAGTGGGGCGATTTGCTTTGGAGAGTTCATGTGGATTTTTATTAGGGTTTTGTGGGTCTTTTATTGCACATATTAACCTTGTTAAATATTTATCCTATTTTTGCAAGTGGAGCGAACCACCTTGAAAGCTTAGATCTAGGATTTGAAAGCCTTTTTTTGTCTATTTTAAGCAAATTAAATATTTTGATTTTATTTGCTAATTTTTTGCGTGTTGGTGTGAAGATTTGAAAGAGTTTGTGAAGGGTTTGAAGAAAAAAATAAATAATAATTTTCAGAATTATTATATAATTATTTTGACAGGAAACTAAGGTTTTCAAAATTTAAAAGCAATTTTTGGTGACCTACCCATGGAAGGAAAATTCCAAAATTATTTTTGTTTGATAGCCATTATTTTTATGATCAATTTGAGCTCTTGTTTGCATCATAATTCATGAAGTTATGAATTTTTAAAGTTTTCCGCTGTTCGTAGGAAATAATAATTGTTGGGCACAAATTTGTAAGGTTTTCTCTCTGAATTAATTATTGCAGTAATTTTCTGAGTATTGATAATTGAATTAATTTAAGCTAGTGTGGCACTAAGGTTTGGAGGATTGAAACATTCATTTCATGCCCTTGCTTCATTTCGACAAGAGCCTTTAGTGACCAAATTCACCATAGATTTATTTTAAGATGAATTGAAGTTAATTTTCAGTTTGAAAGTGCAATTGCAGCAGCTAGAATTTGTTGATTTTTAATTTCAGACTTTCAAAAATTGTGGATTTTGATGAAAACCCATTTTTGGTTAAATCGTTCAATTTGGGGACATTACACCAACGTAGCCATGGCTACCTCACTGAGTCCAAATTCTTAGAAGCAAAAGGTTATGAAATTTACTAGTGATGGATCAAAGGACCCTAGCCATCATTGCAGCACATGCATCACAATTTGGACCAACAAGTTTGGTCGCAGTCATTTCTAGCCACACCTAAAGGAGTGGAACGTGTGGGAGAAACTTCAGCAAGTGTTTGAAAAAAAAAAGAAAATTTGCTCCAAAACAATGAAATATTCCATTTACATTAATGAAATTATATAATTAAAAGACAAGTATACATATATACCCGAAATTTATACGATCTATTGAAACAAATATCGCAAAAACAATTTAATCAATAAATAACCCATAATTTATGCAAACTATTAAAACACATGTCCTCAAAAACAATTTAATCAATAAAAACACGACTTGAACCATTATTATATCTGGAAGAAACAATTTCATTTTCTTCAAATTGAAGGGCATGCAATGGCAGTACATTGAATAATTTCAAGCGGCTACTTCCCCTGCTAAGCTTGAGGTTGGCCATGATGAAGTCCCCGCCTTCACCAGCAGCCATGAAAATGTCGAGGTCCGTAAGGCTGTGGATACCTTAGGGCTAATTTTTTTTTTCCTTGTTTGTATCGTGATTCATTAACTGGGTTCAGCGTATGTTTTTCACGGGAAAGCCTGTGTGGACTGTGGGTGCTCTCCTTGAACACTAATCTTGATTGAGGAACAACGCCGCATAAAATCTTGGACGGATTCCAAGTGTAGGAGATCACTGTTCTCTGCATCTCATTCGGCAGTGTCTCTGTGTCCGTCACGCAAATCGTGGAGCTAGCCGTAGGATTGGAGCTACTGCCTTGCCTTGTAGGGTCTCAAAACAGTGCAAGACATGGGGGTTCTGCTCACCAGAATGAGAGACTTTTTGGCTGCCCGATTCCCTGATTCCGCCATGGAACCAACAACTTAAAATAGTGCAATACCCAATATCACATGAAAAACAATCGTTATCCATTATTGTTATTACTATTTGCAGAAGGGCAGCTCAGAGGCAACAAAAGAAGTATATTAGGCATCCGTCGTGTAAAATTATGGGCTCTTTTCTCATCTCACCATAATTATATGTATATGTATCTGCATCTTCTATTTGTAATTATATACACTGAGTCACATGGTTTTTCCTTTCACTGGTACAACATTAGATACTTCTCCTTCTAGAACACCTTTAAATATAATTAATGTCCAAAAAAAACCAATTTTTTCTTTGAGAGGTCAATTGCTTTGTAAGTGTTTTTCTTTAAACTCTCCAATTGCTCTGTAAGTATTTTTCTTTAAACTAGATTATATATAAGGACACATGATAAGCGAAGTGATCAATTCCTCTAAAATTTTCCTTTAAATTGGGTTATACACTAGGTCGCATGATAAGCCTAATCTAATCATAAGATTGCATAAATTAAACATATATGAATGTGAGGGATAAGATTTTTGCGAGTGTAGCATTCATTTTTTTTATATTTTTCTCTTTGAAATTCACATATAAGCTTTATATTATTTGCTTGTTTTTTTTCCACAATTAAATTTTTGCAACTATTTTAATGTAAAACTGTTTATTGTTTTTCGTATGGTCAACAAAATTCTTATATCTATTTTAATCATTCTTTATATTGGTTTTTTGTCTTCTTTTTTATTCCACATTTATATTTTAACATATTTAAAATATTAATAATTTTTTATTTTAACATATTTACAATATTAATAATTTTTTTTTAAATTCTATACATTTAATATTTATATGTTACAAATATTAATTACTATTCCTTTACCAAAGATTATTGTTTTCTGGATCTAATTTTATTAATTTTTATTTACTATTCATTGTTACAATAAACTTACATTCTAGATTTACATAACAAAGTAAACTATGTTAGGCTACTATATTGCAATCTTACAATCCTATAAAGTTTCTTTTCAACTAAAATAGCATGGACTAGCCGCTACGTGGCCCTTGTTATTTATGGTTTTATGCACTTTTTAAATTCTCTTTAAATTATTAAAAAAAAATAAGTTATAATGAGAGTGATTCTATGAATTATTTTATTTTTGTTAAATATTTTGAATAAGTATTGAAAGAAATTTTTTGGAAGGAATCATATGTGAGTATCCCAATTGGTAAAAGAAAGTAGAAAAAAATTAATCCATGGTTTTTGCCCCCCATTGCTTTCATGGATTAGGAAGCAACAACTGCTTAGAAATTTTAGGGATTTAATTTTAAGAATTTTTTTTTAAAGCGGTAATAATATATTTCCAATTCCATAAAATTGCATTTACCAAATTGATAGATGCAGTGAGACCCCTACTTTAAAGTGAGGGTCATCATCATCATGGTTTAGTTGAAAACCACAAACATCATTCCATGCATCCTTCAATTGAAGGGACTCTCATCCCATATCATCATTGATGGAGTCAAGGATAGAGGTTAAACTAATGACTATCTTGTCCTTGCAACAGATTTGAGCAATTCTAAATACAATCAACTCTAACGCTTACGTCCAATGCCCATCTCACATATAAAAAACATGCATGCTCAATCTTCCTAATGAAAAAATATACAAAATAAAGAGGCCATTGATGTCTTGAATCAACTCGTGATCAATCCTACACTATTAAATATTCAAGAACAATCATGTTTAGGTGCTATGGCCTTCACTTGAAATAAATTTGTCTTCAATACCTAGTTAGGATTGTCTTACCTATTCCAATGGGAGTGCCTTAACTAGTAGGAGTGTTCGCATTTCTGGTTGACATGTTTGTGGGGCCCATCAAATCAGTGAAAGTCTAGTGCTCACGACTGGGCTAACGTTCATTAACAACATTTAAGGCAAACAAAAATAGTTAAGTTAAAGGACAATAGTTAAGGAAAACGATAACGGTTAAAGAAAACACTAGTGGTTAAGCCAAATGCTAGTTGAAAACTAAAATTTTAATATCCGTTGAACACTGACTTGTTACTTGCACGCCTTTCCTCTGTTCAAAGAGTATACTGGTTCTCATTTTCCATTATCTTTTCTACCTGTGCAGGATCCTATTTGCCATTACTCGATTCTAGAACCTGAACTATTGGAACATCTCTGATGAGACATTTTACTATACAAGTTGGTTAACTACAATGAATTGCATTGTTGAATCCCTGGCCCTTGAGCATGATATAAGTTCAACATCTCAAAAGGGCATATCGGTTTAGATTACGTATTGCATTTAGATTTGTTTTATGTTGACTATATTATTTTTTTGTATATAGATAAATTAGGGTTGAAGGGTCCCTTTCCCTGTACATAACCATATTTAAACATGCACACCCAAGCAAAAACCAATCATAACCAACACTAAACTACACAGTACTATAACTAGATCACTAAGTCAATGGCCATAAGCCAAAAAAACATATACTACCATAGACGAAACTAAAACCAGGTAACTATTCCTCCAAAATTTCGATGCAATCCACCAAATTCTTCTGCACCACTTTATGAAACACTTTCTAGCCACCCAATTTTTTGGATACCCCTCCTAGCTTTGCTATTTTTGCCAAGAGAATGTATGCAAAACCTCCTCGAGCCCACAGAGCCTCCACTCGAGGCGGAAGAAGAAACAGAGGAGCGTTCAAAGCCTCTAGATTGAGTTGAAGAACCTGAGATGCCACAAACCCCTAGATAGATAGATAGAATGCAGTGAAATTTTGAATTTCATTAGGATTTCAAACCTCTTTTTAAGTTCCCCAAAAACCCTACGTTCCACCCAACCTACAGAATCAACCGAGCCCTCCAAAAGAATAGATAGAGTAGCCAAACAACATCCCTCGACTACCTTCTCCATTCCAATATGTTGCTGTTGATACATGAAGTGCCAGGAAATTGGAATCTCCATTCATTTATCAGGGTTTATCACCAACATATTACGAACAAATGTAGCTGCCACCTCTGCATTGATGCGAGCCCTTTTGAATAGATGCAAATATTCCTACCCCAACACCCTTACCATTGCACTATGCATCAACATAGAGCCAATGCGAAAAAAATTTTAGAGTCGGGTTGGGAAGATAGGCATATAAAATGCCATATCCTAGGACCTTCCTCTAAATTGCAGGAAAGGCAACAAAGCTTCTCCCATTGTTTATATCAACGCCTAAGCACACTGACCAAAATCCATGCGAAGGACAAAGAAATAACCCCCACGACACATGACAGTTACATCCGCAGTCATTAATCAAAATTTAACCTGCTGCTTCCATCACTCTTTATAAAAACCCCCAATCTTTCTCACTTCTCTGCACAAATATCAGTAAGGCATGGTCTGGTTGATAAGTACCAAAGTTGGCCAAATAATCAGTGACCATGTTTATTTCCCTATAAATGTGGCCTATATCTCAAACCTCTATCTTAGCCAACCAAAATAAAACAATTTGTATAAAATAATTTAACCTCCAAGATTCAACACTTCCTTTGATTATGGCATGGATGATAATTTGGGAATCTCTTCCATTATGATTTTTGTGAAGCCACTATTGATTGCCATCTTAATACTAAAAAGCAATACTTGAACTTTGACAATGTTACAAGACCCGTCGGGAAAATGAAAAGAACTTGCCTTGATGAATTTATCGTGTTCATCCCATAACACACACACACCGCCCCCGATAGTCCCAGATTGCCTTTACAGGGACTGTCAAAATTCAATTTGCAAAACTTAGGGGGGTGGTATGTTGACTGTGTTGTTGATTGTTTGAAGGAATTAATGATTAGTTAGGGCATAATCATTCATGCAACACAGTTTATTTAATAGTTTCTGTAATTATGATATGATACATATAATATAGTGAATGCAAATGAATTCAACACATAATCATTGTTGGATATGCTACATATAAAATAATTTGAACTCTATACCTTGTATTTTAGCTTTATACCATAAAGAAATTTGAATGTTTGGAAATTTGACCCCTGTTGTGTGCATACAGTCAAGTATAGTTATAACCATCGTCAACATGAGCTCAGTAATTGACGATAGATGCATATTTAAGCATAGAACAGATTAAGATCCTAAAATAATTCCCAGCGAAACATACCATCGAGGGTTCAAGTAGTTAACAATACAGTCAATGCCTTGTTGTGGGAAGCAAAGTATATGAATGTGAATTCTGTTTGAAATAGTAATTGGCATTGAATGAATTATGCGTTCAATAAATTTTATGTAGCATATCCTAATTACACAAAGTATTCAATAAATTATGCATTAAATGAATGATTATGCCCCTGTTGTGCGCATATAGTCAAGTATAGTTATAACCACTGTCAACATGAGCTCAGTAATTGACGATAGATGTGTGTTTAAGCACAAAACAAATTAAGATCCTAAAATAATTCCCAACTAAGCATACCATTGGGGGTTCAAACAGTTAACAATACAGTCAATGCCCTGTTGTGGGAGGCAAAGTATACGAATGTAAGTTAAGTTTGAAATAGTAATTGGTATTGAATGAATTATGTATTCAATGGATTCTATGTAGCATATCCTAATTACACAAAGTATTCAATAAATTACGCATTGAATGAATGATTATGCCGTAACTAATCCATAATTCCTTCAAGCAGTCAAAAATATAATCAACATAATACTCCTCAGTTCTTCAGTAATAATTGTGCTAATGTGAAGGATGGGCATGTATAACTGTTTATTGTGGGCTTACAAAACACTTTTTGTGTTCATTTTTCTTGATAACTCAATCAAGTTAATAATAGAAGGCTCATGGAAACTCATTGGTTGTCTTGTTGACTGCTTGACCCTGATGGTATGCTTATTTAAAAATCATTTAAGATCTTACCCTGTTCTATCTTTAAAACTGCATCTATCTTTTGTAACTTAGTTATTCCCTTAAATGGTGATATGAATGGATGTTTTTAATGTTTAATTTCTTGTTGCTAATGGAAAGAGTGACATAGTTGGTGGATAACTTATTACTATGTTTCTCTCAATGTTATGTTTCTATTATTAACTTTATAAGTGTTCTGCAATCTCACAAAAAACACTAATACTAGGTATTAAGTTAAGAGAAACATAACATTGAGAGAAACATAGTAGTAAGTTATCCACCACTTTTCTTAATTTAGTACGCAATATTAGTGTTTCTTTTGGGATTACAAAACATTTAGTGTTCTTTTTTGTTTATAACTCTATCAAGTTAATAATAGAAGGATCATGGAAACCCATTGGTTGTATTCATGACTGCTTGAACCTGATGGTATGCTTATTTGAGAATAATTTACGATCTTACCATGTTTTGTCTTTAAACCTGCATCTATCTTTTATGACTCAACTCATGCTGAGGATGGTTATAACTATTCCCTTAAGTGATGATATGAATGAATGTTTCTAATGTTTGATTTCCCATTGCTAATGGTTCAAGAGAAAGAGTGACATAGATGATGGATAACTTACTACTATGTTTCTCTTAATGTTATGTTTCTCTTAGCGTAGTACTCAGTATTAGTGTTTTTTGTGGGATTGCAAAACACTTATTGTGTTCTTTTTTGTTCATACTCTATCGAGTTAATAATACAAGGATCATAGAAATTCATTGACTATATTCATGACTTCTTGAACATAATGGTATGCTTATTTAGGAATCATTTTAGGATCTTAACATGATCTATCTTTCAACCTACATCTATCTGTTATGACTCAGCGCATACTAAGGGTTGTTATAACTATTTTTTTAAATGGTGATATGAATGGATGTTTCTAATGTTTGATTTTTTTTTGCCAATGGAAATGGTGACATATTGTATTATTAGTTGGCATTTGAAACTTTTCATTTGTAGCCTTATATGCAATATGTTCATGCAATGTATGGTAAAGATGTACATTGTCAGTTTTTGATTTGCTTACATCCTCTAAGGATAACCCTATGAAAGTGTTGAGGTTAGGGTATGCTAAATTCTTTTCATTAACATCAGATGATTATATGAATCTTGAAGATGCTTATGTTTGCTAAATGTTTTCTTTTTTTGTATAGGATTATGGACAACATATATGTCATGTGTATTGCTATTTGCTATGAGACAAGCAATGTGTGTTTCAAATATGCATATATTGTTTATGGTCCAAGGAAAGAAACGATAACCTTTAATTTTGCTCAAGTAGCAAATTGAATGGTTTATAATATGTAGCTCTTCTTCATGATCTTATGACTTTTTATGATCAAAATGTAGAGAATGTAGTTGTTGAAAGAAATTCTAAATTAATGTGTGACCAAATGTCTGGTAGGATTTGTGTAAGAGACGAGAAGCTGACCACACATCATTGACATGCATAGTCACTTTTGTGGTAGTTTGTCGATGTGAAAATCAAATATGTATAAGATGTTGGGGATGTAAAATCAACAACAAGATGGGGTAGAGAAAGTAGTGGTGGTGTTTCATCTAGTGATACTATCGTGGTTTCACCACTTACGTAGTTATAAGACATTATTAATGAGCCTCTTTTGCTAAATTCTTTTCATTAACATCAGAGGATTATATGAATATTGAATATGCTTATGTTTGCTAAATGTTTTCTTTTTTTGTATAGGATTATGGACAACATATATGTCATGTGTATTGTTATTTGCTATGAGACGAGCAATGTGTGTTTCAAATATGCATATATTGTTTATGGTCCAAGGAAAGAAATGACAATCTTTAATTTTGCTCCAATTACTGATGGTAGCAAATTGAATGGTTTATAATATGTAGCTTTTATTCATGATCTTATGACTTTTTATGATCAAAATGTAGAGAATGTAGTTGTTGAAAGAAATTCCAAATTAATGTGTGACCAAATGTCTGGTAGGATTTGTGTAAGAGATGAGAAGCTGATCACACTTCATAGACATGCATAGTCACTTTTGTGGGAGTTTGTCTATGTGAAAATCAAATATGTACAAGATGTTGGGGATGTAAAATCAACAACAAGATGGGGTAGAGAAAGTAGTGGTGGTGTTTCATCCAGTGATACTATCGTGGTTTCACCACTTACATAGTTATAAGAAATTATTAATAAGCCTCTTTTGCCACCTTTCGAGTCAGAGTTGAATACAAATGATGAACAACATACACCATCATTGACACTATGACCACAACATGTTTCCAATGATACCAGATCAGATATTGTGAGATGCTCAACGTGCAACTCTATTGTAGAGTTTAGGGGGACTCAGGAGGGCATACATGTTAGTTTATCGTAACTTTTTTATTTATTTACAGTATTGACACTATGTGTTGTGCATAATATTGGGGCATTTTTTGGGGAGTAGGAAAGAGCAAAAGAATGCATGTAGAAGCAATGAATTGAGGGTTCTCTCTTGGTAGAGAGCACTTACTAGGCCAAGTTTTAATCATTATTGTAAATGAATGAAAGTTTCATTATGCGCTTCAATTTCTTTTCGCAATACTTAAATGTTACAAGTGATATTAGTGTCTTATTACACGTGGTTAAGATAATAATGGATACAAAATTTAATTGATGATAATGATTGCATCGTCAACAAGTGTTTCCATTGGTAAGCTATTCCTTTATGTAAAGTCAATAAAGATGGGCCTTGTATCAAGGATGTAATCACTTAGCACATAAATCTTGGAAGTATCATTTTGCACATTTTGTAGAACCCCCAATTTGGGCTTCACTCTATTATTGCCAAACCCATTAAGAGTGCCAACAAGCTACAATATGATTTTATTTTATTTTATAGATTTTATATTACCATCGACAATAAATTGACAACATAAATAAAATATAACTTAACTTTGCAAGTAAATCATCCATGTTAAATATTGCATGTGCCATTAAATCATCCATACTTGATTTAGCTAATTGAGCACACATGGTGTTAGTAAAATTTTCAAATTTCACATTCTTGTCAAGGATGCATATTCATATTTTGCAAATTTCACAAAGTAAAATAACTACAAAGTTAACAACTACTGTGAATAGAACCATATATGTGTAAAAGTCAACAACTACCATGAAATGAACCAGAGTAAAGGATCACACTAATTATGATCATTCTTATCAGCGAGTTGGGAAGCATGGATATGGTGGGAGTTGTTGTAGGGCAAGTCATAAGATGGATTGTAAAGTTTGTCCACACTTTGATCTCTTCCTCATAAATTTTCTTTTGTCTTGTGTTATTATAATGTTTTGCTTCCAAAGCAATAGCCCTAGAACTTGTCATACCTTCATAAACTCTCAGTGATGCAATTTGATACTGAGCCACATCTGGGCCTATAGTTTTGCTTTCCTTACACATTCAATACAAAACTTTAGCTCCTTATTCTCATTTGTCAGAGACGATATGGTTGTATTCATTCCTACAACGCTTTCCTTCAAATTGTCCTCCCTTTCTTTGCTAACCTTTTCCCATTTCTCTCATACATCCACCATGGTCTTCAAATGCCTTAGTTTTCAACTTTAGTCTTAGGATGTTAAGATGAAGATCCACCTCTCACTCACTAGTCACACCTACCCTCTTGAATGGTGGTGAGGTTTGTGGACCATAGCTTCAAGTAAAAGACCCGACACAAATAGAGTAATTGTTTTTCATGATGTTATCCAAACATATTCATGCCAAGAGATTCGTGAATCATTGTCATGGTTACATAATTAGGCACAACTACACTAATTGCTTCAGTGATCTTTTATGCAATGACAATGATTCACAGACTCTGACAGTTTGGTAACTCCTAGAGTGACCACATTAGGCATCCATACCTTACTTTTAGATCCTCTACGGAGTAGATAAACCGTGGGATTGACAATTGTTGGTATGCAAGAACCTTCTCATTATTTCATCTCATTGATCTTGATATTGACATGCCATTGTCATATAGCTTTCCAATCAGTTGCCCTAATCTCTTCAAGAGAGATAAACAAGGGCATTGGTATTGAGATTTGTAGAGCCTATCCCCAGTCCACATGATCTAAAGCCTAGAGTGCCATGCCACTCTTCTCAAAACTTCAACACCAGTCAAACTTATGTCTTCACT
Organism: Torreya grandis; assembly: GCA_037957365.1. Taxonomy (NCBI): domain Eukaryota; kingdom Viridiplantae; phylum Streptophyta; class Pinopsida; order Cupressales; family Taxaceae; genus Torreya; species Torreya grandis. The sequence continues at coordinate 143,541 of JARHVA010003478.1, read as the reverse complement.
TGATCCGAGCAACAATTCGAGGACCCTTTGGTGGCAGTCAACTCCTTGACTTTTGTATTGTTTCATTTCGTTTTGTCCCCGGTGGCAGTTAGGTGGCAGTCAGCTCCTCGACTGTTGTATTGTTTTCATTTTGTTTTGGTCCTCGAGCGTTGCATTATTTCAATGCTGCGAGCGATTATATCCTCGAGCATTGTATTGTTTTAATGTTGCGAGCGATTATATCCTCGAGCGTCGTATTGTTCAGTCGTCACCGTTAATTCCTCGAGCCACACAATCCCCTGAGGTGGCCTTCAAGAATATGTATAAATGTATTTTAACTCGAAAGGGAAAGACAAACATCTCTTCTCAGAGATAATCGTATGTTTTGGTAAGACATCTCTTCTCAGAGATAATCGTATGTGTTTTGGCAAGACATCTCTTCGCAGAGATAATTGTATGTTTTGGCAAGACATCTCTTCCCAGAGATAAGCCTATATTTGTATTGTGATCTGTAAGTAATACGACGTCTCTTCTCAGAGAATTCATTGTTATTGTGTTGTTTCTGTGCTATTGCAATCTTCATCAACCAGAACTTCTGAGTTTTGGATCAGTGGTATCAGAGCGGTTTGTCTTGAGAGTGTATGTTCTCGAGGACGAGGTCAGGATACAGGAAACTTGGGTGGGAAGCGATAGAGCTTCCAAACGCTCCACCTGTGCGCCCCAAACGACCTCAAATGGTGGACAACACCGAGACATCCGATCTTTTCAAGGAAATGGTGAATGAAGCCCTCCAGCGGCAACAAGCGCAGATGCTCCAACAATTTACTCAAATTCTTCAAACACTTCCGATGGGAAATTTTGGCTCTGCGGCTACACAGCGGGGCTCCTCATCAAGGGAGTTTCCTTTCAGTGCCCCAACACCCTTCAAGGTTCAGGTAAATTTTGATATTCCCACATTTGAAGGCAAAATCAACGCTGATGCGGTGGAAAATTGGTTGGACCAAATGTGACGGTCCTACTTCTCGGTAAATAAGTTCACCGATGGAGAAAAGATCACTTTTGCTCTTCTGAAATCATCATTGCCCATGAAAAACTGGTGGGAAGTATACAAAAAGAGGTTCAATTCGGATATCATTGGCCTTAGGGTGGAACCCACCTGGGATGATTTTACAAAAGCAGTAAAAGAAGAATACTATCCCCTCGGCGCGTATGATGATCTGTACATACAGTGGCAACAACTCCACCAAGGAAAGGACCAATTTGTGCAAGATTACACAGACGCTTTTCATTCTTTGTCTGCAAGACTGGGCATTGAAGACAGTGAGAAACATAAAACTCTCAAATATCGTGGTGGACTACAATGGTACATCCGGGGGAAAATGGAACTCTTCAATTTGAAAACCCTCGGTGAGGCATATAAATTTGCAGTGAAGATTGAACAGAAGCATGGCAGGAAGAATCAACTTTCAAAAGGGAAAAGCGACAAGGAAGGTCAAACACGAGGCCAAAATTGGAAGCAAAAGGAAGGAAAGACCGGGAAGTGGTGTGGTTATCACAAATCTGGAACTCACTCCAAAGAAGAATGTCGAGCTATCAAATCACTGCTTTCTGAGTCACCATCCACAACATCTACTGCTCTACCTCATACAGACCCTGCAGTCGAAGAGGCTGAAGAAGAAATTATAGATGCTGATCCTGAAGCCATTGTAGCTTCATCACAGACACATGACGAGATGCTAGATGACAAGGAAAGGTTGTTTCACTCTAAGTTATGGGTGAAAGGTAAGCCTCTGCATTTCATTCTTGATAGCGGAAGTCAAAAGAATTTAATCTCTACTAATGTTGTGAAAAGCCTAAATCTGTCCATGAAGCCTCACCCAAAACCATACAGTATTGGATGGTTGAGCCTAGGGAGAGACCTTCGTGTCACCCACCAATGTCTTCTCTCATATGCAATACAACCTTTCCAAGATGAGGTCTTATGTGATGTGGTCAATCTAGATGTTTGTGATGTACTCTTTGGTCAGCCATTCATGTATGATCAACATGGTATATACGAATCAAGAACTAGACGGATCACTCTCACTCTTGGAACACGGCGCTATAGGGTACCAAAAGTACCACCTTCCACATTTGTTTCTCTACTTAGCGCCAAGAAATTTGTTTTCATGGTGGTCAAGCCACAACAATCCAAAAGGGCCGATGTTACAGCCCTGACAACACAACAACAGAAGCAAATAGATACCGCCCTGAAGAAGTTCACAGCGTTCCATCCACAGACTGATGGTCAGATAGAAATGGTGAACAATCGGGCCCTGCACAGTTCCATAAACCACAGTCCCTTCCAAGTGTGCATTGGGAATCAAATCAAGACACAACTACCACCCCTGATGGGGAACGGTGACGCAATGGGGACCATTGCTTTTCAAGGAAGGAGGAATGATCCGGGCAACAATTCGAGGACCCTTCGGTGGCAGTCAACTCCTTGACTTTTGTATTGTTTCATTTCATTTTGTCCCCGGTGGCAGTTAGGTGGCATTCAACTCCTCGACTGTTGTATTGTTTTCATTTTGTTTTGGTCCTCGAGCGATCATATCCTCGAGCGTTGCATTATTTCAATGCTGCGAGTGGTTATATCCTCGAGCATTGTATTGTTTTAATGCTGCGAGCGATTATATCCTCGAGCGTCGTATTGTTCAGTCATCACCGTTAATTCCTCGAGCCACACAATCCCCTGAGGTGGCCTTCAAGAATATGTATAAATGTATTGTAACCCGAAAGGGAAAGACAAACATCTCTTCTCAGAGATAATCATATGTTTTGGCAAGACATCTCTTCTCAGAGATAATCGTATGTTTTGGCAAGACATCTCTTCCCAAAGATAAGCCTATATTTGTATTGCGATCTGTAAGTAATACGACGTCTCTTCTCAGAGAATTCATTGTTATTGTGTTGTTTCTGTGCTATTGCAATCTTCGTCAACCAGAACTTCTGAGTTTTGGATCATCACTTCAATCATGGGCTCATTTAACCCTTGGGGTACATCAGATATCCACTACCTTGGACCATGAGGGTTCCCCTTGTTCAACACAGAGTTTCTTCCATCAATTTCGCATTGAAATAGAACACCACATCCCTTGGGAACACTGTATGTCAAATTTACTCTTTGGGTTTGAGACTGAGGACTATTTTGTGTACAAATGCTTTCCTTATTATGAAAGAAGATAATTGCTCTTTTGCCTCTTTAAAGATTCACTCGGCTCTTTCCAGACACTCATGGCTTATGAAGACCAAAATTACTTAGCCCTCGTCCTCTAGGAGATATTCGACCTTCACCAACAACTTTTCAAAGATGAGTCCCCCAAGGGGGCCTACACCAAGGTATTCACATCCCACTTCCAACCGTCTCACACCATCAATAAGAAGAGACCTCATGCCCAGATTCCAAACTTATATTATAGACCTGCAAGACATCAAAACCTAATAATTTGTGTGGCCTCAAACCCATCACACACTCCTTTACTACTTTTTAGTGTTTTAAGTGTTTCTTCATGGCAACATCACTTTGAGTGTTTTAAGTGTTTCTCTATAACAACATGTTCACCTCATCATATGAACCACCTTTTTATCTTCAAAATATCGTATTTAGTAGACTAGAACTTTCTAAATACTTTTTTCAATATATATATATATATATATATATATATATATATTTTTATCGTTGTTCTTATCTTCTTTATATTATACCTTTCATAATCCCATAAACTAATATTAACTTTTAATAGACATAAATATAAAAATAAAATTGATGCTAATACGTATCAATTGTGAAAAGGATTTGTGCTCTCCTATCTAGAACAATATGGCATTTTGCCTCTCTTCAGAATGCAACAACACTCTTACCTGTCATCTATCCCCTGGGATGGAATATTTGTATTCAGATGACGATATTGCTTCCCTTTCAAATTCCTTTAGTACATTACATCTCGAAGATCTTTACATCGCATATGAGCACCCCTGCAAATTGATGCCTGTGCCTGTTTTTTTTGTGTTTTAAACCATATGTGACGGTCAACAATTCTAACAGGCCGTAAAAGTTTACAGCCTGAATTCGCAAGCCTTAAAATTTTATGGTAATTCTTCATTAAATATATACATACATTAGATAAAATTCTATTAATTGTTAGATTAGATACTATTTTTTTAATGAAATATGTTGGTTTTAAATGGTTTTACAGGGACCTAAAAGAGCTGGCCATCAACAAATTTTGAATTGACAGGCGTAGTTAATTTGAATTACAAGGCCTGCATTAGAAGTACAGTACGGCCGATCTGAGAGATATTACCATCAAAATTTTGACAACACCATGAGTTCTAAAAATTGTAATACTAGACAGACCAGAAAATTTTAAAGATATTACAATGTGTCAAGTACAGAGTGAATAGTCTGGGATTCCAATTCAACTAAAAGCATGATAGAAGTACATAATATAAAGCATACCATTAATCATAATTATATAAAAGAAAATATTACTATTATTCTTATTATCCACAGCAACTATGAAACCTGTTTCTAGCTGTGCTTAGGGATAATAGTTACCATGACGCTGTTGCTCATTGCCTTCAATCTTAAAATAGTAGCTGAGATTATTGCTATGTTGAACAGTCTAAGATTTTACCCTTCACAACAAACTGCTTTCTAGGCATTCAACAAAGTAATCTAGATTGAAAAGAATAGCGACTTATCAAGCAGGAGGAAGAAACCCCAGAAATTACCCACTTGCAACAAACTATCAAGTTGAAAGATTTTTCTGTGTGTGTAGGAAAAAGCTGTCTCTTCTAAACTATCTGCTTCCAACTCTCGTTTACCATCAAGATGGACAAAGGAGAGTTTGATCTCCACTCTGGGGATTGAAGTTGAAGATCGCTGTATTGTTTCCACCAAATCATGAAGCTACTCTGTTCCAAGAAAATCACTGGAGAAAGACTCTTATCTTTGATCATCCTCCCAACGTAATCTTCAAACTCAAGGCTTTCTTTCAGTTGGGCATTCGCGACTTGATGTTGGTCTTGCTGTTGTTGGAGACTTGCTAAGGCTTTACAAGCCTCTTCTAAACGAGCCCAAAAACAGGAGTCCTCAGTTAAGGATGCAAACTTTGTGCGAGGCTTCTTATCTCTACCAATGCGAGTTTGGTTTTTTTCTTTCAACCATTTCTCAAGCACCATGTGACGGTGGGGTCTAACCCCTTGTGATAGATAACTTCCATTGCCCTTCTGCTTGTAATAGTAGTCTACAATGTCCAGAGGCTCCACAAGTTTCCTGTATGTATTTCCAGCATTAATCCATTTATTTTGGGTTTGGAAGTCACTAGGCAGCTTATGCTTCTCCACCTTGTCAACCATCTCATCCCAAAAAATTTCCAATTTTATTCTATAATTATTGGCATCAATATCTCTCTTGTTACTTTTCTGTTTGAAAGAATCATAGTAGCCAGGGCCATTTTTCTTACAGGTCCTCATTTTGTACCATTCTAGCTGTGCCATATAACTTTGTTGCATGCTCAGGTCGTTATTTAGTTTTTCAATGTTCATGTATTGCTCGTTTTTCACCTCTCCAGCTTTTCTGAGGGCAAGAAGTGCATGCTGGTTCTGCTTAAAAATCAAAAGTCATCACTGTGAGTGTCTAAAAGAAAATAACATTGAGAGGAAAGAATCCAGGGAATCAAGAAACTTCCACAGCTATAGAACTAAATGGTAAACTGGAACTACTAATCAATTTTCAGATATTGTATCTATGTCTTACACAGTAGGAGTAATGAGATTACCTGAGCCCCAACACCCATTGCTTCCAATTCCAGTGCTATTCCCATCTCAAAGGAGGAGTCTGCGACAAAGTCTGCAATTTTCGTTGCATTTAGTAAGTATTCAGTGGTATCTACCAACAAATGGCCATACTCTGTGTGCTCTGAAATACAGGGTCCTGCAATTTGATCAAAAGACGTTCCTTCTTTGCTTTGCATGGTGAAATGTAGCATCTTCAGGACAGCTTCAGAGTCCTCGATACAAGCTGCACCCTGGGTTGAACAAAACATATAAGTACCGAAGGGTTTATATGGGCTTCTAAGGCCAGAATCTCCAGGGTAATTGTTTGCTATTGTAGATGCACACTTCAGAACGTTGTTAACGAGATTCCTGCAAGCCTCTCGAATAGAAATATGTGACACAGCAACAGAGTTAACGCCCATTATGCTCCGCCAATGAGGCACAATTGCATTCAATGGCTCGGTAATTGATTCAAATGGTGCAAGGAGCATCCTAGGGACAATATCATACATGGAGACCACATGACAAAATTTGCCTGACCAATCTTCGCGATCAACTGCTTCCCCAAGTCTAGCATCTCCAACCAAAGGAGAACCAAATGTAATGCAAAAAGGAGAGATGTGTCTTTCCCTCTTTTCCAGAATCCAAAGAGTGGCCAGGGTTGCAACTGCACCTCCTATGGAATGACCCACAATTATAATAGCTTGTTCTTTTTTTTGTTTCAAAACCCTCTCCATCTGACGTAACAAACACGTAAATAGTATTACTTTAAAATCTAAAAATTAGGATTGCTACTAAAATAAGTAATATAGGTTCTTTCAGTTACACTAAACAATTGAGTAATAACTGGTTGTCAATATCTGGTTGGCATAAAATTATGGAACTTCTGAAATGTACACGTGATGGGAGCAGTGAGCACACCATAGAACTACTGAAAGGTACAATTTTGGGTCACAACAATAAGCGACTACTGGAATGTACAAATTTTTGGGGGCTCTATGCTTACCAGTTTTTAAACCTGGATGTTTTGCATTGTGATGCTTATCTCAACTCTCAACCACTTAACCACACCTCGATGAGCAATGACACTAACAGTTGATTTTCACTTATAATTGCATTTAAATAAATAAATTCTGGAATAAAATTCTTCCAGATTCATCCGTGTGAAATTGTTTTTGTGCAACATTTCGGATCCCGCTGCTGGATCCATCTTCAGGATAATAAGTAATGAAGCATCCATCTTCAGGGGAATAAAGACTTTAGGGGGGTAGGGAATAAAGAATGAAGCATTGACTTCATTTCTTATTCACCTGAAAATGGATCCATTGGTGAAATCTGAAACATGAGACAAAAACAATTTCACGCAGATGAATCCAGAAAATATTTATTCATTATTTCAAGCAGATGAAGCCAGAAAAAAATTATTTATTAACTGTGAGGAAACCAAGCTTAAAATAAAACCTGTTCTTTTTTCATTAACTGTGAAGAAGCCAAGCTTAAAATAAAAACCTGTTCTTTTTTCATTAGCTTCACCAAAAGTACTTCTACTTGGTTAGGTAAAAAAGAAATTAATTGATACATGTGTTAAATGTGCTGTAAGTATGAAAAACTTGTGACTGCAAAACTTTATCACTATAGAAAGACAACGAGAATAAACAGGCATAGATTACTGCAAACTTTATCACTATAGAAAGATAACGAGAATTAACAGGCATAGATGAGTGCACAGTGCATAATATTAACAAGAATAGTCATAAAATAATAGACGGATCTCAAAGCTACTTGACATTTATCATAAGTTTCTAGCCATCCTGTTTTGGGATGATATCTACTGCTCTTAAAGTTACTGAATTTCCTATACCAGCACCTTCAGTTTCCCGAGTGACAGATTCGTCCAATGCAAGGAAGTGATGTTAATCATCATTTACAATTTTCATATTCAATGGCTTTAAGTTTTACTGAGCATAAGGTCAATAAATCCTTCAATTTCAAATATTGTTAACAGATATCTTTATCATTTAAAGAAAACTAACAATCTTAAATAACAGGAAATAGCGTATAATATTTTGTAAGAAGCAGCCATGATACATATAGGCAAAAAATAAAAATTGGGTGCTAGTCTGATCATTCAAATACCCCACAACCAAAAGAGTCAAGACGTCAACTGCAAAGAAAAATGCATTGAGTTCAAAACTGCAGGTGATTATGAGAGAATTATTTAGGTACGAGAACTTAATTTTGAAATGCAATAACAGGGATCTCTCATCGCAGAGCAACTTGATAACACAGAATAAAGGGTTTATTTACCCGGGCTTTAAAATCTGAACTTTGCAGGATATGCAGGAATCGGTTGAGAGCACCCTTGTGAACAAGAGCCGGCATATCATCCTCACCCTTGAGGCAGGCAGAGAAGACTGTGTTGCCATTCTGGATACTGCACTCTCCATATCTGCCATCACTTACCATGAAATCTTCTATATAAAGTGATGGGAAGGTCACATATACCACGCCGTCATATTCATTCACAAGAAAAGTGTCTACGTTATTTGTAGAAACTTTATGAATCTCTTCCCAAGACTGGTGCGGGATTCCAGACGATTTAAGAAGATCTGCAATCTCCCGACCCACAGTGAACCTATAACAACAAATCTACAAATTAGCATATGTGGGTACTATGAAAATCAAGTCCTTTCACCTTAAAAATCCTTAGAATTTCAGAAAGAAAGTTCAAATACCACAAATCAATACTTTTATGGTGAAAGTTTGAAACCCATTTAAATTTCATACAGAATGTTCGGATTTCTGTCGAACTTTGAGCACCCAACAAAAAATTCGAATTGCTTTACTACCATGCTCTTTTCTAATTTCCATAAAGACTAGTTTTATGAGATCCACCAAATATTAATAGCAGAATCAAATGTTTTGCACAGAAATGTCCTAAACCCTGCAACACAAATGAAAATTCACAGGCTCATACTCACCGTGGTGCTGTAGGCAAATCGAAATCCATGGTTTGGAACCTGCTTCTGGTTTCGCTTCAGAGTAGTGGGCATTTGAGCTCTGAAGGGAATGCCATCTATAAAGTAATGTTGCCTCCGCCAGGTCAACAGCATCTAAGAACTATTGAAAGAAATGTCTCAAAGACTTCGTACACAGAGGAAGGAGGAGAGAACATACACTCGTCAATGTCCACCAGGATATTAAATAAAAGTTTAAATTTAAAAACTTAAAAGGAAAGTCCTTGGAAGCTGTATTCATTTGAATTTCCTGGTGAAATTTTAGGTAGACCGTTAAAAAGTTTTAAGGATTATAACCAGTATAATCTCTTTTGGGTTTCTTTTTCTATATTAACTATATCACAATATAAAAGGAGGTTATGTTAAATGGATAGGAGTAAATAAAATTTTACATTATATATAAAGTTGATTGTTAAATTCAGTCATTGGATGGTATTATATATTTAATATTTGATTAAGGTGAAAATATATTGTAATAATTATTTTAATTTGTATTGTTGTGTTACAAGATTTGTAATTGAAAAAATTCTTCAAATACATTGTTGTAAGAGACGATAAATTGCACGTAGAATGGTGAGAGTATGAGAGTAGCAACAGAGGAGGAACAATCATGGGAGAGGGATGGTCAAGTAGATCAGATCCAACAAGAATCTCAGAAGAGAGTTTTTGTTGGAGATTCAGGATGCTAGGGGAGCTAGGGAAGCATTTATTGGGCGGCTGAGACTTGAGAGGATTCGCTTGAGGTCCCCCTACATCAAGTTACCCAGAGTTTGCTATAGAAACCAACCAGGCCCCTTTGGCACACAGTTAGAGCTTGAATGCAACCAATCTCCATTCAGATAGGCCTTCCACTGGGGAGATCCCTCTTGTCCAAATAAGTGAAGCTTCGAAGTGGAGTAAGGAGACGACGCTTGCTTCCAAAATGGTGGCTTTTGAAATTGGGGGTTTTCAAGCAAGTTTTCAATGCATGTGGTATCTTGCGTTGATTGGGAAGTTTGTTTGCAAGTTGTTGGCCATTAGCGTTGTGGAGCACTGGGTGAGTAGTAAATGGAGACCGGGCTATGATATTTGTTTCCTGCCAAAAGGTTTTTTTGCAACCATTTGCTTGTTAAAGGCCAAGAAGGAAGATATTTTGGAAGGAGCACCCTAGCTAATGGAAGGATTTGGTCTTTAGCTGCAAGATTGATGTCCTAAATTTAACCCAAATGTAGCAAGAAATAGAAAGTTCCCCATCTTGCTTAGGTTGTATGGTCTACCTATGGAATATTGGAATGAGGGGTGCTTAAGGCAGATCCGTTTGTTGGTTGGTGAGTTCATCAAGACTGACCCAATGACCATTGAGGGTGTTCTGGCATCTTATGATAGGGTGTGTGTTTTACTTGATTTGAAGGAAGAAATACTGGAGAACATTAGCATTAAAACTCAAGAAGTGGTATTGGAGTAGAAGATTGATGTGGAGAAGGTCCCTTTTTTGTCCTAAGGGGGTTGGTTCCTATGGAAGGCCCCAAGTGATGGTGTGGAAAGCCAAACCGAATCCTCAATCTCCAACCTTATTAAGATGTAATGGGGGACTACCCCCTCTCAAGCCAAAAATGATCACTCATATGGAGCCGGATATCAATATTAAAGCTACTAAGATTCTCAAAGGCAAGTTAGAAGATGGGGAATTGCTCTCCCCTAACACCATGCTTAAGGGGTACAACTTCATCTCCAAGGAGGTGCAAAAAATCTCATTTATCTTGGTCACAAACCCCTAGGAGGTGAATGAGATTATTTTAGAGGAGAATATCGAGGGATCTTGCTTGAAGGATTGAAGGTTAAGATTGGTGGGGAATTTACACTTTGTGGATGAAGAGGATGAGGAGTTCAACTTTGTTGAGGTTCTTACTCTTTCACAAAGAGTTAGTTGTCATAACCTAACTGTGGGGGCCCAGGTAAGAGAGGAGGGAAGTCGGCTTAAGAGATTATTACGGCAAATGTCTCAGGTGGGAAATAAAAATTGACAGACCAATTTGTCATGTCTAAAAAGCGAGGGGTGGAAGGCCCCTCTTCACTGCAATGAAGGTCTTCTCTTGGAACATTAGGGGACTAAACACCCCTACAAGAGGCAGTTTGTTAGACGCCAGTTGCGGGTTCAAAATTTTGATGCTTTCTTGCTTCAGGATACCAAGCTTAGTAAGGAAGAAGTTGTGGGGTTGATGAGCAAGGGGTGGAGTAGGTGGAGAGGTTAGTTTTCTGAGTCAATAAGGGCTTTAGATGGTCTAACATTTTTATGGGCTTCGTCTAGGGTTCTTGTTGAAGAATGCAACTCGAGAACTAGTTAGAAGTTATGTAAGGTAACAGTTTTTGCCTCGAATATTGGTTTTTTTATTTTTAATGTGTATGGGCCAAACCCAAATACTTTGAAGGTGCAGTGTTGGGAGGGAATTCAACATCAGTTGGATCTATTGCCTGAGAAAAAATGTGTTATGGGGGGGGGGGGATTTAAATGCCATCTTGTCAAGTGCAGAGAAGAGAGGAGGGTTAGGGAGGGATATCCAATCTCATAAAAACTTTTCTAGATTCATAGCATCCACTGAGATGTTGGACATGGTCCCTAAGAATGGTTTTTTTCTTGGATAGACAGGTGTTTGGGCTTTAGTAACATTTCAAAGAGATTGGATTGTTTTTGGCTTACTCTTAACTGCCTAGATGTGGACTAGGTGATTGAGAGCAATATTCTTCCCGTCTCAGACTTGGACCATGCTGCTATTGATTTGAAGATCTTTGAGGATAGGGATCCTCCCAAATGTGCTTTTAAGTTTGAGATGATGTGGCTTCCTTACATGATTTGGTTAAATAAATGGTGGAATGAGGCCCCTATAGAAGCTGGAACATAGATGTATGTCAAAGCTTTGTTATCTCAAGATGTGTCTTAGAGTATGAAATAGAGACACCTTCAAAAATATCTTTAAGATAATCTCAAGAGTGGAGGTGGAGCTGGCAGCTCTTAATCAAGTGATCCTTAACATAGGTACGGATACATGGACTTATGTTAGAGAAAATGATTTATTAGTAGAAATGAAGGATTTCATATTAAAGGGGAGATCTACTGGAAACAAAAGTCTAGAGAGTAGTGGCTCAAGGAAGGGGTAAAAATACAAAGATTTTTCACAATTCCACATGGGCAAGGAGGAGCGCTAATTAGATCTCCTCTATCAAGACAAGAGATGAGAGTGTGATTGAGACAAGTTCTGGGATTAAAGCAAAAGTTGTGGGTAGTTTTCAAGATCTGATGGTCAGCTTGGAGGTATTAGATATTGAGCCTCAAACAACAAGCATCAACCACATTCCCAAAATTGTGATGAAGTGCCATAACAACATGTTAATGACACTATTTACCAAGGAGAAGGTGAGAAGGGTGATTTTTTCAATGAGAAAATAGAAATGTCCTGGTCTAGAAGGGTTCCATGTAGTGTTTTTCCAAAGATTTTTGGGTATTGTGGGTGATGACTGTGATCTAGGATTTTAACTCAAATGAGGAGGTTAGTATAGCGTTAGTCTCAAAAACAATGAAAAATGAACTCATTAAAAATCTAACATCCTTTAGGCCTGATCATGGGGGGAGCATAATGAATTAATCAAATAAAAACTCAACAAAACATGAAAGGAAATGAGAAATATAAACATAAAAACACAAATCCCTTACCAAATACTTGATAGCTCCAAATGGTAATTTGGTTGGCTTGCTCAGTTTATGCATAAGAAGTCTTCATCAATGACATATGGCTAACATCATCTCCTCTATGCACCATTGTTAAATGTTTGGCTTGATTGATGGCTTGATGGCTTTGACTCAATTTCGGCATTATAACAATAGGCTTTTAGCTTCATGAATCTATTCTTGCATTATAAATCTACTTTGATTGAGCTCTCTAAATAAAGATCTCAGGGTTGCTTTTATAGGCTTTCAAATCCCTTGGAATGGGTTAAATCTGACCATGGTTGAGTTTATTAAGCTTGGTTAAGTTTGGTATATTCCTAAAATATTTTCTTAGATATTTTCCAAAAGTGATAACTCACAAAGGTAATGAGTGCATTCTATGATGTGTTAGGATTGTGGAGCTAAAAGCTTCATTGATGCAGATACAGAGGAGGTTGCAGGAGAGTTGCTGAGTGCCAGAGACACCGGCGTCGGTCAGGCCAACCGACGTCGGCAGGAAAGGGCAGGAAAGACAACCGGCGTCGGTCAGAGATCGGCCGGCGTCGGCGATCCCCAGGCGGACAGGGACCGGCGTCGGTCGCCTGTGTAGTTCGACTGCGAGCTATCTACGGGCAGTTAGCTAACGAACCAAGTGTTTGCATGAAGAGATCTAATTTTAGACTGAGAGCTGCGGATCTAATTATTGTAATTAGATGTCTAATTATTGTTTGGATGAGATCTATATAATAGACTCATGGTTGTATTGTAAAAGTGTGCTAGGGAGTAAGAGAGCATAATTATAAGCTCCTTCTGTGTGTGAGGTAGAGCAATGGTGCGTTCCTCCTAGTGCCACAGTACCAGGTGTGTTGGTGCTGGATTGGAGAGCCAGCTGGGTTCTTCAGGAGTGTAGGATCTTGGTCACAGTTGCATGGCCTATATAGGAGATCTACATGATAAGTAAGATCGTTGATCTGCAGGTGTATGTGTATGCAAGGTCGAGGTTCACAGGTGAATAGAACCATTGTTTGATTTGCAGGTGTGCAAGGTCATACAGACAGCAACACAACAGGGAGCAGTATCAGGCAGGATCTACTTGGAGTACAGGGGTGTACTTGGATAGAACAAGAGGAAGGCAAGGAAGTTCCTTCCATAAGTATGGTCTGTTGAATTGCAAGTTGTTGCAGATTCATGGGAGATCTACTTGAAGTACTTTGAGTACTTGTGGAGCACGTGGAGTGCTTGTGGAGTGCGTGGAGCACTTGTGTTATGCGTGGAGCATGAGAGGTGAACACCAACTCTGTATTTGAGTTGGGTGTTGGGACCGGTGAGAGGGAGAGCTTTGGGGAGAAGATTTACTGTTCACTTGAGGTGTGGGAATCCTCTGTAAGGTGGTGGAGAAGATGTGGCATATTCTCTATTGTATTCTTTTCTGTATAAAGTGTTAATACAAGTTGTGTATTGTCTCTCATATGCTGTGTTATTCTGAATTCTAGTTACTTGGTGAATCTGGTTATTTCCGCATATTAAGTTGTTTGAAGTTTGGTAATCAATTGTATGTTTCCGGTTTCGCATCCTGACAAGTGGGATCAGAGCATGTTTGTTGTTCTAGATTCCTGACAAGTGGTATCAGAGCCTTGGTTGTAGGTTCTTAGCTCGATACCAACAAGTGGTATCAGAGCTAAGGTTGCAGGAAGCAGGTTGTGTTTTTGATTACAGGGCACTCTCAGGGTTTTCTGATTGAGTGGGAGTAGAGCAACGGCAGATCAAAGTAAGCTAAGAATGGAGGAGTTGAAAAACACAGACGGTTACTCACGGTCCGATGGAAAGAAAGAGCAGGTAAAAGAAGATTGTTGGTTGGTAACAGATCAGCATGAAGAAACTGAAGATACAGATGTAGCAGGTGTTGTTGCACAGGATGTGTTTGCAGGTTTCTTAGATAAAGTTGAATCTTGGATAAAAGATTCGGTTGCCTCTTTCCATGCAGTCCCAGGTAGAGGAGCTGGTAAGCCTTGCCAAAGAATTGGCAAAGGGGAAGTGAAGCTGAAATTGCAGACGGCCAACACACAGGTGTTGATGAAGGTCATGCAGGTCCCAGGTTTGGAGATATGGCTAATTTCTTCAGAAAGATTGGGTGATGAGAGATGCACAAGAACTCTCACAGCGGTAGCACTTGAATTAGCTGGTGGTAAGAAAACAGGTATACTTTATCTACTTGTTTATATTACTGATTCTTCTTCTGTTGCAGAGACGTGGCTTCGTAGGCTTGGTCACATGAGCAGGAAGGAGATGCATGTTCTTAAGCGGAAGACAGATATATTTGATAGGCTTAAGAACTGGAAAGCCTTGGTGTTCTTGGAGGAGATGGCGGACAGAGTTCAGTGGATGAGGCTGGATACATCTGAGCAGGGCAGTTTGGACATGGAGATTGATCCAAAGGAGCTCGCGGGTAAAAAGTCATCACTCACAGGCGAACACAGGTACCGGCGTCGGTCAGGAGGAACCGGCGTCGAATAGACAGGTGCCGATGTCGGTCATGTGCAGACCGAAGCTGGCGATGTCGGGCAGGGTAAGACCGGCGTCGGTCATGGGACCGACATCGGCAGTATGTAAGACCGATGTCGGTCATGAGGACCGACGTCGGCAGCAGGGACACCAGCGCTGGCAGGCTGGTAGTCAGGTACAGACGCATGGAACCGACGTCGGTCGGATGCAGACTGTGGGGTGATCGAGGTCGGTCACTGTAACGAATTTTGGGTGGACAGCAAGCTGTCAAGGAGTCTCAAACACCCATATGGAGGACTGAAGGCGTAAGTAGGCCCTCAAATTCGTTGTTCCTCTTCTTCATACTTGTTGCTGATTGTATAGCAGGAAGGATCCAGGAAACAGGTGTGAGCTTGGCAGGTTTATGATGCAGACCCAGACGGGTGTCTTGGTAGGTTTGCCAGCTGGATAAAAGCACAGAGACGAATGGATGCCTTAGTAGAAGAATAGAGAGAATGGATACGTGAGACGGAAGATCAGGTATATGGTCTTGTGGAGCTGCAGGACAGTGGTACAGGGTTTGACAGGTGGAGGACGAAGCATGGCTTCAGTCAATGTCAGGGTAACTACTGTGGTTTTGTCTTACCAGGGGGATGATGAGTCATGACATCATTCTGTTGCTGTATGTGGATAGTATGCTAGCTAGCAGGAGTGTACATACAGGGTTTTGCTGAGCTAAGGGTAAGGTTAGTTCAGTGGCATGTCATGAGGAGTTTGGAGCAGCGGAATTCTTTGACATGGGAGGCATGGAGATCACTGGTTGATTTTGTCTCGAGTGGGAGCTGATGTGAATCAGGTGTTGGCGAGGTTCGGGATACAGAACCGGAGCACACTAAGGGCTGGACAGGTACAGTGTCCGAAATCACATGAGGTCTGGTATAGACCTGAATATTCCCATGCAGTGGGAGCTGTCAGAGTTAGGAGCCAATTCGGGGAAGTGGGTTCTCAGGTTTTCTGAGAGGGACCGGCAGCAGGTGTTGCTATGCAGGGTCAGGACTTCACTACAAGTGTTGTAGGTTCGGATGTGGCAGGGTACTCGGATGACAGGTGGTACATCACAGGTTGTGTGGTGTGTTGTCTTCAGGTGGGAGCTTGAAGAGGGATACAAACCAGGAAACAGATTAGACGGAGTACAAGTACAGGTACAGTGCAGCTGTTTATCTCCAAGTGGGAGATTGTTAGGATTGTGGAGCTAAAAGCTTCACTGATGCAGATACAGAGGAGGTTGCAGGAGAGTTGCTGAGTGCCAGAGACACCGGCGTCGGTCAGGCCAACCGACGTCGGCAGGAAAGGGCAGGAAAGACAACCGGCGTCGGTCAGAGATCGGCCGGCGTCGGCGATCCCCAGGCGGACAGGGACCGGCGTCGGTCGCCTGTGTAGTTCGACTGCGAGCTATCTACGGGCAGTTAGCTAACGAACCAAGTGTTTGCATGAAGAGATCTAATTTTAGACTGAGAGTTGCGGATCTAATTATTGTAATTAGATGTCTAATTATTGTTTGGATGAGATCTATATAATAGACTCATGGTTGTATTGTAAAAGTGTGCTAGGGAGTAAGAGAGCATAATTATAAGCTCCTTCTGTGTGTGAGGTAGAGCAATGGTGCGTTCCTCCTAGTGCCACAGTACCAGGTGTGTTGGTGCTGGATTGGAGAGCCAGCTGGGTTCTTCAGGAGTGTAGGATCTTGGTCACAGTTGCATGGCCTATATAGGAGATCTACATGATAAGTAAGATCGTTGATCTGCAGGTGTATGTGTATGCAAGGTCGAGGTTCACAGGTGAATAGAACCATTGTTTGATTTGCAGGTGTGCAAGGTCATACAGACAGCAACACAACAGGGAGCAGTATCAGGCAGGATCTACTTGGAGTACAGGGGTGTACTCGGATAGAACAAGAGGAAGGCAAGGAAGTTCCTTCCATAAGTATGGTCTGTTGAATTGCAAGTTGTTGCAGATTCATGGGAGATCTACTTGAAGTACTTTGAGTACTTGTGGAGCACGTGGAGTGCTTGTGGAGTGCGTGGAGCACTTGTGTTATGCGTGGAGCATGAGAGGTGAACACCAACTCTGTATTTGAGTTGGGTGTTGGGACCGGTGAGAGGGAGAGCTTTGGGGAGAAGATTTACTGTTCACTTGAGGTGTGGGAATCCTCTGTAAGGTGGTGGAGAAGATGTGGCATATTCTCTATTGTATTCTTTTCTGTATAAAGTGTTAATACAAGTTGTGTATTGTCTCTCATATGCTGTGTTATTCTGAATTCTAGTTACTTGGTGAATCTGGTTATTTCCGCATATTAAGTTGTTTGAAGTTTGGTAATCAATTGTATGTTTCCGGTTTCGCATCCTGACAAGTGGGATCAGAGCATGTTTGTTGTTCTAGATTCCTGACATGATGTTCTAAGATGCTCTTGAATTTCCTTTTTAGTAATTGATTTGTTAGCTCATGGGTGAACTCAATGAGGATTTGAAATTGATTTAACTTGCTAATTGATTTTTATTAGGGTGTGCAAGTTAATTAATTCTTTTTAAGTATTTGGTTATTTGTTTGATTTTGATTAATTCAATGTGTGTATTTGCCTTGTTTAATTGATTTAATAGGAAAATTTGATTTAAACCAAGGTTATAAATCCAAATATGAAACTAACAGAAATTCTTAAGTTAAATGTTCAATGATTGGTAAGAATTGGTCTAATACTCTGATGCAAAGCCATTGGTGGCCAAATTTACATGTCTATAGTTTGCTCTTATTTAAGAAGATGTTGCAACTTGTAAGCATAGTAACATCTTTTCAAATAATAAAATGGTTCTTAATGCTTATGATTACAATGGTAATGATTAAGCTATAACTACCCCCTCAAGGGAGCGGTTGGCAAGTGGGTCAGCAAATGGTCCCTCAAAAGAAAGAAGTGAAATGAGGAGACCAAACAAATGAAGATGATGGGGTGACAACATAATGATTCACCCAAATTTAGGTAAAATCATTGAGAAATGCAAGTGGGATGGTGTACAATGGTTTGCCCAAAGGCGGTTATAAGCATTGTACCCTGATAGTGATAATGGGGTATGATAACACAATGATTTGCCCCAGCAGATGATATAATCATTGAGAAGATGGAGCTACCCCAGTTAGGATAGACAGATAAGAAAGGAAAATTGGTGATAACACAATGATTTGCCCTAGTAGGCGATATAATCATTGAGAATGCATGTGGGACAATATACAATGCTGATGTGGTATACCTTGATTATGAAAAACATGATTGATGGCTGATGAGTGATAACTTGATACAGAGGATAAAGATGAATTGGGAAAACCTGATAGTAGGGAGATGCTCGTCCAAACTAATAAAGGTTGAAATTATTTAATTACTTAATTACTCTATTTGGGATTGGATTGGGATTGTTGCTAATGCTAGCGTCGAGGAGATGGCGATGTTGTGTTGATGTTATAAACCTCTCAAAGCTGATTTTTGTTGTAGCATTTGATGGTAATCCTCATGATAAAACACCATAGGGGCTTGGCCAAAATATGCATAAGGACTAACTCCCAATATCTGATACTCAATGGAAAACCATTGCATCAATGATAAAAACCATGATGACAATGTAGAGTTTGAATATGGATAGATTCAAGAATAATGTGTAAGAAATCACCCAATGAACACACAGACTAAATCAAGGCCACAATACTAAAAGCAAAAAAACAGGGACACAAACAAACAAAACAAACAAACAAAGAAACAAATAAGTGTTAGTCCTTCCATTAGTATAAACAACATAATGAACATTGCCTTTATAAACTAGGTGACAACTAAACAAATAAACAAGATGGGGGGATAGAAAAAAAGGAAGGGGGTGGCTGAGTTGTCTCCATATGCGTTAGGCAATTAGATGTTGACTACATAGTTTTATGGATATGATGATCCAACAAAATTATAGGCTAAATGTAGTTCTCCCAGAGAATAGGAAGAAAATTATGATTGATAGAAGACATGATGGATGTGATATAAGAATAGGGATGAACTCACAAAATGGTGATAGCGTAGGATAAAAGGCTAAAAAGAATGGGGAAACTAAGGAACAAGTGATTTGTTTATGACTTAGTGAGGGTTCTCAGAATCCTTAAGGCAAAGAAGTGGTCATTGTTTTTAGTTTTTCTAAATAATTTTTAAATGTTTTTGGAATTTTTGAAGCATCTCAACTCAATCGAGAATGATGAGACGCTAAAACGATCCAAGCTCGCAAAATGGCGAGAGCGTTATAACTTGAAATGATGCTCACAAAATGATGAGAGCGTGGCTAAGTTGATCACAAAATAACAAGAGCGTGGCTAAAGAGGGACTGAGCTGACCTCAATGTGAATCAACGCAACCCACATAGTCCCAAAATGGTTTTAGTTCATAGTAGTTCACCTCACAGTAGAGGAATCTAACTAGTGTAGCAGCCAATTCAAACAAAATAGGCATAGTCAGTATGATGGCATAGTACGACACATGAATGGCTAGGTGATATGTCAAGGCAAAATAAACAAATGTTGCCCCTAGTTTGCCCATAGGCAGTTATAACTAGGATATAACTAATAGATCAATGATACCAATTTGCCTTAGCAGATAATATAATTAGTATCAAGACTGGTGAACACAGATTTGCCCAACAAGCGATATAATCAATCTCACATAAACAAACTTGATAAGAAGGGAATAAAAAATGAAGGATGCAACTGCCAAAACTTATTTCATACCACTCCAAAATACTACCTCTGTCTAAAATGCTTGAAATAACTACTGAAATTGATCTGATTCAATATGCTGAAAACATGAAACCAATGGACGAACCAAGGTCAAACGGGCTAGGTTGATAGGATTTAACACATGTTTGGTCGAGTAGGAATGGAATAGTGGGTCAAATAAATGATAGAATAGTGATACGTTGGTCGGATGGTAGGATGATAAAGAAAAATGTTGAGAGGGTTGCCCCCAAATGGTAAAGTGACTAGCTGGGTATGCAACAATAGCAAAAAGAATGGTAACTTGATATGATATGGTACATGTTTGGTTCTAGCCTGTGTATGATAAATGATTATGTTTTTCCTATTGAAGTGGAGATACATGCATTGATCAACAAATGATACAACCAGAATAGTCAATCATGTAAATTGCTAGCCCACACCTCATCTGAATAGTTACTCTATCAAGAATTCGTTGTAGATTTGGATGCAAATGATGTTGTGATCTTCATCAGTCATTGATGTTGTTTCCTTCAAACTTTGAGACAAGGTATCTTTTTAGCCTCTATAAAGGAAAGTGTGACCATGGATGGTAAAGATGGATAAATATTGGTTTATAGGTTTGATTGTGAAATGGAATAATGGACGGAAATGGAATGGATGATGGTAGGGAAATAAATGAAGATTATGATGTTCAGGGACACACAATGTTACTGATTCTAGATTTGACATATTTTTGGATGTGGCGAGGCCGAAGACTTCTAAATATTCTCTCGATAAGACCACCAGATTCTTTTATTATTTGGGCTTGAGAGTAGCCACCATTTGATTAGGTTGTAGATAGGAAGCTATATTGATTTGATCTTTGATAATGTCTTCATCAAGTAGTGAAGAACTTTTGTGCTCAGCTATTGGCTCCTCGAAGAGGTTTCTACCAATGAATTTATCTTGATTGTCCTGTAGCACCTCCAAGAAGGTTTCACTAAGTAACATGGACTTTTGAATTTGATTATCCCCTAGCACCTGTGAAAAGGTTTCACTAAAAGAGTGTTCTTCTACTGTATGATTATGGTCTTAGACTCCTTGTTTTTCTTCATTTGATATGTCACCATGGATGCAATTCAATAATGTATGATTCTGTTGGTCCAATCGACACTTGTGAGAGATGGAATGTTAATAATATAGCTATGTTGGTTGGTGGTAATGGTATGTGGAATGGTAATGGAATGGAGGTTGGTAGCACACTCCTCGTAGAAGATACTAGGAGAACTTGTGTTGATGCTGAAGTAATCATCCTCAAAAATTATATAAGGATCATAAATGTATTCAAATTGATCTACTAGACATGTATAACCAATGTTGTAACAGTCATGAATGTATTTTGTAGCTGAATCTGATTCCAACTTACATGACTTTGGATGTGATGCTGAGACTAATGGTGATTCTGCTTCTGATGCTAAATCAAATGTCATTTTAAGAATAGAACCTGACTCTAATTATGATTATTCATTTGATGGGTACTCTATTACAATGATGTCCTATTGAATCCTTGGTATTGGACAAGTAACAACTTGTGATGGCATAACGGCCTCTATAAAGACTGATTTATCATAGTGAGACTCCTCTAAGATGGGAAAAAGGTCAAGAGACATCTCCTCAAAGATTGGCTTGTCAAAGGGAGGCTCTTGAAAAATAGGCATATGGTCAAGGTAATGATTTTCCCAAAGCCAGTTATAATCATTAAGAAGTAACTCAACAAATACCGACTCGTCAAAGTGAGACTCCTAGACAACTGGTATAGAATCAATAGGTGATTCATCACAGGTTAACTTATCACAAATGGTTGGTTCAACAAAAACATCCTAGATCAGTTGGTTCTCTTGGCCTTGGTTTCCAATGAGTTGAAAGATACTAGTTTTGATGACAACTTGGTCCTCAAATGATTGGCTTAGTTGGGTAGGTATTGATTGGATTGGTTGGGGTTGCAGTTGAATGATTGGTTGGGGTTTAGGTTGAATGATGGGCTGAGGTTGAATGATTGGATGAGGTTTAGGCTGAATGATTGGTTGGAATTAGGATTGGATTGGCTGAGGTTTGGATTGGATAATGAAAAGATATTATGGACCTTGATTGCTTGCACAAGCCAAAAGATGAAGTCTTTGAATGGTATTGATAGGGTGTTACAAATCTTGGTTGCTATTACAAGCCAAAGGATGAGGTCCTAGAATGGTAATGGTATTCTTTGGATATTGTGGAGCTTGGTAGATCATATAATCTGAAGGACGGTTAGGGGTAACAGAGGGTCGAAGAACAAAAGGGTGTTGTGGAGGGTGATTGTTCGCCCAAGCCAAAGCATCCAAGTCCTCTTGATAAACCATATCATTCCAATGAAAGTATCGAGTTGCGTCATAAGCTAGTTCTTGACTGTGTTCTATGTATTGATATTGTAAAGAGGGTATGGATCCATCTCCCAAACAACATTATCATTGTAGAGGTCTATACCTAATTCTGCCTCACCAACCATATCATCTCAGTTGAGGTCTTGACTTTGGTCCTTGATTTGATTTGTGCAAGGTGGATAAAATTCCATCTCACAAACTATGTTATTATCAAAGAGGTCTTGAACAAAGCCATAAAAATCAAATTTATTTTGTGTGGCCATTCTAACATAATTTGGATTGTACGTGACTCCACCATAAGTGTAGCTAGACATATCCACATCAATGAAGAAAGCTTTGAAAACAAAAAGGCTTAGAGTTATACAAACTTTTAAAAACTATGTGAAAATGACAAATTATTCAAACTTGGTCTAACTTGGTCAAAAGGGTGGATCTATATCTCTAACGTGGTCTGAAAATAGATTTGTATCTCCAAAATAGTTTGTGCTAAAACTTGGCATAAAATAATTTAACATCAAATATCTAACATCAAATGTCATACACATAAAAGGTCAAGCATCTGAATAAAACCAAAATGTCAAAGTCTAGGCCAAAGTATTCCAAACAAGGTCTAAACTAGAAAAAAGGAAAAGTTGAGATGCTAGGGCTTTCATCCAAATGCGGAGTCAAAAGCTAAGTTCAAATAAACATGATCTACTAGGACTTTTGGCCAAACGATGTCAAAAGCTAGACTTTGAAATAAAGGCTGATGTGATTTGATTTAATCTAACAAGTTTGTAACAACTTTGACATAGACCCAACACATGAAATCAAACATAAACATGATTAGTTGGTATAAGCCATAAGGAAAAAAGGCACCTGGAGAAAAGACTGTGTTTTCCCAAATAAAGGCACAAATAATGATGAAGATAGGATGAATGAGCAAACACGTGATAGTTTTTAAATTTGAGAAATCAATTAACCTAAGTTGCACAACCTAAAAGAGAAAGATCTGTGTATCAACCGCTATGAAATGAGGCCTAAACATAAATCAATCAATGTTTGAATTTGAACTTGGAAAAATTAATTGAAAACTCAATGGTTGAAAACTATGATTGGACTAAACAAGCTAGACAAGATTAGATAGCATGATGATGCTTGAACAAGGTCCAAATGGCATACATGACATGGTTTGGTTGGTTTGAAATAATGGTTTTTGATACAAGGTCAAACAAGTCTTGAAACAAAATGAACATCTTAACAGCATAGGCATGCTCTAGAATGATGTAATCAATGTTATGTTTCAAATAATCAAAGGCTCAAACTTGATAATGATGTGTGCAACATAACGGTACCCATCTCAAACAAGTAACACACACACAAACATGTTTAGAAAAAATTGTAAGGCATAAGTGTGGTGTAAAATGGTCAGCATAACACCCCCTTGCACAAAGAGAGTGACGTATAAAAAAATTGGTTTGGACATGGATATAAACAAACACATTAGTTTTATTCTTAAAACACCAAGAAACAAAAAGATAAGTGACCAAATGCAACTAAACATAACATCCTAAATCCTATCAAGGGTGTGGCAATGTGGGGTTAAATAAACTATTTATTTTTTAAATATTTTTGGATGGATCAAATGCATACGAATTTCACGTTAACGTACAAAATAAGTGCACATCATTTGGGTTTTTTTCATATGGCTTGTTGTAAAATGGTATTGCCCTTTTTACAACCACTACATCCATCTCTTGCTTATTGTAGTGCAATGTCCAATATGCTCAAATGTCTTGGGATTAGCCTTTACTAATGGAGATGGTTTAGCCGCTCAAACCATCATCCTAGTGAGGGGATCCCAATTTATATACCCCCCTATGGAGAGGGATTGAAGATGATGTTGAAAGATGAATCCTCAGGTCAAAGCTTTCCTAAAAAACTCATGGGAGGTAATGAAGTCCTCCTCACAAGCCAAGATACATGAAATAAATGACACAATGGAAAGACTTTATGGTCACTTCAAGATCACCCAATACTATTTTTGTCACTTGAACTTGCACCTAATGAGGAGATGAGACAAGCTTCTCATCGTTCAAGTGAGACAATGGAACCACCTCAGGGCAATGGGTATCCCTATTAGGAGGTGGATCTCTAGATTAGGGGCTATCTCCCCTTGATGTATCTATTATAGCTTAAATCCTACTACTAAACTTGGGGAATGAAAAGGGATAGGGATAACATGAAATTAAACCTAGTATATGGGGGTGATACACCAAAATATTTGCTCTACTCATACCTTATCATGCACTTTGAAACAAGGACAAGTTGCATATCACTTCACTCAATGTCAATCTTCCCTCTCACATTAGTGTTTCAACATGGGGTCTTGGAGATAGAATTGGCTAGGAAGGAAATAGACAATAGGAATTATAGGAGACTCTATTGAGTATCCTACTCACTATACCTGAAATCACACTAGGCACTTCTTGTTGACCTGCAAAAGAGATAACACAAAACACTAGGTACTAATAAGAGCAACATGTGAAGTAAATGGAATTTACTCTTGCACAAGACTGAAAACCATCATGTACACTTATTTTAATCCTTGAATGAGGTAAAACACTTGTATTTATTGATTCAAGGCAAAAATTTGGTAGGTATTTGCCATACCCAGGCAGAGAGATCCAAACAATGTCTAAAAAGGCTCAACTTATAGAACTTGGAAGAAGAGAGAGAGAAGAGAAGTTAAAGAGGCACAAAAACATGTGTCACCAATGTGAAGATCAGTTAAAAATGCATGAGAGAGAGGGATGGGGTGATCCATGTCATGTCAAGAGTTAAAAATATCATTTCCAATCATCCAAGACCTGTAAATAGTCAAGATACTCCTTTTCTATGCATAGAAAACTGCCCCTCATGATTGGCCTTACAAAACTATCATAACACTACAACTGATCAATTTTGATGATGAATATGAGTAATATGGGTTACTAAGAATCCCTCACATTCATTGTGGAGGCTCCTAACCCTTCCTATCATTCTATTTGTGTGTGATCATACTTGGCAGTCTTAAAGTAGACCTTTTCCCTTCACCTCTCACACTTGTCACCTTCAAGCTATTAAAACCTACAATATGATCCATAAAATAATAGGAATGACATGTGTAAGGAGTTATCATACTATTAGTTACAATAAATTGGTCTTAAAAAGCTCCCAAAATGAAGATTCACCATTTTCTCCTAATCCTCTCTAGTTGGCTCCCTGGATTGGCTAAAAAGAAAGAGTTGTAAGGCACACTTAATAGATCATAAACTTGATATAATTACCATTATTACATATAACAAGTCCTAATCTTCCCTCCAAAAGTGATTTGATCTCCTGTAAGTTCACCATGCCTGTACAACAAAAAAAATGGTCAAAATAAGCCCTATTTTACTCTTTTTTATATAGTTCCATATAATCCAATCCCATGGATGTGATCCTTATGGATTTTGAAACAACTTCTATTCATCACTCATCATCAAATTCATCCATATAGAGTCACTTCTAGCTTTATTTTCACCATCAGCTCCTAAAACAGGGTTAGTGAGGGTTTTGGAGTGACTAGCCCTCTTAACCTTTGTTCATAAAGATGGAACATTATAATTATTTCCAAATTCCAATGATGGATCCTAAAGGACCTTATCCAACTATACTAAATTTCTTCAGGTCCCATGCATAAGATCATGAAAGCTATGAACATTTCAACTTGACCATTGGAGCCATTTTATGCATTTTGTGAGGGTTTGGGAGCTTGCAAGCCAAGAATTGGATTCTTGATGAGTTATCCTAAAAAAAATTGTTTAATAACCTGTATATTCACCCCAAAAATATTTTCCCATCATTGGATTAGCTCCTAAAGATACAAAAATGAAAACTTACCCTTGTTTGGCATTAGGCCTAGACATTGCCAATAGGTCTGCCTATCATTTGAGACTCCACTTGAGCTTATAATGACTTAATTTGACACATAGTGACTCCAACACATCTGATATACCTATTAAAATATTAATCAACCAATTTTAACATATTTAAAATGTCAAAAAATCACATGACCCTCAATTTGGTTTTTAGGCTTAAGGATTCCCTTCACCCATGACTGCAACCCTCCTTGGTTAGAACATCATGTTTGGTTTCAGACCATATATCAAGGTTTTTTAACTTTTATTAGGTCTCCTATATCTTATCCAATCACAATTTGGTCCTTGTTTTCCTTTTGGTCCATTAGTTCAACATTCTCCCCAAAATTGTCGCCTTCATGCATGCTAAAACAACCCCTACTTTGAGACAAAATAGAGAGGGTTTTCCATATTATATGATAAAAAATGATTATTTTAGAGTTTCCTAAGGGTCCTAATGGTACTATTTACCAATTTTTATCTCTTTAATATTCCATTTGACCCTCCAACTCAACAAGTTCCCAAGGCAGACTTTTGAAAAGGCGTAGTTTGAGGGTATGCAGGGTATAAGATGTATTTGGAGGTCTTAGGGTTTGAATTGAGATTTTTCATGGCATGTTTAGATTATTAATTACTTCCATGATTTTTTTAAACCATGTTTTACTCTACTTTATCTTTAACCACCTTCCATGCCTTTGAAGCCTAGAACTAGGCCTATGACTACAAAAAAAGGGGAATCTCCGTTTTATGCTTCTTGTGGGTTCTCTTGAGCTAGGTTTGGATATAAATGTCACTATTTTAATGTTAAAAATCTCATATAATTCACTCATACTTTATTTCACATTATATTCCTTCAAATCACACATCAATCATGCTTAGGTCTCTAACAAGTATACCCCTGCCTACTTGGACTTAGACATGCTCGTAGGT
Organism: Torreya grandis; assembly: GCA_037957365.1. Taxonomy (NCBI): domain Eukaryota; kingdom Viridiplantae; phylum Streptophyta; class Pinopsida; order Cupressales; family Taxaceae; genus Torreya; species Torreya grandis. Next base: position 116,525 of record JARHVA010003478.1, on the reverse strand, counting down.
TGTGATCTGAGCTTGTTTGATGTTTCAAGGACCTTATTACCATGTCCCATTTGGTCATATAACTATACACATGCCTTTTTATTATCTATAAATCCTTCAAACTAACATCATCCATGCTTTGGTCCTTAACTAGACACCCCTCTGCCTAACTGTGGCAGTCACCATTCTGCCCTTGTTCTGAGGTGTTTTGGCCATTTTAGGCTTTGTTCATGATGTGTTTACATTAATCTTGAGTAAATTTATGTCCCCCTACTTATTTTCATCTTATATCCACCTTGAAGGCTCCAAACAAAGTCCAAATTTTAAACTTTAACCTCAATATCAACATACCCTGTTTTGACTATGTTTCCATGTATTTAGGGCTTGAAGTGCATTCTTAACAAGGGTTAGGCCTTTATAGGTGGAAAGAAGCCACTTAATTTTAGTTATAGGGTCTTAAAAACATTCACTTCACCCTAAAACTCTAGGTTAGATCATCATATCCCAAATTGAGACAAAACTTCACTAAGGCTGCTGACTGTGTTTGTTATCAGTCCCCTGTACGAATAGAGGATTTGCATTAGGGGGTTCAAACATCAAATTCACCTTTCCTTTTGTCATCACTAGCTCAGGAATGATATTTAGACTAGTTTGGATAGTTTGAACTTGCTTGCATAGTTGAGGACCATCAAAATGGAGTGTAAGACCATTTTTCCATCTATAACTTGTAGACATCATTATTCAAATTCAATGAATTTTGACAACTTTTAAGCTTGTTCAAACTCCATCTCCACTTCTCATTTGGCCTTCAAAATTGGCATGAGTGTTCTTGGTGGATAGGGATACAAAACCAAATAAACAAGGGCATTGGAAACATCTTTGTCCATGACATATGTTATTCTAAAGAAGCCATAGGATCTTTTTTTTGGTCCTTTAGGGACTAAGAGCCCAAAACAGTCAAGTCATTGTTTTAAATAAAAATATTGCCTTGTATAGCATCTTAAGTCTTTATAGCATGAAATATAAGGCTCTTGAGTATGATATAACTTCAAACATGCATTCCAACATGGGTCCCACCATTTATACGTCCATACAACCTCCTTAATTCAAGCACAAGTTGACTATAAGTGACAAGGCAATGAACAAGGGAATAGGTGAGTAATTTGGCTTTGAAATGGCATTGATTTGATTTATCCCAAGAGTATTCATTAAAATAACCCTTGAAAACATGATTCCAAGTACATTAAAACACTTCATGTAGCTTATCCCACGTTGAGAAAACTCAGGTTCTGCACCCATGACTACCAACTTTGAGAAATAAGCACATTTTGGAATCCTCCTTCAAGGGCATTGAAAGAGAAGTGTTGGATGACTAAAAAATCATGGAGAGTACCCTATTACCACTTGAAAACACATCATCAAGCTCACACATCTCCCTAGATTCCTGAAAATAAGAAACAGATGCAAACTTACACCCCTCTTGAATGCAATTCCATAAAAAGTTGTCTAAAGTGTAAATGATTGTTCATAAAGGAGGAGCCACCAATATGAGATTTATTTTCATAGATGTGAAGTGTACTCAGATTACTATCCACCTATAGAATCATTTCCCTTAACTCCACCTATAGATTCCATAGTGAGTGCTTGAACTTGCCCTTCTTTGGCTTGCCAATGGAAAAAGAAGAGAAATGAGTTTTAGATGAAATTTTTTATGCAATATATGAAATATAAACATGGAGATGACCTGTGGGAAGATAAAGAGTCACACCACCACATTTTTTGCTACAAGGGAGCTTGAGAAGTCCATATAAGTGTTGAAAAAAGCCTTATTTTTAGGGAAAACTACCACTTGAATGATGAACCTAACTTATAACTATCATCCACCATGATCCTAACATGATCCATGTTGAAACTCACCTTGGTCTCAAATTTTATTACATAAAAGTATGTACAAGTCAATTAATAAGCTATAAGGTGGTCAAAAGACCCCTTTTTGCACATGAGACACAATGAATGACCAATTTATGACTTATAAACACATTGAAACATGATAAATACCATATTAAGACAATTTGACATAAAATGGAATTTTGACTAAGTTTGACCATAGTTGAACATGGTTGACTAGGCCAATTCAAGAGAGATGAACTTAGACAAGGACTAGGACAAGGCCAAGTAAGATATATAGAACAATATGAGACCCCATAGGATATGTATGAACCTTCTTGAAAATTTTAAAATGATATGGGTTGACCTCATTTGAATAGAATTTAAATTTGGTCAACAACTATTATGAGTTTTTTGGGGAGAGCTTTAAATAATGCTCTTTCTATGCCTTGGACTAGGTTCAAAGTGTGATGAATGGTGTTTTTGATCCCAAAAGTTCCCTAAAGGGGACGGATGGGAGATCATACACACATGTCTCTTTTCTCTAAAACACACAATCAACAAACAAGTTTGTAAATAAATAAAGTGAGATTAATTTCATTGCATCAAATTGAAAGTGTTTATTTGCCTTGTTTAATTGATTTAATAGGACAAATTGATTTAATGCAAGGTTATAAATCCAAATTTGAAACTAACAAAAATTCTTATGTTAAATGTTCAATGATTGGTAAGAATTGGTCTAATACTCTGATGCAAAGCCATTGGTGGCCAAATTTACATGTCTACAATGAGGTGGTCATTATGGTGGAGAAATCACATAGAAAATAAAGGATTGGGGCAGAAATAAATTGCACTTTCATCATGTTAATTCCCAAAGGTGAGACTCGAACTAAAGTTGGGGACTTTAGGCCAATGTCAATTTGAAATACAATGTATAAGATCATCGCAAAGGCCATCTCCTTCAGACTCAAGGATACTTTAGGTTCCTTGATTTACAATGAGCAGGGGGGTTTTGTGCTTGATAGAAATATTTACGATGGAATCATAATCACTCGTGAAACCATCCACTCGCTTATGGTGGCCCATAATAAAGAAATGGTTTTGAAATTGGATTTTAGTAAAGTGTATGCTCATGTGTGTTGGTGCTTCTTGGTCAAAACACTAGAAAAAATTACTTTTTGAAAGGAATGGTGTAACTGGGTTTTTAGTTGCATCTCAAGTCCCATATTCTCAATCTTGGTCAATGGGGAACTAGTTGGTTTCTTTGAATCCTCTTGAGGACTAGGATAAGGAGACCCACTGTCCTCATTTCTTTTCATATAAATGGAAAAAGCATTGGCAAGGGAAATTTCAAGGGTGACAATGGAAGGTTTGATTATATGCCATAGGGTTAAAAAAAGTCTCAAAAGCCTCATGCATCAACAATTCATTAATGACAGTGTTATTTAACACAACTTCAGAGAGAGAGGCACTTGATTTTAAACGAATCTTGGTAATTATGAGAGGGCTTTGGGGCAGTTGGTCAATATGGATAAATTCAAATTTTACTTTATTAAAACTCCTTGATAGGCACAGTTGGATATTGCAGGATTTCTAGACTTTAAAATTGGCAAGTTGCATGTCCAATACTTGGGTGTTCCCCTCATTATGAGAGTTAGCAGATCATCCTTATCAGATAATCTGATTAGAGCATTCTGGGCAATGCTTATGGAGTGGAAAGGTAAATGGATTTATTTGGATGGTAGAATAACCCTTATCAAATTTGTTTTAAGTGATTTGTCTATTATGTAACCACCAGCTAAGGTGTTAAAGGAGTTCAATTAGATTATGAAAAGAATTATGGCATGGAACTCAAGATAAAAATAAGAACCCCCTGATCAAATTGGACAATGTTTGTCTACCTTAAATTGGAGGGGGTGCTGGCATCGAATGGTTGGTGGTTAAAAATCTAGACTTGGACACTGAATTGGTGTGGGGTATGGTCAATCAGACATAGGCATTGTGGAATAAGTTATTGCAACACAAGTATTTGGGACATATCCCCATCTAATATTATGGTAATATTAAATCCTACCAAAGGTTTTCACCTATGTAACTTTCTTATTAAATGTTGATGCATCATCAAGGATTATGTATCTTGTGTGGTTAATAACAAATGCTTAACAAACTTTTGGGGGGATTTGTTCAATGGGCATAGGACTCTGTAGGACTATCAGGTAGTTGGAGGAAGTGAAGGATGTCCTAAAAGGGGCTTGGGGAAGTAAAGTGTGTGATTATCTAGAACCAATGTATTTGGTGGGTGTGGATTACTGGAAATGGAAAGATTTGGATGTAATGCCAATTTTGGCTAACCAAAAACTTATGTTGGCAACAATTCTTAAAAATAATTAATTAACTTGCATCAAATACACACTTTCAATTTGATGCAAGTTAATTAATTATTTTTAAGAATAACCCTTATCAAGTTTGTTTTAAGTGATTTGTCTATTATGTAACCACCAGCTAAGGTGTTAAAGGAGTTCAATTAGATTATGAAAAGAATTATGGCATGGAACTCAGGATAAAAATAAGAACCCCCTGATCAAATTGGACAATGTTTGTCTACCTTAAATTGGAGGGGGTGCTGGCATCGAATGGTTGGTGGTTAAAAATCTAGACTTGGACACTGAATTGGTGTGGGGTATGGTCAATCAGACATAGGCATTATGGAATAAGTTATTGCAACACAAGTATTTGGGACATATGCCCATCTAATATTATGGTAATATTAAATCCTACCAAAGGTTTTCACCTATGGAACTTTCTTATTAAATGTTGATGCATCATCAAGGATTATGTATCTTGTGTGGTTAATAACAAATGCTTAACAAACTTTTGGGGGGATTTGTTCAATGGGCATAGGACTTTGTAGGACTATCAGGTAGTTGGAGGAAGTGAAGGATGTCCTAAAAGGGGCTTGGGGAAGTAAAGTGTGTGATTATCTAGAACCAATGTATTTGGTGGGTGTGGATTACTGGAAATGGAAAGATTTGGATGTAATGCCAATTTTGGCTAACCAAAAACTTATGTTGGCAACAATTCTTGTTAAGAGGAAGATATTCATTAATAATAAATAAGACTCAATTCACTAGACTGGGGAAAAGACAAGTATGTACTCATTCAGCCTGGGATATAAAATGATAGAGCAGAATGGCCATCCTTTTGTTGGGCCAAATTTATATGCAAGAGTAAGGCAAGCCTCCCAAAAGCTAGGTCTTTCTCCTGGTTGGCCATGAAAGGGAGGATTTTGATTCATGATTGGTTGTATGAGATGGGCATTACTAAACCACCTCGATGTTTCATGTGTTTAGCAATGGTGTAAAATGTCAATCATCATTTATTATGATGCCCCTTTATGGTGGCTAGCTGGGATTGGCTTTGTATCAAACATGGGTGGTGTTGGGCTAGGCTATAATATTTGATGTAGGCCCTTGCATCTTGGCCGATTGGGTCCCTTAAGGATATTTTTTCATGTTTATGGTAGACTTGTCCATATATTTTGTTTTGGACTTTATGGAAGGAGTGCAATCAACAAATCTTTGAAGGGAAGATAAGCATGTTTGAGGATGTGTTTAAAAAAGCTAAAGCAATGATGTTATAGGTAGGATCTACACATGCAAAGAGGTGTGGAGGGAGTTTTTCCAAGTGGTACTTACATATCATTTCCTCTTAGAGCCTCCTAAATGTTTCCCCCATTAATGGGTTGATCATGTGTCCTAAATCTCTTTAACAAGATGGTAAGATGGAATGGTTGCCTCTGCCTCGTAGGATTTTCAAAATGAATTTTGATGGTGAAACTAAGGGAAACCTAGGGGCATCAAGGGAAGGTTGTGTGATTTAGGATTATGTTGGATTGTTGATTAGATAAACATCATTGAAGCTCATAGATGGAATTAATAATGAGGTGGAAGCATAGGCTCTAGTCCTCAATTTGGATCTATTAGCTCAGTGTGGTGTTGATCGAGTTATTGTTGAAGGAGATTCAATGGTCATAATTCAAGCTCTACATAATAGCAAGGCATGGTTATGGAATGTGGGGAACATATTAAGCCATGCCTGGGAGGTGTTGGACTCTTTCAATGTTTGGGAAGCTAAGCATTTCTTCCATGAAGCAAAATGTGTTGCATATCTCTTACCCAATAGAGGCATATCACAGGTCAAAAAAGTAGTTGTGGACTATGATTGGAGCGCTTGGCTGAAAGTGAGGTTGATTCATGTTAAAGTGTAGATGGTTGGGGTGCTTGGGTGAATGATTTATGATGGGAGTGTGGGGATTAAGTCATCATTGGATGGGATGTATTACTCCCACACTTAAATTATTTGGTTGCAAAACAAGTGTTTCATATATGTTGTGAGTGCTAAGCATGTTAACACTTATGATCGTGAGTGTCACCTTCGACAATTCATAGTAGGGAATATATCCATAGACATAATGCTACAAATCACTTTGAGCAAATTGGTGTTGTGAGTGAAGATTGTCAAATAAGAGATGGCCTTCGATGGTAGGGTGATGGATTGGAGGCTAAAGGAGGTTTTCATTCTAAAATATATGAGTGATATAGAAGTGGTCAAGGAGATTATTGGGATAGTTTTTCTTGAGATTCCCTACCACGTTAAGGTAAATTTTTTGATCTCTACCATGTATGTGGGAAACCTATTTTTGGTCTTGAAAGACAAGGGCACCACAATGGTAATTGTGGAGAGGATTATACATCCAAGATTCAGGGTGGGTTTGGAGACTATAGTGGGTGAGTTTGAATTGGTAGAACACCACACTTCTTTTTTTATCCCAAGTGGAAGGTCATGGTTTAGTCTTTCATAGGGCCTTTAAAGACCTAGGGGACTAATTTGGTATGTTATTAGAATAGGTGTAATTTATGTAGTGGAGTCTTAGAAATATGGGACCTTCGGGTAGATTGCTACCAATCTTAGACTTAGCCATGCTAAAGTACTCTTTAGCTTCAGGGGTGGTACCATTAAGCTCACAAAATTTGCCTCACTTAGCATCAATGGTGAATATGATGGTTTGATTTTATGGAAGAAACATTCCCTCGCCTCCCTCTCAAGAACTGGTGAATTTTGGTGGTCCTACCACATGATGATGAGCAAGATCAATGTGATATGTGTACTTTCTTGGTAAGTGTTTCCAGTGGTTTAAGATTGGGTAGGTTATTTATGAAACAAGTTGGTAGGCCTTGGCTAAGGAGGTGGAAGATGGTGGTTAGGAAAGACATAGAGGATACAAGTGAGGGGATTTGTGGTTGAGGTAGCATGGATGTGTCATCATAGAGGCATGAAGGTGTGGCTTCCTCAGGTGGGATGGGTACTAATGGCAGTCCAAGGGATGGTGACAATGGTGAGATGGGTGGAAGTGGACCTTTGGGTGGTGGAAATGGTGGATGGAATGTTGGTAGTGGGGTTAGTGGACTGGCTCATTTTCCTAGGGCTTATCTTGTGTTGGCTTTGGTAGTCTCACTTTCTTGGCTATGTAATTTGGATTTGCCTCCTGGGTTGTTTGGTTTTTTCCCTATGTGGGGTTTGTCCCACTTTGGGTTGTGGGCCTTTAGTGGTTAGTTTTTTTTGGTCTTTGGTCTCAGTCAGTCTGTGGTATATTATATTTGGTTTTTGATATGGCCATGTATCTTTGTATTCCAATTTTATGTTTAATGAAGGGTGATGGACCCATCAACCCTCACTTACCAATTAAAAAAATGCAATATTTGTAATTTAAAAAATACTTTCTTTACTAATCAAGCTTCCAATGATCCATGCAAAGTTCCCATGTAGCCGAGCTTACTCCTCATTTGCTCTACTGCACAGGGTGCACACATCTCACCCAATCTTGTGAACTCTTTGCCTGAAGTTTGCTCTAAGTCATATGCACAAGTCCTATGCCATATCATAGAATTCTGCGTACTGACCCCTACATACTTCATAACTCACATCCCTAAGTGCCTGGCAGTTTTATGTCATAGTTTGTAGATTTATGCACCTTATTGGTCCATGTTCCACATAAGTTTCATGCCAACTCACTAACTTATGTACCCTCTACAACTCACAGACTCACGTACCTCATAGCCCCACACTATAGCTCATAGTTCTATGTGCCTTGCTATATTTTTGGATTCCACAACACATCTATGTGGATACTCTCCTCGACTACGGCTCTAAGGGGTTCACCAACTATCATCCAGCCTAGAATACAAACTAATACAACCATCTTCTTGGTAACTAACAATGGTTGTAACCACTCTTATATTCTATTTGTATATGCAACATACAAAACCAGCCTAAGGTCAATGCTCCACACAATCATAACACATATAACATGCTCTACATATCTACTCTATAAAACATCCACTATAGCATATTGTACCAATTTTACATATTCTCTTCTAATGAATAGAAATTGCATTTTTTGTAGGTAAGACTTCCTCTCCATTGAATGTGTGTAGTTGTTTCTTTATGAATTAACTTTTCCCATTCACTCTGCATAACCAAAAATTGGTTGTATTCTACACGCTTGGTCCTAGGCCTCATGGTGTGTATCATTGGTATCAAATTTGAAAATCTATATTCATTTCTATGCTTATAGACACACGAGCATAACTTAAGAAATAAGGTTTGTCATTCAGTTTTTTTTTTAAACATCTGGAAGAACATTGTAGCAAAAGTAAGATGGTTAATGCCCATAAGCAATCTGAGGTAGCCTTCAAGGTACAAAAGCTCATCGATGATACACTGGAGGTATAACACAGTGAATGTTTTGGCCAATTATGTGAATTAATGGTATAACTCAATCTGATGCCTTCTACCACACCTCCACAATTCACTCACCAATGGTTTCTACTATAAACTCCCTTCAAAATTCAAGTCAATCTCGACATCCCTCTATTCAAAGGCAAGATTGACACCAAAGCATTGGATGCCTAGATTTCAAAACTCAAGGTGTGCTTCTCAGTCAATTCCTTCACTGATGCTGAGAAGACCACCTTTGTAGTACTAAAGATGTCCATACTAGTTGTTCACTAGTGGGAGAGTTTTAGTGTGCAACACATGCAAGAGTGCATTTTAATTAAATCTTGTAAGAATTTTGTTGATGTGTATAAGGAGGAATACAAACCTTTGTGTCATTTTGAAGTGTTAGGTTGTGGAGCTAAAAGCTTCACTGATGCAAACATGGAGGAGGAAGTAGCTGAGTTGTAGTGCAACCGACGTCGGTTAGGCCAGTCGATGTCGGTCATATCCAATGTGCAGAGCTGCCAACATCGATCAGTATCAGCCGATGTCGGTCACCTCCAGACTAACAGCGACCGATGTTGGTTGCCTGTGCAATTTCAGAACTATCAGTTTCACGAACAGTTTGTTAACGAACCAGTTGTTTGCATGTTAAAGACTAATTTTAGTCTTGAGCTATGGTTTCTAATTATTGTAATTGGAAAGTCTAATTATTGTTTGTATGAGATCTATTTAATAGACTCATGGGCTGTATTGTAAAGTGTGCTAGTTAGAGTTGAGCTTGGTTAGCTCCTTCAGTGTGAAGAGAGCAAGGGTAGCTCCTCCTAGTTCCACAGGGTTGCCGAGTGTGTATGATCAAGTAGATCTGTGGGATAGCAAGATCTGGTAGAAGATCCACTGAGGTATTGGTTTGGAGAATCATAAGGACTTGGTGAGGCAAGGACAAGGGTTCTTCAGTGTGTAGAGAGATCTACATGTGTAAGTAAGATCAGTTTGATTTGTAGGTTGTTGCAAGTTCATGGGAGATCTACTTGGAGTGCGTTGCGTACTCAGACTTGGAGTAGGTGTGTATACTCTGTGGTACTGGCAGTAGTGATACTGACTGGTTGGAGGTGAACAACAACTCTGTGTTTGAGTTGTTTGTTGTGATCGTGATTGAGAGAGAGAACTCTTGAAGAGATTTATTGTTTACGCCCTAAAGGTGTGGGAGCCCTAGAGGAGTGTGAAGAAGACTGTGGCATCTTCTTTGTTGTATTTCCTTCTGGAAGAGTATTAATACAATTGGGTATTGTCTCTCATATTCTGTGTTATTTCTAAATTTATATTTACTTGTTACTTCTAGTTAAATTCTATGTTTAGTTGCTTATACAAAGGTAATCAACTATGCTCTTAGAGAACAGGGGGATCCTGACAATTGGTATCAGAGCCAGGGTGTTGGTTCATAGCTTGATACCACTAATAATTGGTATCAGAGCTAGGATCAACTAACAGGTGGTCAGAGCTTGTTAAGTGTTTGTTGATTATAGGTCACTCTCAGGGGTTTCTGATTGAGTGGGAGTATAGCAATGGCAGAAGAAAGTATGGAGGAATTTAAAAGCAAGAATGATCAATTATGGTGTTATGGAAAGAAAGAGCAGGTAAAGAAAGATTGCTGGTTGGTAGAAGATCAGCATGAAGGAGCATGTGTTGCAGGTATTATTGCACTGGTTGTTCTTATATGTTCCTTGGATAAAGTAGAATCTTGGTTTATAGATTATGTTGCCTCTTTCCATGCAGCCCCAAATAGAGTATTTTTCCATGTTAAGGTCCATGGAGACTTTGGAAAGATTTATTTAGGGGTTGGTGTGCTTTGTCAAAGTTTTGGCAAAGGGGAAGTGTAGCTGAAAATGCAGATGACCAACACATGGGTGTTGAAGGATGTCATGCAGGTCCCAGTTCTAAAGATGAGGCTAATTTCTTTAAGAAAGTTGGGTGATGAGAGATGCACAGGAACTCTCACAGTAGATGCACTTGAATTAGCTGGTGGTAAGAAAGTAGGTACTCTTTATCTACCTGCTTGTATTACTGATTCTTATTCTGTTGCGAAGACATGGTTTTGTAGGTTTGGTCACATGAGCAAGAAGGAGATGCGTGTTCTTAAGAGGAAGTCAGATGTGTTTGACAAAATTAAGAAATAGAAAGCCTTGGTGTTTATGGAGGAGATGATGGACAGAGATCAGTGGATGGGACTGAATAACTCTGAGTAGGGTAGTTTGGACAGGGTTTTGATCCAAGGTGAGATCGCAGTTAAAAAGTCATCACTCATAGGAAAACACAGTTACCAACATCGGTCAAGGGTAATCGACATCGAACAAATAGGTACCGACATCGGTCATGTGCAGACAGGCAAAGTCGGTGGTGTTGGGCAGGGTGTCTATCGGTGTCGGTCAAGGAAACGACGTCGGTGACCAGTGGACACTAATGTCAGTCAGGGAACCGGCATTGACGATCAGGTGGGTTCAACATCAGTCGAGTACAGACCAGGGTTGACCAGGAAATGGATTTTGGGCAGACAGCAAGCTATCAAGGAGTCTCAAATGCCCATGTGGAGGACTGAGAGTGTAAGTAAGCCTCAAATTCGTTATTCCCCTTCTTTATACTAGTTGCTCACTCCAGAGTAGGTAAGATCCAGGAAATAGTGGGAGCATGGCATGAATTCTTTGGAAGACAACCAAATGGGAGATTTGGTAGAGTTACCAGCTAGGATGAAAGCACTGAGAGATGAATGGATTCTTTGTTTAAAGAAGAGAGAGAATGGACACATGAGATGGAAGGCCAGGTCATATGGTCTTGAGGAAGCTGCAGGACAATGGTACAGGTTTGACAGGTGTATGACAAAGCATGGCTTTAGTCAGTGTCATTGTAACCATTGTGTTTTTTTTACCAGGTTGGATGATGATTACAACATTATCCTATTACTGTATGTTGTGTGTATGCTTGTTACAGGGTCACACATGCAGGGTTTTGCTGAGCTAAAGGTAAAGTTAGTTTAGTGGTATGTCATGAAGAATTTGGGAGCAACGAAATTCTTTGGCATGAGTTTTTCTAGAGACATGGAAGGTCACAGGTTGATTTTGTCTCCAGATGATTGTGTGGATAAGGTAGTGGCGAGGTTCAAGATGTGGGATGCAGAACTAGTTTGCACACCTATGGATGGACAGTTCACAGAACAGGGTCCCAATTCACATGATGAGGTTGAGTACATGTGTACTAGACCTATTGTTGCCCCAGTAGTGGGTATTGTCAGCAAGTTCATAGCCAATTCAAGAAAGAAGCACTGGAGAGCAGTTCAGTGGGTTCTCAGGTATCTGAGAGGGACCAGCAGTAGGGTTCATGCTATGCAGGGTCAAGTTCTTTTCTACATGGGTTTGTAGATGTGGATACGGCAAGTTACTTGGATGACAGGTGGAGCACCACAGGATGTGTGGTGGTTGGTCTTCAAGATTGAGCTTGAAGAGGGATACAAGCCAGGAAATAAATTAGATGATGTACAGGTATAGGTATAGGTACAGGTGTAGCTGTTTATCTCCAAGTGGGAGATTGTTAGGTTGTGGAGCTAAAATCTTCACTGATGCAAACATGAAGGAGGAGGTAGCTGAGTTGCAGTGCAACTGACGTCGGTCAGGCCAACCGACATCGGTCATATCCAGTGTGTAGAGCTATCGACATCGATTAGTATCGGCCGACGTTGGTCACCTATGCAGTTTTGAAACTGTCAGTTTCACGAACAGTTTGTTAACGAACCGGTTGTTTGCATGTTAAAAACTAATTTTAGTCTTGAGCTATGGTTTTTAATTATTGTAATTGGAAAGTCTAATTATTATTTGTATGAGATCTATTTAATAGACTCATGGGTTGTATTGTAAAGTGTGCTAGTTAGAGTTGAGCTTGGTTAGCTCCTTCAGTGTGAAGAGAGCAAGGGTAGCTCCTCTTAGTTCCACAGGGGTGTCGAGTGTGTATGATCAAGTAGATCTGTGGGATAGCAAGATCTGGTAGAAGATCCACCGGGGTACTAGTTTGGAGAATCATAAAGACTTGGTGAGGCAAGGACAAGGGTTCTTCAGGGTGTAGAGAGATCTACATGTGTAAGTAAGATCGGTTTGATTTGTAGGTTGTTGCAAGTTCATGGGAGATCTACTTGGAGTGCATTGCATACTCAGACTTGGAGTATGTGTGTATACTCTATGGTACTGGTAGTAGTGATACTGACTGGTTGGAGGTGAACAACAACTCTGTGTTTGAGTTGTTTGTTGTGACCGTGATTGAGAGAGAGAACTCTTGAAGAGATTTACTGTTTACGCCCTAGAGGTGTGGGAGCCCTAGAGGAGTGTGAAGAAGACTTTGGCATCTTCTTTGTTGTATTTCCTTCTGGAAGAGTATTAATACAATTGGGTATTGTCTCTCATATTTTGTGTTATTTCTAAATTTATAGTTACTTGTTACTTCTGGTTAAATTCCGTGTTTAGTTGCTTATACAAAGGTAATCAACTGTGCTCTTAGAGAGCAAGGGGATCCTGACATGAAGATGAATGCATCAAGTTCTAACAACTACACTAATGCCAATATTAGTCCATGGAATACTACACCAACATTTGCCTTGACTACTCTATGTGCCTGCATGAGAACTTGAGGGAGAAACATAAGGTGTTGAACTACATCAGCAAACTCTCACTTTATATTCATGTGAAGATGGAATTTTAAACTTATACCACTTTGGGGAAAGCATATCGTAATGTTTCAAAGATTGAATCCAAGGCAAAGATGCATTAGAGTGTCACCTCTTCATCCAACACAATGTGAAAAACCCATCCTTCGCACAAATTCACATAGCAACCTTCTGTGTAGAAGAAACAACACACTTTTTATAAAGGATAGGATCACTAGAAGACTATTTAACCCTCAAAGGCTTCAACACCTTCTACTTCAGACAAAGGAAAGAATAAGTGGTGCCATTGCCATCATTCATCCACTCATAATGATTCTGAATGTTGTGTGCAATAATCCCTACAAATAGAATATGCATTAGGACCCACATCGATGGATGATACTGATCTATATGCCTCTTATCTAAGCAACAACACCACTATGATCGACATCTCTGAAGAGCACGAACATCTCTTCCACACCAAGTTCTAGGTAAAGAGTAAACCTCTCCATGTAATCATCAATAGCAACAATCAGAATAACATCATTATGTAATCCACATCTCAACACCTTAGTCTTACCACTACTATGAATCCAAATCCATACTCTTTAGGGTGGATGCAGTAGGGGAAAGATATATAGGTTTGGTAGTAATGCACTTTTTAGTATAAAGTATTGTCTCCAACCATGATCCATGCTTTATGATCCACTTTTCACAAGTATTGTGGGATTTTATGGGTACATAACTAGATCGGTCGATGACATTTCATCCTCGAATAGATGGGAAAATTGAAGTGGTCAATCACACACTTGTTTATCTTCTACAAATGTACAACTGTGTGCATGATTGAACCTATGATGATAATCTCTTGTGCATTCAACATGCCAACAATAGGACTCTTCACAACTCTACTAACCACAATCCATTATTGACATGTTTTGGGTTTCAACCTTCAACACCTCTAGACATCTCCTACTGCACTCCATCAAGCCATGAGTCATGCACACAAGAACATAAAGTGGACAAAGCCAAGTAGTTTATGTGCCACATTCAATCTATTCACCAACATGTTTATCAGATTCTCTCTTGCACTCAAACTAAGTACAAATAATTCCATGATGCACATTTCAAAACTCATCCATTCTGAGTAGGCGATAAAGTCTAGTTGTAACTTCATAAATAATGCTTTAAAGGTCCACACTGAAAGATCAAGCCTCTACACTATGGTACTTATGAAATTTTGTGCACAGCTGGTGAGAACACCTTCATTATTGATCTCCCTTAGTACTTGGGCATGCACCTTATCTTCAACATGGATCTTCTCAAGCCTTACACTCTACCACTTCTTGAGCCAGTAGTGATACACCATCCTTTTGATTTGGATCCTGAACACTTGTATCTCGTAGAGAAGGATCATGTCATTGGAGTGATAGACACATGCACCCACCATGGTGTGCATCAAAATTTTTGAGTGGTCAAGGTTGGACATTATGTTGATAAATCCAAGTGGTACACTTCATAACAACTTCAGGTGTAGTTTTTCCAATTGCACACTGACACAATGGAGATCATTACTCTTTAAGAAAAGGAAAATGATATGTGCATAATTCCTATGTAGTCAAGCTTACTCCTTGTTATCTCTATTACATAATGCCTAGGAGAATTGAATTCAACCTCTAATCACTTTTCTAATCTTATCAAATCATTTGGATCTCTTTTGAACAAGATTTTCAACATTGGGTCACAACCAAGGTTTTATGAGGGTCTAAACTAACTTCCAGTCTCAACAATCATCCATAAAACTTAGCTCCTCTTTCTAAAAACCAATGATTATAACCTTGAGCTAGAACCCTTCTTCATCTACCTTGAATAATTTAGGATGTCATGTAGTTGCATGTGTCAACGAGCACTGATAAAACCTTCTCAGGTAGACATATCTTCTTACTGTGCACTCATGAAACATTGAAATACCTTTCAAGCCTTTTCTTTGGAAACCAAGTCCTGAAACTTCATGCACATACTAAAAATAACTTAATTTGCCTCTATCAATGTTTGTTTTCTTTTTCATGCCATTGAAACTAATCTTATCACCTCATCTAGACACCATCTCTCTATGCATTCTAAGATTTGTCCTGCAAGTCTTGAATTTGACCTTCTAGCCACTCTATAGAATCCACTTTGGAAATCACCTATGTTATAATGTCTCTTGTGTATGCTCAATCAAAATAATACACTCACTCTTATTTGGAACTTCAACAGAACTTCTTTGGATCTACTTTAAAAAAAATTCAGAGCTACTCACATATCTTTAGAGCTCAATTGTAACATCTTCATAGCTACATACACCTATCTTCAAAGCATGCAAATCTTTAGCGCTGGCCTTATACTCATTTAAAAGGTCTTAAATATCTTAGATACACCCTCAAATAATCTCACTTATTCTCAAACACTGTCAAGTGTTCTTCAGATCATTCTCTTCTTCATAGCACAATCAGAGCATCTTCAGTGTTGTTTGTACTAAGTTCAGAGCATACTGCTTATTTTTTAGACCTCACTCATTTAATCTTGCCATCTGCACATACTATCTCATAAGGTCTAGACAAAACATTACAAAATGCTTTACATTTGTTATACATACGTGTACTTACTCATGTTGCTTCTCAATGATTAGAACATTATGCAAACAATATTCTTTCATCACAACTACAACACACATTATGCTAGCAACAAAACTTCTTCACATATATACCTCAAATCCTACTTGACCAAGCATTTGCACAAGAGAACCTTTGATATCAACTATATTAAATTGACATCAACGAAAGAATCATGCATCTTCATTAAAACCTTTGACATCAATGATAACATTAAATATCAAATCTCCACACTCAAAGACAATGCCCAGCAATCTCTCCTGTAATTAATGACAATGTCCAACAATCTCCCCCTTTGTCATTGATGGAAAACATAATAAAAAAAAAACTCTATCAATCACTTCTTGATGGCAATCATCTTTTAGACCTGGTTCTTTACCTTTTCTTTCTCCCTTTCTGATCTTTCTCCCTTTGTCACCTATTATGATCTTTCTCCCATTTTCTCATTCTTTTTTGAACTTTTAAAATTATTCCCTTTTCTAATCTTTCTCCCCCTTTGACATTAATGAAGATCCAAAGCTCATAAATTGTGTATGGGCACAGATAATCCTTGGTCAATCAACTTCATTTATTAACTAACTTTAAATATTGTATAAATAGGCTTTGAGAAGCCTTACTACAACACATAATGCAAATGTGGGACTAAAATCCTAACTAACTAAAAATAAACTACAACCATGTGAGTACTAACTCACTTATCTTTCTAACAGACTCAACACCAAATCAACCACCTAATTTTGATCACCTTAATAAATCCTTTTCACTTCTATACAGATGATGATATACTCTTGCAGCTCTTTGCTCTCTTCAGCCCTCTCAAACTGATCTTCAGCTCTCTTTGCTCAACTAACCCTTTTCATGGCTTGATTAGGTATTTTGAGCTTAATCCTCTCTTGCAGAACTTCTATTAGATATTCATGATATCTCTACTAGTCTACATGACCTCATTTAGTTCACAAATGATCTATGTCATTCACTTATCCTATTCTTCTCTCGCACACTCCTAGCATCCCATTTTTTATCTCTTAAGCACATAAAAACAAGCCTAACTACCTTGTTTTTATACAATTCATTTGATCATATCCTTCTAGGTTGGCTATACATTCAAATTACTTAAGTCAACCATGAATAGGTTAAATCATATTATAATAACATGCCTTAGTCATGAATTAATCACTACAATTGGGTCGGTCATACATCAATTTGCCCTCACTCTTTTTTTAGGATTATGGAGACCTAATAGGCATTCTCAACAACGCGTTGTCATTTGATCTATTTGAATCTTATCCTAACACTTCACATGGTAGGAACACATCACATACCACTCTTATATCCCTTATCCAATTTTTCTCTAGGTCTACAACACCTTTTAGGTCCAACTGCCACTTGAACCTTTCTTCAAATTTTTTTTTATAAAAAACCTGTGCACAATATAAACTCTGTCTTGAACAACTGAAGTATACATCCAATTTCATCAAACAACTATGGTGACAACATATATATTCAGAGTATTCATGTCTTTAAGGTCATCACCAACTTAATCTGATGCTTTAACTCAAGGTAAACAGGCTCAAACACTTCTCTACAAGATGTTTAATCAGAACTACCAATTGACTCTAAAACATTGTCAAAGAATCATGAAAATATGATACATAATTGATTATCTTCAAAGGATTTAAATTCATGAATAAGATATTAAAAAATCCTTAGAGCATCCTCAATCAATCAAATCATAATATCTAATAATAACTATTAGTATTATAGACCAATCTTCCAACCCTCTCTCTCACAGACTCTACTCAACTAGATAAGTCAATTTGGATTTAATGATTTAACCTCTTACACTGACTTCCAAGATTTTGAAAAGCATGGATAGATCATTCAAGATTTGAAAAACAACATCATGCATTTCAATGCATCAATATTTCATGAAAACTCATCATAAAACATCTTCTCACTTTTCACTGATTTCTTCACTGTCTGCACCACTGGGTTTATTTAGTGACTGGCCAACTTTGATCATCAAATTCACACAACTGAGATTTGGAACCTGTCTAAAAACCTTCATAAACATCAACTACAAGTCTCATACTTTGATCTTCATTCACTTAGTAACTTTGACTTGGTCAAAGCTGTCTATTACAACAAATCTTCAAAAGATAAACACTTCTCTATATGGTCTTCTCACTCACCTAAGAAACCAATCACATCTAGAGATGTCTAGGAGAGTTGACTTCAACCTCTAATCACTTTTTTGATCATATCAAACCATTCTGACCTCTTTTAAACAATATATTCAACATTGGGGTCATAGACAAGGTTTTATGAGGGTTTAGATTAACTTCCAGTCTCAACCATGATTCATAAAACTTGGCTCCTTTTTCCAGAAACCAATGTTTGGAATTTTGAGATAGAACCCTTCCTCATATACCTTGAATAGCTTAGAATCTCATGTAGCTACTGCATGTGCCAACAAGCACTAATAAAACCTTCTTGGGTAGACATCTCTTCATAATATACACTCATGAAACCTTGAAATACCTTTCAAGCCTTTTCTTTACAAACTAAGTCCTTAAAATTCATGCACATACTAAAAAAAACTTGACTTACCTCTGTCAATGTTCATTTACTTTCTCATGCCATTGAAATTGATTTTGTCACCTCATCTGGCCACCATCTCTCTATGCTTTCTAAGACTTGTCTTATAAGTCTTGAATCTAACCTTTTAGCCACTCTATAGACTCCACTTTGGAAATCACCTGTGTTTTAATGCCTCTTGTGTATGCTCAATCAACATCATACACTCACTCTTCTTCAGAGCTTCAACAAAACTTCTTTGGAGCTACTTCAGAACTTCTTTGGAGCTACTTACATATCTTCAGAGCTTGATTATAATATCTTCAGATCTATGTACATAGATCTTTGGAGCACGTAGATATTTGGAGATAGACTTATAATCATCTGCAAGGTCTTCAATACCTTAAATACACCCTTAGAAAATCTCACTTATGCTCAAACACTATCAAGTGTTCTTCGGAGCATTCTCTTCTTCATAGCACAATCAGAGCATCTTTGTTGTTGCTTGCATAGAACTTCAGAGCATACTGCTTCTTCTTCGGAGCTTACTCATTTCATCTTGCCATCTAAAAATACTATCTCACAAGGTCTAGACAAAACATTACAAGATGATTTACATTTGTTATATAGACTTGTACTTACTCATGCTACTTATTAATGATTAGAACATTGTGTAAACAATATTCTTTCATCACAGCTATAACACACATAATGCTGGTAACAAAAATTCTTCACATATATACCTCAAAGCCTACTTGACCAAGCATTTTCACAAGAGAACCTTTGATATTAGAACATTCTGCAAACAATATTCTTCATCACAACTATAACACACATTATGCTGGCAATAAAACTTCTTCACATATATACCTCAAAGCCTACTTGACCAAGCATTTACATAAGAGAACCTTTGATATCAACTATATTAGATTTACATCAATGAAAGAACCATGCATCTTCATTAGAACCTTTGACATCAATGACATCATTAAATATCAAATCTCCACACTCAAAGACAATGATCAACAATCTCACCCTATGTCCAACACTACATGCCTCGCAACCCTGCACCGTAGCTCATAGTTTCATGCGCATTGTTGAATTTTTAGATTCCAAAATAGATCCACGTGGTAACTTGCCTCAACTACATGCTTTAATGGGTTCACCAATCATCATCCAGTGTGGAAGATGAACCAACACAACCATCTTCTTGGTAACTGATAGTATTTGTAACCGCTCTTGTATTTTATTTATATAAGTATGTAACATACAAAATTGGCCTAAGGTTGATGTTATACACAATCATAACATATATAACATGTGCTATGTATATACTCTATCAAATATGCATTGTAGTATATTATACCAATTTTCCCTATTCTCTTCTAATGAATAGAAGTTACATTTTCTACAATTGAGACTTCTGCTTTATTGATTGTGTTTAGTTATTTCTTTTTGAATTAGAAGTTGCCCATTCACTAGATGCCCAACCAAAACTTGGTTGTCCCCCACATGCTTGGTCCAGGGCCCCATGGTGCAGATCATCCAATGTAAGAATTTCATTTGATTCCACCATATTAAAATAGTTTATAAGAATACAAAACATAGTCAACATTGTGATATATGTTTCTATAAAAAATGTCTACTATTGTGGCTTTTCTTAGGAGGGTGGATCTTTGATAATTAATTTTGACTAGCAATTCATTTGCCTTTGTTAAAATTTTCTCCTCCATGAGGGCATACCACTACTCAACTGTGAGGATGTCAATGTACCTTAGCTCATATGCTGCTATAGTTTAAACATTCCTTGATATAAATTTGTGTCATCACCATTGACATATACAACATATTATCTTCTATAGTCTAAGCATTCCTTGATATAAATGCCACCCCCACCCTTGAGATTCACAGCAACACATTATCTTCTCTCATATTTTTGTAGGATTTACATGTTTGTCTTCAACTGGTTTAATGTCACTATTTTTTGGTTTCCCTTTGATTCTTACCTTTATGTGAACTTACTCATGATGCTCATGCATAGATTGAATTTGTTGAGATAATAATCTTATTTTTATTTGAGTTTTTTTTTGTTCTATATAAATAACTTGAATTTTCTCTTGTATTTTTTTAGAATTCTTTATTTTTGTTTTAATGTTTTTTAGTTTAACTACTCACTTCCTTATTTAATTATTATTTTTTCCATCAAAAAGTCATTTTTCCTCCTTAGTTCTTCTGGTACCATTGTTTTAACCTATTGCTCAATCTCCTTTCCTCCATCATTATCTAAGTAGCTTATTTTACAAATACCATTGTCACCTCTAACAAAAAGGTGCCTCTTTCTTCCAATAGTATTTGTTAAGAGATTGAGGTTTTGACTTTAAATAGCTTGTGATTAAATGTTTCTATTTATTTATATCTATTTTAATTGAAACACACTATTAATTTAAATATCACCTTATAAAACACCATAAAGCTTATTAATCATGGAAATTAGTTTATTGATAAAAACAAATTAAAAAACCATGTATTAATTGTGCCAAAAAAATTTCCAATTTGAAAGGTAAAAAAACATATAAGACATCATCGACACTAAAAGTAATGTCAACATGAGAACACACTAAGAGTTCTCACTTCCCTCTTCAATCTTAATATTACTATTGTATTTAATTCTTGGAGTTAGAGACTCACGACCATTTTGTATTCAACTACTTTCTATTTTTATAAAATTAAAGGGAGACTCATCTACTTATTTAGAGAACTCATTCTAGACCTTTATGGCTTAATAATTTTTTTTGAAAGTGTTTGATCAACAAATAGTTCTTACTCCCTAGCTTCCAACTTATTTTTTCTTCTAATGTAAATAAGCAAAAAACTTATATCTTGTAAGACATTGTAATTATTAATTGAAAGTGTTTGATCAACAAATAGTTCTTACTCCCTAGTTTCCGATGAAAGATTATTAATGATTTGAAACATCGAGTGAATAAAAATAAAACAAAATTATTTCAAAAAATTATAATTATTCGAATAAATTATGAAAATATAAAATATCTAATATCGATATATTTTTTTATTTTTAAAAAATTAATTTTATTATTTCATAAATATTATTAATATTTATTTATTTAATTTATTACAAAAAAGTGAAGATATTTTATTTTATATCTTTAATAATTTATAATTTATTTAATGATATAACAATTATCACATATTATCATTCTCATCAATTATAATATAATATTTTAATCTCTTGTTATTGGTAGTTGATTTTTCAGGGACACGACTACTTCTTATGGATCTAGAAAGTTCCCCAAGTCAAAAAAATCCATTACCAATATAAACAATATATATAATATTTTAATATATATTTTTTAATTTTTAAAATTTAAATAAAAATATATATAAAAAATAAAACTTAATATTAATAAAACTTTATAATAATTAAATAACGTAAGTGACTAAAGTTGCTACTTGTTTCCATTTTAAATGAAAATTTTATTATCCTTTGAAAGTAAGTTATATAATTTTTCTAACTTTTCAAATAAACTTATTGTTCGTAGCCAATGGCATTTTTTTTGGGTTATCTTATATATAGATAATAATGATGGAACATATTGTTGAATGGTTAACTTTTTCGTTTATTATTTAAGAAATCAAAACAATTTTTTTCTCCTTAAACTATAATTTAATTTTTTTTAAAAAAGAACATAACATTAATATAATATAACAAAAATCAATTCAATCAAACTTTTACAAATTTTGAGAAGTCATCGCCTTATTTTATTGGCCGTGTAGAATACATTCATGTTTCATCATAAGTTTAATACGTAGCTTTGATGAATCACTTCATCCCGGTTGCTTATATAAATATAATTATTAGTTGTTTAAAAGGTATAAGTTATATTATAAAGGATGATATAATTTTTGGTTTTTTTTACAGTGAGGTTTTATAAAATGAAAGAGTATAAATTGGTAGTCGTATTTTATTTGAAATCTATGGACGCTTATTTCATATCATATTTTTAAATGAAATTTAAGTAATAATAATTTAATATTTCTAATGGAGGTGATGGTGGAAAACGAGGTCATGTGTTCTTTCATACGGTAATGAGTTGTTGGGTAAGGACAAGACCATACAAAACATGTAAATGATTAAATTTTTTAAAGTACATTAGGGAGTAATGATAAAAGACAATGCCAAGTTATTTCAAGGGACGGACTCGAAGAAACCCGACAAAATACACATACAAACCTCTATAATATGCCACTTTTATAATATATAAATATAGCTTATCTTTTATATAATAAACAATAAAATATTATATATTTGTGTATAATATTTTATATAATGGGTATGTGCACGGAGTTGAGGGACAATTTCATGGACATTTTACATAACACAATCACGTTAATAAATAACGTGATCACATTATTTAATTAACGCGACCATTTTATTTAAATTATGGCTCAATAATTATCGAGCCATAACATGATCATGTTATTGAGAAAACAATAATGTGTACACGTTAGTGTAAATTAAAATAATATATACACATTATATAACACACATACATTCTATAATGTACTATACAATGCGTACATGTTATTTTGTAATAATACCAAAACTATCTCCACAAGTAGGTGGGAGTTGCACACGAAGACAACTTTGACCAGAAGCTTATATTTACTACTATAAATGTTAAGTATTTGTACATTATACTTTAAATTTATTTTAGTAAATATAAGAAATTAGGGTCACTCAACATCTGATAGAGTTGGTCTCACAGTTGCATGCCTTACAATGTGAAAAATAGTGTTTCAAATTCCAATCAAGTCAATACTTAGGCATTTTCAAGGTCTAAATATTAAACCTAGGGATTTTAGAACATCATTTTTTAGATTTTTATGCCTCCCAGATTGATTCCTGACATTTATAAGAGTCTTGGGTTTGTCAAAATTGAAGTTTGCAAACCACTCACTTTGAAATTGATGCAAAGTGGTGTTATTGGGATAACATAGGTCACATTGATAACCTGCACACATCAAACAACCACTTTGTGTTAATTTCACTTGTTCATCATCCCTCCCTTAACCTTGATCACTTCCTACTCATGCCTCATCACCCTTAATCACTCTCTCATCATTCTTCATTGTCCCTAATCACTCCCTCATTGAACCTCATTGTCCCTAGTCATCTCTAATCACTCCCTTATCATCCATAATCACTCGTCCATTGACCCTCACTATCCCTCATCATCCCTCATCACTCCCTCATTGACCCTAACCATCCCTCATAATCTTTAATCACTCCCTCATCATCCCTAATCACCACTTCATCATCCCTAATCACTCCCTCCTCATCCCTCATCATCTATAATCACTCCCTTATTGACCCTCACCATTCCTTATCATTTATAATCACTCCCTCATTACCCCTCACCATCCCTCATGATGTAGATCCCTATTGCATACTTTGCTTGTCCAAGTTCTCTACCAATATCCACCTAGATTTTACTTTATCTTTTCTTGCTTGATCTCTATCTTTGGACCCTACATACGTTTAAAATTCACATATGCATTTTATTCATTTCATTTATTCTCCACCATTCTTCGGATGGTCTCACTAAACTCTTCATTAAATTCTCGTTACTCAATGCATTCAATCTCTCTTACTTTGAGACTATCCCCCTTACTAGTTTTATGCTTTATAACAGCTTGGATCAAATATTGTCTCTGGTTCCTTAGGATTTAATAGGGCTCTAAAAAACTTCCTTTCACTCCTTTGAGTTCTATCTAACTTCTTCTCAACCTTACTTAACTTCTCAACACAATCCTCATATCACACACTACCTCTTATTCTATCATAGACTCTTCTGGTAACCTCTTTTTGGTATAATTTCATTGATATGGTCCTGTGCGAACTCAAATAATCAAATCAACCTCATTTATGGATACCCTATAACATATCCCATATATTGATTAAGTTCTAGGCTTTGGTTCACCTATTTTATAACTTCTTTTGGCTCTTTCTACTCTCAGATTAGGTCTTTAGGTTTCCTTCTACCATGTCTACCACATAGTCCTTCCCCATCTGTACTTATCCATACTTACACAGCTTAAAAACACTATATTATCTTTGTGAATGTTGAATTCAAACTTTTCACCAAATTTCATGAATTATTGATGGTTACAACTCCTAAAAACTCACTTTAAAAGTAGAAACCCTAATACAAGGTTTGGACTGGTTTTATAGACCTGAATAGGTTCCAAATGCATTTACAATTACTTTTACTATTGGATTAGGTATTGTTTGACCCTATGCACATTTTTCAAGTGTTATATTTCCCTTTTAAAGCTACAATAGATTGAGTTAACCAATTTTGAATAGACTGTGTACTCAGTCATAGGTCTAGAGTAATCTAAGAAGAGGTTATTTATTCTAATTCATTTCAAAAAGGGTTATAAATAAACATGAAGGTTTAAACTCCTCTGTACAATGTTTACACACTTAAAAAAATTAATGCCTTCCATCTATAACACCCAATTTTCTAACTTCTATGAGATACCACTTTGATTGTGTTAAGTTTCTTGATGACTGCAGGATTGTGTTAATTTATTTTTGCTCATCCAAATATATAAAAACTACTTGAAAGAATAGAAGACTTCATGATCATATGACAATCAACTCACCAACATATACATTTGAATGTTCACTCAAATACATGCATATATCTTCTCACACAAATGTATACTCAAAACTTTTGCTCATAGAAGATAGGGTTGCGTTGTTCAACACAGAATGTTTTCAATAGAATAAAAACATACAATGTTTAAAGACTACTAAGGAATTGTTATGTTAAGTTACTAATTACTCATACATTCCAAAATCCCACTAAATATAATCTCCTCTTCCACAAGACTCTGACCTTCACTCAGATTTCAAGGCACGATTTGTAAAAGCATAAGGTATACAGTTTGTAATTTGAACATTCAAAAGATTTAAAAATCAAATGACAAATTCTATAATTACAATCAAATAAAAGGTATTTTCAACTTACCACTCACATCAATATCACAAATAACTTGTTAATAATCATGTTTCAATATCATGCACACTGTCAACTATCTTTGCATGTATATTTAAGAAGATGCAGGGTCTGTTTGCTTTCTTATCTGCAAATAAGTAGAACTTATCTTTATTCACTTGTTTGGAGTTCTTTACACTCATATTTTTGAATCCTACCCCCTCCAACTCTATTGAATCTGACTCTGAATACAAAATAAGACATGGACAAGAATCTTATTACCAAATAGCCATCAATTGAATTCTAACTTCTTTTGTATGTTGAGAGTGTCCTAAACTAACTCAACTACTAACATATTTCTCAAATATGATTTTAGGTATATGTGTTGTAACATCCTAAAATCCTCGCTAAAGTCTAACCACACCAAATTCAATGTTGGACTTCTTGAAACAAGATTACAGTCTCTATGAAAGTTTAAAAATTCAAATGAAAGATTTGGCGGGAAAGTCCAATATAACTCTAATTCAAAATTGACACAAAACTAGAAACTTGGAAAGACTCCTACATATTTCTTATGACCTTGACCACCTTCTTAAGACTCAAAACATGTAAACTAGATCATTATTTATATTGGGTAGTGATGTTCTTGCATCACCTCATCATCCCTAATCATTGCTTCATCATACCTCATCATCTCTAATCACTCATTCTTCGTCCCTCATCTCCCCTAATCACTCCCTCATTAATCCTCACCATCACTCATCCTCCTTAATCAGTCCCTCATTGACCCTCACCATCCCTCATCATCTCTATTGATTCCCTCATCATCTCTACACAACTCCTCCTCATCCCTCCTCATCCTTAATCACTCAATCCAATACCTTGATGGTGGTATTTTGTTGGGGTTTAACAATGTTAGGAGCTACAAGTGGAGATTTAAGTGCTAGCATAAAATATAAGACATAATGATCAAAATGATGTGGAGGAAAAATTAAAACATAAATATTTAACACCTATGAAAAAATATGGGCCTATTAAAAGTGATGTAATTCACAATTAAAAACCTACCAAAAAAAGAGAAGCAAATAAAACCACCATAGCACCAAAAATGGGTAGTAAATACATGAGGATCACCAAGCTATGCGATTTCCTAAAACCAATCAATTGTTTTCTGTATTCATACTAAAATGCAATTTATACATCTTGATCATGACTTGTGACACCCAAACCATAGGTCTCTCCTGCTCGCTTACACAACCCACTTAGGCATGTTTTCACTGTTTCCTAATCATTCGAAGTCATCTAGATTCAACCCCTATTATCTCAGACTCCTCTCCTAGGCACAAATCTATCCCCTAGGGTACCTTTCCCCCTAGAAAATAATGCCATAGGTTGGACTACAACACTGGGACCCAGGGTGTCCACTTTTCAGTGCTATTGTCCAAGTCCACAATAGCCTCAAACAGTTAGATTTTCTTGAATCCTTATCTTTTTTCTTGTCAGCCTAATGAAAGTTCATCTAACCCAAGATTACTAGTTTCCATATAAAATCCCATTCAAAGGTCATTTAGAAGGGTTGGCAATCATTCAAAGGGCACAAGCTAGAAATATACTAAAGCACACTCAAACAAATCTTCCTATTCTCTTCATACAACCAACTACTATTATTCTAGCTTATCCAAGCTCCTACACCCGTTATGCGTTATCTCAACCTTGCCTAAATTTGCATACACTTGCATTGCATACATAAGATTTCACAATACACATTCAAATTGGGAGAACTACATTGGCCTTGATCCCTCTTCGGAGTATTGGTATGTAGGCAATGTGCTCACGAATGAGGTGTGATCACATGTTTAGTGCATATTACACACTAACCCCTTTTTTAGTTGGATTTGAGATCACCTATCAAACATAAAGAAGAGATAAGAACTTTGAAGACAAAATCAATTGCACATGGAGGTTTATGAATAATCAAGACTCAATATTTTAGGCACAGGGTCTCCTAGAGTAGACGAACAAAACCTAGAAAGCTCAGAAAGCTCAGACACTAAGGACTTCAATGCCATAACTTGGACTACAATGTTGGACCTCTAGGTGTCCCATTTTTAGCACTCCTATCCAGGCATAAAACAAACTTTTGGATCTTATTTCTAATAGTCTGCCTAGCCAAATCAATAATTTACAACCTGTGTCTCTTTTGCCTCAACCCAAAATTAGCGAAGTTTTACTCTCTATCCCCTTGTTTGCTATTTTTAGAAATCAATTAAGCACTTCTAGATTCAATAAATTAGTAGGTTAACTAAGACACATTTATTTACTAATTTTTCCCTTAGTCCATACCCCTTTACTATTTAGGAAATTAAACCTACAGTTTCCCAAATTCAGTAAAACATTTGGTGAACTTGACTTCAAATTTTTGCACAAAAACCCTAGAAACCCTAGGGCTAATTATTTCTATTTTTTTGCAATATTTTCCTAATTTTTCCTAAATTTAAAAAT
This sequence comes from Torreya grandis, assembly GCA_037957365.1. Taxonomy (NCBI): domain Eukaryota; kingdom Viridiplantae; phylum Streptophyta; class Pinopsida; order Cupressales; family Taxaceae; genus Torreya; species Torreya grandis. Next base: position 88,440 of record JARHVA010003478.1, on the reverse strand, counting down.
TAAAAAACTACAAATTAATTGAAATATTTTCAATAATTTCCTTAAACCCTAGTTTGCACATACTAGGTGCTATGTGCATATAAACACTTTCAAACCACTAGGAAAAATATATTGCTAATTTTAGAAATATTTTTAGATTTTTTCTAAATTTTTCAAGCTCATTTCTACAAATTTATAGCAATTTTTTTAAATTATTACATTAATTTTGTAAAAAAACTATTTCAAAGCCCTAGTTGCATCAACTAAATCCTACTAATTTTTAAGTAATATTCCACTTATTTTCTACAAATTTTGAATAAATATTAAAATAAAAAATTCACTTCAAATTTCAAAAATTCATAGTAATTCCAGAAAATTAATTTGTGTCAAAACCCTAGTTGTATCTACTAGGTCCCATTAAAGCAAGTAATTTCCCATAATTTCTTGAATTTTATCTTGCATACTTAGCTCAAAAAATTAATTTCAAATTCAAAAATTCATAGTACTTTACAAATAATATTTCTGAAAAATCCCTAGTTGCATATACTAGTTCCTACTTTGATTTTTGTGGTATTACCTTACATGTTTGGCAGATTCATATCCTTTTTTGTGCAAATTCTAAACCACTATTTTAGAATTTTGCATTTCTTATATCCAATACTTTCTAGTTTTAGCACATTACCTATTACAACTTATTACAAAACATTCAAACACATTTCAACCGATTTTGATGAAAATGATAAAAGAGAGCTTCAAGAACTCTTAACCAAACACCTGGATATGCAAGATGATATGATTAGAATCCTCCAAGAGGAACAACAAAAGGTAACCAACAGTCAATCTTCTTAAACCATAGAGACACCAATTTCACATGATACTACAGGAGAAACTATGTCACAACAACCCCCTCTAGTAACCCAACCTTGTTTTATGCCACCAACTATAGCTAGTATATCCCTATCTCCTGATGTGGCAGCCCTTGTGCTAGAGATTCAATCTCTTCAATCCAATGTGAAACATCTTGAGCAAGGTACCACTATATCTACACAGGCATTAGACTCCTTCACTCTATCGCATACACCTTTAGCATGACATATAGCTGCTACACCCTTGCCACTTGGATTTGTACAAATTAAGCTCACTCTTTATGATGGCAAGGGTGATACAGAGACACATTTTAGAGCCTTCCACACATCATGTTTGGATTATGTACCATATGACTGGCTATTAACTAAATTATTTTCAAGGAGCCTCAAAGATTGTGTATTACAATGGTTTTACAGTCTACTGAATCAATCAATTAATGCATTCAACCCTCTTGTTGACATGTTCCTAGCACATTTCAGTATCAATATCGGTGATAAGGTTTCATAAACCCAAATTGCACAACAAAAATAGAAATCAAATGAGCCTCTCACTGAGTATGTTCTCATATACAAGACTATATTGGCTAAGATGACTAGCCCTATGGCAGATCAAGAGTTACAAGACCTCTTCAAATAGAGTCTTCTACTAGTTTTGCATGAGACAATCATGTTCAAATGTTTCTCTTTTTTCACTGAATTGTATCACACCTTAAAAAAAAGAGAAATCAAACTCATTTCAAAGGACAAACTTAAGTACACAAGTGCACCAAATGCAACTAATAAGAGTAACAACAAAGCCCCATATAAGGTCAAATTCAATGATAGTAAAGGACTAACTCAGTAGATAGTTAATGTAGCTTCAGAGCCCTCATAGAGAGTCACTTTATCAACACCTCCTTGATGACCTTTTATAAATATACCAGTTCCTCCAGCCAGAGTTCTACAATAATTATTAGAATGTAGCATCATATCTCTTCCTCCTATCATATAAATTGATACAATAAAGCCTCTTCCATGGGGATATGACCAAAATGCATTTTGTGACTATCACAAGGCACCAGGCCATACTATAAATAGATGTATTAGTCTCAGGCATAAGATACGAGATCTAATTAATGGAAATCAAATTGATTTGGGCACTTCAATTGAGCCTCCTCTGGTCAAACCAATGTAGGATAAGTCACTCAAAATCTTTTCAGATCCATTTCCATAGCATGGTAAGTCAAAGACACATGACACATCAGGTGTACATCATGCATATCAAGCACATTTTCCACCAGTTATATATAGGGAATTGATAGTCGATTCACATCCGTTAAACCACATGATTGGTACTTTTCATTCTAGCATTCCAATTCAGCCTTCTATCTCCTTTTCTAAGTAGGATATTACTGAGGATGGCATAGATTATCACACGCTCTTCATTAGAGCTTTGATTCATGGTCATCTCATTCATAGTGTACTAATAGATAATGGATCTAGTGTTAACGTGTGTAATATGATACTACTACCACACTTGGGTTATATAGAGCAGGATATTATTCCAACAAATATAGTTATTAGTGGTTTTAGTGGACATAGTCAGACTACATTGGGTGAGATCCTCATTCCTTAACAGGCTGGTCCTACACTCATGACCACCTTATTTACTATAGTTCCTAGCATGGGAGTTTTTGACATGTTACTTGGTAGACCTTGGATATAAAAACTCTGAGAAGTTCCATCTATAGTACATCAGTGCATGAAATTTAATCATGCTAATCAGGTTATCAAAGTTATTAGAGTTCCATATGAGTTGCCACTTCCATTTTCAGAGCTAGTTTTAGTTTCAAAGCCAATTTCAATTTCATTACTAGTTTTTTCTCTAATTTAACATCAGACATAGATATGATATCCATCACCAGTATAGAGGGTTCATACACCTCCATAGCTTTGGGATTTTAGAGAGCTTCTAGCTACAATATTCATACCCAAAGTAGTTTCATTGAGATCTCATGCTTCTACACATAGAGCACATGTTCAATGAGTTTTTCCTAATTCTAGATGGGTCCCTAAGAGCCCTACAGCTACATCCACTTCTCAAAATTATAGAGGGTCCCCATAGTCAGTTTTTACTTTAGAGATTTTAGAGCATTTACAACATATATAGCTTTCAGAGACACATTCTTAGCATTTCCATCATGCTTCATGATCATGCATGATTCTACTCTTCAATATAAGACACCATGATAGGGAGTCTCATCTGAGACTCATCGGTTAGTATAATTTCCTTCCAGTATTAATTATACATAGTTTCCTTTGCTTGATTGTACATAACTCAAATATTTCAAAATACAAAAATAATATAATATTTCAAAAATATAAAAACATGTCAATTGTATGCATCATTTATGTTTTACATTGTTAACCATTATACCAGACTTAATTATGTTGTTCTATGCTATTGTTTATCAATTTTTGTTAGGGTGTGGAGCTAAAAACTTCACCAAGGAGCATAGTTTATCAGGTTCGGGTCTATACAGACACCGGCATCGGTTAGGAGCGACCGACATCGGTCACAGGCAGTTGCAGAGGCATCGACGTCAGCAGAAGGTCGGCCGACGGCGGTCACAGACAAGCAGCAGGAATCGACGTCGGTTACCTGCGTGTCCAGAGAGCTATTTCCGTAGATAGAAGCGAGTGTTTGCATGATAAGTTTGAGTTGTGGACTCAAGCTCGCGTCTCTATAGTTAGCATTAATATTTTTAGAGCCCTTGTTTAAGTGGCTTAACTACTTGTTGGGTGTACATGCTCAAGTCTCCTAATTCTATATGTAGAATTAGATCTTCCTAGCTTATTGTAGTTATTGTTGTAGAGTGTGAATTATTGTAATTCATTGTGTGAGAAGAACAGTACAGAATTGAATCAATCCAGGCTTGTTGGAGTTGGTTGTTCTTGAGAGAGAGAGCTCTTGAGGAATTGAGATCTATTGAGAGATCTATACACCTAGGAGAGGTGTGGAAGAAAGAAGCTTTCTTCAATTGTATTCCTTTGTAAAGAGTTTTGTTAATACAAGTTTTCAGGGTGTTTTCTTGTATCTCTTGTTCTTGCTATTATCATTCTAATTACTTGTCAATTTGGTTTAATTCCGTGTTTATTGCTGTCACAATTGTAATCTATTGTTGGATTGATCCCCCAACAATTTTATCTATATTACTAGGTTTCACTTGATCTTCTTTGAGTGTGTGAAGTACATCCAGATCCTTCATTGTTTCAGTCCAACCATCAAGGGGGCATCTTATTTATACATTCTAGCTATATATCGATACATCTACCCATTGGGGGCATACTCTACATGACTACACCATCCAAGTTATGTCATTATTATACTATACACTCTAGACATCTTGTTGTAGTACGTTCCTTACTTGTTTACATAGATATCACATCGACATCTATTAGCATATATCACACTTTTGTATTTCATAGCATATACATTAGTCTTATATTAAATATCTTGTATACTCTTGCTTCTTTCTTTCCATAGTTAGATGGATGTTTATATTTTTATTACTTTTCATGCTTCCACTCTTCACTTTGATTAGCTAGATGTGTTTGCATTTTCCAGTTCCTGTTTGCTTCTTGCTTGTATTTTAAGACATTTTCCAATGTCCTTTGTTCCTTCTATATATGTGTGCCTTTGGACACTTGCCAATGTCCTTTGTGTGTGCCTTTCATGTGCTTGTGACCATTATGCCAATATTTGCTTGTTCCCATTGTGTGTGTATGCAACATTTAAACATGCCTTGTATGCCTTGTGTGTTTATTTGGCCCCTTGGCCACCCTCACGTGTTTCTTGCTTCTTTATTTATATGTTTGTTGCTTGATTGCTTATCTTTGTGTACAATGCCATGATTCCAATTGTGCATTTACCTTGCTTCTTGGATGCCATGATGGACATCATTCTCTATCCCTCCATACCACTAAAAACTAACAACTAACATTTCAAATTCTAATTTACTCTTATGCACATGATAATACATTGTTATATCTATCTAGGCATACCCCTATGGATCTAACAATCTCTCTCTATAACTTTTGTTATACCTTGAGATAATGTATATCAATGCTATATCAAATGTTTTTATAGCTTAACACACTTTTAGGGATTCTTCTTCAAAAGGCAAACATTACAGGGTCTTCATTCTTACCCTCAGAAGAGGGGGAAAGATATAGGGGTTTTGTCATAGTTTTTAGAGCTCCTAATGATTGAAAAAGAATTTTTAGAATAGTACAGTCCAAAATTTAGAACTCAACATAGGCAAACTAGAACAGGCAGACAACAAAGAATCTAGATCAGTCATCAATTTTGGCTCTAGATAATAGCACCAAAAATGGGACTACAACATTGGACCCCAAAGTGTCTAGTTTCTAGTGCTGTTGTCCAAACAAAAAAATATTTAGTTTTTTCAGAATCAGGCACATAGGTGAGTTTAGTCATAGTTTTTCAGTACAGTTCAGTCCAAAAATCAATAGTTTTCAACACTTATTTTGCTCAAATAATCTAGATTTAGGGGCCATCATGCACGACATGAGGGTTTCTATTTTCAATTCAGACATGGCAGCTGATATAACTTTTAGTTCATAATCTATGTTCTAGACACCAGTTATTGAGGGCAATGTGCAAGACATATGGGCCTTCTCTATTTCTAAGTTTATTGTATTTTTTTACACATTCTTAGTAGTTGCATGCCTTAATCCATCTACAGGTGGTTAGCATCACTTTCAAGTAAATGTTCATACAATTTTGCTTCCCACATACCTAAGTTCCCAAGTGGCTTCCTAAGCCTCTATTCCAGGTTTAGGAGGGGCTTCTATACAAGTCCAATATCCATCTTTCAAAGTGGCAAACAATGGCCTAGTTTCTAGTTTACATTCGACTATCCACACCAACAGTGTTAGATCACAACACATTCAAGGGATATATGAGCCGTCTCATACAACATTCATCTATACCAGTATTTTTCTCATTCAGATTCACATCATGGGGCAATGATGGAGCCAAAGGTCTAGCTAACCTTTGTATTCTTGAACTACCTATTTAGAAGGATTGGACACATAGTCCAAACATTGATTAACACACACATGATTCGTTAAATTCACATAGTTGGTGATGATGGAGCCAAAGGTCCTACCTTTGCATTCTTGATCCAACTTTCAGGGGATTGAGAACTCAACTCATTCATCGATATATCTCTTAGTTTATCATACTTCCACATTACCCAACACAACCCAACATCATACTAGGTTTTGTATTGGTTCACATACTTGATTTACACAGTATAATGTGCTCTCACTATGCATAACCTAGCATCACACAGCTTCTTGGGCTTAGCCTCACATGTAAGTTCAGGTATGCTTTTCTTTTTCTCCTTTATCCTAATATATTTCTTTGCTACATACTTAGAATAAAGGGGGGGGCAAATTTAGTCATACTAGAATGCAATTTGTACAACTTGAGCATGATTTGTGATACCCAAACCGTATGTCTCTCCTACTCACTTACACAACCAACTTAGGCATGTTTTCACTATTTCCCAATCATTCAAACCCTTCTAAATTGAACCCATACTATCTCAGACTCCTCTCCTAGGCATAGATATATCCCCCAGGGTCCCTTTCCCCTTGGAAAATAGTGCCATAGGTTAGACTATAGTGTTGGGACCTAGGGTGTCCACTTTTCAGTGATGTTGTAGTCCACAATAGCCTCAAATGGTCAGATTTTCTTGAATCTTTATCTTTTTCCTTGTTAGCTTGATGTGAGTGCATCTAACCCAGGACCACTATTTTCCCTATAAAATCCCATTCAAAGGTCATTTAAAAGGGTTGTCAATCATTCAAAGGGCACAAGCTAGAAATATACTAAAGCACACTCAAGGAAATCTTCCTATTTTCTACATACAACCAACCACTATTATTTATAGCCTATCCAAGCTCCTGTACTAGTCATGAGTCATCTCAAGATTGTCTAAATTTGCATACACTTACATTGCTTACACAAGATTTCACAATACACATTCAAATTAAGAGAACTACATTGGCCTTGATCCCTCTTCAGAGTATTGGTATGTAGGTAGAATGCCCACACATGGATTGTGATCATACATTCAGTGCATATTACACACTAACCCCTTTTTCTAGTTGGATTTGAGATCACCTATCAAGCATAAAGAAGAGCTATGACCCTTGAAGATAAAATCAATTGTACATGGATCTTCATGAATAACTAGGACTTGATATTTTAGGCACATGGTCTCCTAGAGCAGATGAATAGAACCTAAAAAGCTCTAAAAGCTCAAACACTAAAGACTACAACACCAAAACTTGGACTACAGTGCTAGACTTCTAGGTGTCCCATTTTTGGCACTCCTATCTAGGTAGAAAATAGACTTCTAGATCATGTTTCTAATAGTTTTCCTAACTAGATCAACAATTTTTAGCTCTATCTCCTCCATCTTAGCCCAAAATTAGCTAAGTTTTACTCTCTATCCCCTTGTTTGCTATTTTTAGAAATCAATTAAGCACTTCCAGATTCAATAAATTAGTAGGTTAACTAAGGCAAATTTATTTACTAATTTTCTCCTTAATCCAGACTCCTTTACTATTTAATAAATTAAATCTATAGTTTCCCAAATTCAATAAAACACTTTCCATATGAGGACATTTTATGATCTGAATAATTACATTGAAGGCCTTCTATTTGTATGTCTATTGATTGAGTCATCATACCAGAGAGTGGAAAATAATTTTCAAATGATTAGAACAATTATTCCAAGATTGGAAAGTGGTGCTTAATTCATAACTTTAATATTCAATCCAATGAAGAGTGTCACACTATGAGCTTTCTACTTACACATCTTGATAAGTGGGAATATGTTAACTAGCACTATCAAAATTTAAGTAGATAATAGATTTTGAACCCAATGATATGGTTGGTACTAAAAATATCTCTACTTCCTCCAATAAGAAATTATATGAATTAAAAATATTGTTTCATTAACAAATGTAGATCAATGGTGAGCCAATACACTTCATCATTTACAATGGAAATTAGAAGAATTTAATTTCTCCTAAATCATATTTTCAAAAATTGAACTTGAAATTCATACATCATCCATAACCATACGCTAGTGTATGGTCTAGTGTAGCCCTGGAGAAATGGATCACCTAGTAGTGTCACTTGGTGTATAAAATCAAACTTTTTAAAGATGCAATCCTTTATGACATCTCACCATTATAGGTGTGTGATGTTTTACATGTGGCCAACCATATATTTACCATTGACATGTAGTCTATGAAATAAATCCTTGAAATGTTGTGATAGATTGTGATGATCTGAAATACCATATATCGTAGTTAGTTCATAAGCTTTCAGTCATTAGTGTCAGGAAGTGAAAGAATATTGTCAGTTCTAGTAAAAAGTATACTCTTAATGGTAAGAAGTAAATGTAATGACAACCTTATGTCACTATATCATAGTGTGGTTTATCCAACAATAAAAAAGAAAAAATAATTGAACCACAAACTAGTTGAATACAAGGATATCTTTCAGTCACCTAAATAAGTTCCTGCATACTATACACTAAACAATACTATTGATTTGATCCCTTAACTACCTCTACCTCAAACCTATTTATACAACATATCATTTCTAGTGAATGAATATATCAAGTGGTAGATCCATGAAATCATGGATAATGGACACATCATGCTCAAATCATTGCCTTGCAGAAGCTCAATTGTGTTTGTGCCAAAGTTGTGAATCAATTAAAAAAATCTTAACAAGATTAAAGTGAAGAACTATTATCCTAATTTAAATATTAAGGCATTTTTTCTATCATATCCATGGTGTAGAAGTCTTTTCCAAAATTGATCTTAAGTTTGGGTATCATCATATTCACGTTAAACCTCTAGACATTTGAAATATAGTCTTAAGAACAAAGGAATGATTGATTGACTAGTTGGTTATGCCTTTTGGGTTAATTCATATAATGAATTCATTCATTTCAAGATTTTGAAAAATAACCTCAGGCCCTTTACCTATGTCATTTTTTAAATCTACCTTGATGACATATTAATCTTTAGAAAACATGGGATGAACATCTACACCATGCTGAACTAGTGTTTCACATTTTGCAGAAACATCTTTTTGTGATAACATGAATAAATGTGCATTTTTCATGCAAGAGATAAAATATTGGGGACACATTACATACACAAGGAGTGCATGTGTGAACCTAACCGAGATTCAAGTCATACAGGAATGGGAAACATGAAATAACTTTGCATCTGATTCAAATCTTCTCAGAATTAGAAAATTATACAAGAGATTTGTATTTAATTTTTATCTTGTGAACCAAACTACCAAAGGTAGAACCGAATAAAGTTTCATTTAGTCAGCTGCAAAACAAAGATAATTCGATGAACTAAAATTTAGAATTTATTTTGTGTTAATACTTATATTACTTGACTATAAATTTGGAAGATCATCTAATTCATTCATTAATAAAATTGACTATCACAAATGGGTATTGACAACACAAGTCCTAGAAAAGAGTTAATTTCTATTATAATGTATTAAATAACATATGATTGGAATCAAAGATATCTTTTGAGTATATACTTACTCTAAATGATGAGGGAGTGATTAGGGATGGTGAGGGTCAATGATGGAGTGATGAAGGATGGTGAGGGATGGTGAGGGTCAATGAGGGAGTGATTTGTGATGATGAAAGATGGAGAAAGATTGATTAGGGATTATGAGGGATGAGAAATGAGTGATTAGGGATGATGAGGGATGGTGATAATAAATGAAGAAGTGATTAGGGATGATAAGCTTGAGTGATTAGAGATGATGAGAGATAATTAGGGTCAATGAAGGAGTGATTAGGGATGAGGAGGAGTGAGGAGGGAGTGAATAGGGGTGAGGAAGCGATTAGGTATGATGAGGGATGAGGAAAGAGTGATTAGGGATGATGAAGGATGGGGAGGGAGTGATTAGGGATGATAAGGGATGGTGAGGGTCAATGGAGGAGTGATTATGGATGATAAGGGAGTGATTAAAGATGACTATGGATAGTGAGGGTCAATGAGGGAGTGATTAGGTACAATGAGGAATGATGAAAGAGTGATTAGGGGTAATGAGGGATGATCAGGAAGTGATCAAGGATGAGGGAGGGATGATGATCAAGTGAAATTAATATGTATAGTGGTTGTTTGATGTGTGTAGGTCATCAATGTGATCTATGCTATTCCAATAACACCACTTTGCATCAATTTCAAAGTGAGTGGTTTGAAAATTTTGATTTTGACAAACCTCATCTTCCTAGAAATGCCAGGAATCAATTCAGAAGGCATAAAAACCTAAAAAATGACTATATGTTTACCAAAAATGGATATCAATTACAAAATTTATGTCCTGAAATCCCTAGGTTTAATACGTAGTCCCTAAATATGCCTAAGTACTGACCTGATTAGATTTTGAAAAACTATTTTTCACATCGTAAGGCATGTAATTATGAGATCAACTCTATCGGATGCTGAGTGACCCTAATTTCTTATATTTGCTAAAATAAATTTAAAGTATAAGTTTACATTTATATTGTAATATAAGCTTCTGACCAAAGTTGCCTTCACATGTAACTCTCACATGCTTGTGGAGATGGTTTTGGTATTATTACAAAACACCATGTATGTGTTGTATAGTACATTATAGAATACGTATGCATTATACAACACATATGCTTTATTTGAATTTGAATTGAAAATCAAGCCTTTAGGCTTAGATTTTTGAGCCAAAGGCTTATGACTGTGCATCTACAGCTGAAATTGAGTGTTTTGAGAAAAACCAATAAGTTTCAACTTCAATCACTAAATATGCTATGGATTTCAACATCAAAATTCAAAAAAATTTTGACGTCATGACAAGCACGTTATCTTATTTCTAAATATATGATTTTTATAATTTTTGAGTGATTTTAAGGGTTTAAATTAGATTTATTTCTAACTACACTTTTTTTAGGCCACTATATGCTGCACTTATACATGCCAATTCATGTTTATATAAATTTTTTTTCGATCCAATTGTAAAAAAAAATTATATGGTAACAAACTAGGCCTAATTCTACACACATTAAAAAAAATCATTTTTTTTTTTGAGGTAGTTAGGGTAGGCCGCACAACTGACTATCCATTTTTTTGTCAGTTTTCAGGGTCTACTTAATTGTAAAATTAATTAAAAAAATATTCATTGAAAAAATATTTAAAAAAAAAAATGTAACACACTAGAAGATTTTTATACCATCTTCAAATTTTGAGTGCAACCATTTCAAATTATCTACAGAAGTTCAAATTTTTGAAATTTCAGAAAAATCATGTCTACAGATAGGCCCTTTTTTGTCCCCCAAATTTATGCACTTACCATAATAATAAATTAATAGTATTATATATTAATATGGGTCCTCTTATATTCGATATCACTTGAAATACTTTGTCATTGCCTCTAACCATCACTGCACAACATACCTTGAAATATTTTATCATTTCGCTATTGCTCAAAATCATCACGAAATGAAATGTCTTCTCCTCACACAACTCATTTCCACGTTGGATGAAAAAACATACAAAGTCATTTTACACGCTCATTTCCACTAAAAAATATTAAATTATTCTTACTTAACACTTAATGCATAAAAGGTAAGATGTGGTCATTAAACGTAAGTTTTAAGTGAATTACGAATGCCAATTTACATTTTCAATTTACAAAATATTATTTTATGAAAACCAAAATTACATCCGTGTGGTGTAACTTACCTTACACCTTTAAAATAATTGTTAATACATCACATAATAAAACTTATGCTATTTTGAAAGATTGTATCTTCACAACTATACTATATATATAAATATAACTATAAATATAAACAATAAATACGTGATAATTATATAATATTATAACAATGTTATATACTGGGTGAATTCCACATGAGCAACTCATAGATCAGGGTATCGACTCCAAACTGATCTCAACTTACAAGACTGGGGATGGATAATTTCCAATGTTATTCAGTACGTTCAATTCTTGTAAAATAAAATTTATTATAAGTCTACATACATTAAAAATTATAGATATTTGTCATACTCCTCCAACTTGAGGTTGTTTATATATAATCAATTTTAAATGGATCTTATCAGATGTGAAGTGAAATTTTAGATTATAGGTAAACATTATAAAAGATTATAATAAATAAATAAATAATTTTTATTTTTTATTATAAATTATATCAATATTTAAAAAATAATGACGAATAAATAATTATCATTAATTTTTTTTTATAATAGATATAATAGATTGTTAAATTTAATTTTTAATTGAAAAATAATTAAATCTGTTTGAAATGTGGTTTTCAAATTTTATTAACAAATTTTTTTCACAAAATTTATTTTATGTTATCTATTATATCATTAATGCATTTAAATTTTGTTCTTATTTATGAAATAATTTTTTAAATCAAAAATATATGTGAAGAGTTTGAAAACTTAAAAAGAAAATTTAGAAGTTGATAATAATAAATACAAATGAATTAGATTATTTATATTATTTGATATATTTTAAAAATCCATTTAATTTAATTAAAAGATATTAAAAGGTTGATTTTATATAATTATATAAGAAGTAATTATAATTATTTTTGTGTTGTATGTGGTTTCATGTAATAATAAATTTTGGAAGATAGTAAAAAAAAATATAATTTTTATTTAAAAAATAGAAATAATAGTTATTTAGGAGAAAGAAATTAAAGATGAAAAGAGGTCGGGGGTTAGAATTTTCAGTACCTACAAAGAATATTTAAACACTAAAAAAACTTTAGGACAATCAATAATTATTTTATAAATATCTTTTAATTATTTTTCATCATTCAAACTTTCTAAATTTTCGCAAGATAGATACGAATCATTATTTCTCTTTATTTTAAATTAGATAATAATAAATATTAATTAGTTGTTTTAAATAATTTATTATTATTTTTTATTTAAAATTAAATAGTAATAAATCTTAATTAGTAATTTTTTAGTCGAAAAATATTGTTTATTAATAATATATAGTATAATTAGATTTTGAAGTATAGCTTACTTGACTTTGATTTTTTGTAAAAATAGTTATGATTGTGAATTCTAGTCTCAACTTACCTCAGGATGTGGGATGATGGCCATATCACACCGTCACACCACCCAAAATTCACCATTTCCCTCCATTAAAACTAATAATAATAAAATCAAAATAATATAATTATAACAATAATTATGAAAATTTAAAATTAAAATATAAAACCAAAAAAATAATATAATATAAAAAAGAAAAAAAATGAAAAGTACAAAAATAACTCAAAAAAATATATAACAAAATATTAAATAATATGTATTCAAAGAAAAATATATAAAATTAAATTCTATTATCGAATATTTAATTATATTTAAAAATTTAATATAAAATACAACATAAAATCACTTCCTATTTAATTATCAAGAAAATATTAAATATAAATATATATTTCATAATATAAAATATTTTCAGGTAGGGGGGTGTAGTTGGTTGGTCGGGTACTTTTGTTGTGGCTCTGCCCATCAGTGTTCAAGTCCCCCATCGACCCCGTGGTACCGGTATTAATCGTGTCTAGCCAGCGAAAAAAATAATATAAAATATTTTAACAATAATATCTTTGATTAAATATAAAAAATTAATATATACATAAGACAAAATATTTACATGCTTTATTAGAAAGTAATTTACAACGTATATAATACCATGGGTAATCTGTAGCTTAATAAACGGGTTAATCATATGGTTAAGTCAAGAAAAAGACTGCAAATAAACGGGTGTAATAATGTGAATGTAAATGAGAGGTCGTCGGTGAAGAAGCATTTAAGGAAGGTATTTAATTTAAATTTTGTTCGAAAGGTCATCGATAAATTGGAGACATTATAGAGATGGCCTCATCATTACAAGCTTGAAAAGTCTAAGGTAAGAAAATAAAATACTTATTTACATTTAAAAATTAAAAATTTCACTCATCCTAAAATGATAATTAAATAAAATTGCATGTTATGTAATATGTTTTTTTTTTCACTCAGAAATTTCAATTTTAATTTTCAGTGTATTTTTTTATTTTTTTTAGTTTAGAATATTTTTTCCAAACTTAAAAATTTAGTGATCCAACGTAAATTTCATCTCAGTCGTCAATCACAAAAAATGAATGACTAGATCAAACTTTAAAAAAAAATGATGGATATTGATAACAACATTTTTTTTAGAGAACTACCAATTATAAGCCTGAGAGAAAGGTTGGCTAAATATCCTTTTGTTAGAAATGACGGGTATCTAAACAAATAAATAAATAATGAAAAAGTGCATTTACAAGTTTTTAATTATTATTTAGTTTTTGAGTCATTCTTCCACAAATAGCGAATTCAATTGTCAACAAAGAGTAATGCATTGTTTCCATTTACCAGATTTCTCCAATTTTTTTGTTTGACAAATATTTGAATTTCACTAATAAAATTATCTTGTTGTTGTCCACTAACCAATTGAAAATAGAAAGATAATTTTTTTCAATTTGTATATTTTATAAAATATAATATATTTTACAAATTTAATATTTGAAGTTTAAATGTGGGATAATATTTACATTGCATATTTTCCTATATAAATTAATATGAAGAGGTGCAGGGGTTAAATTTGACAGCGATTTAAATTTTTAACCATAAAATATAATTAAAATTTTCAATAAACCATATCAAATGTAAGGTGAAATTTTTGTCAAACTATCTAAAATTATAAAAGATTATAATAAATATATACTATCTTTCTATAAATTATAGTTTCATTTGAAGAGCAATGTTGAATAATTAACTTTTATCTAAATATTCCTACTCCTTTGTCATCATTCATTTCGTCACTAGTTTCGTTAATTAGCATCATATTATTACTTATCCTAGTCCTAATCTATCATTCCCTTCATTCTACACTCACATACTAACCTTAGCACATCTCATGTCGATTATCTTCTATTATCATTATATTTGTCACTTATCCATTATCTTAAAATTTAAAATTACCCCACCGAACTCCAACTACCCCCACTTTCTCCTACTAATCCTATCACTAATCATTCTTATAACCATCAACTAATTCTCATTAGTCATTTTTTAAGAGAATATAGAATTCTCTACATTCTCTAGAATCTTCTATACTACTCTCTCTCTCTCTCTAGATTTCTCTAAGGAATTGTATATTTCTTGAAAATTCATCACCACCTCCTATATAATCATGCACACCCTATGCACAAAAAACAAAGAATTAGGAAATAATATTGTCAACTTTTCAATTATCTATTGTCAAGCCATCATTTATCCTCCACTATTGTAACAAGTCTCGAGCCAATCAAACAATCCAACATACATTCAAGGAGTCTTATACTAAATGTTATTTTGGGGCACATCATTTACATTTGGAGGTATATTGAGTTGCGTGATTTTTAAAAAAATAATAATAATAATAAAAAGGGGTAAAAACTTTATTAAAACTTAAAACAACAGATTACAAAAGCTACAAAACAACCCAAAGACAAAAAAACCAATAACAACAACCTCACACCTCAACGCCACCAACATCTCCAGCAAGAATGGGTTCCAGTTCCTGATGTAAATTGCCAGGCAGCTACTCCCATTCATCCGCCTTATAGCCATCTCCCTCTTTCGACGCCCATTTAGCCAAACAATCAACCGCCCTATTCCACTCCCATGGAATGTGGGCATAGGATACAGACTCCATGAAGGAACTCACCTGTAAAATCTACTGCACTATCGTGGCTAGTTGCTAGCTCACATCTGAGATTTTCCTCTCCAGGATCAAGTTAATCAGGACTTGAGAATCAGCTTCACATATCACCCTCCTCCACCCTAAAGCATAAGCTCTCCTCAAAGCATATAGGATAGCCAAACCTTCCATCTTATTAACCGTCTGCACTCCCTGATATGCTGAGAAAATAAAAACCACAGATCCCAAAAATTCCCTAGCAATCCCACCAATCCCAGCCACCCTTGGATTGCCCCTGGACGATCCGTCCGTATTAATTTTCAAAAGCCCAATGGCTAGAGGCATCCACTTCCCCAACCGTTGAACTTTTTGCTGCCCCTATATACCTCTCCTAACACATGCTGAAATCGGAGATAACTCCCTTATGCCAAATCATTCCAACACCTCAGCGTCCCCTTTCTTCAATGGTAGCATAACCTCACTCTTCGCTTCAATAGATTCCTAGATCATTTCTTTAATTCTACTCTAGACTTGCTGAGTCACCATTTTTTCCTCCCTAAAAATCCTATGGTTCCTTTCCAGCCAAACTTGCCAGAGTAGGAAAATAGGGCCAGCGTACCATGCATCTTGCAAGAAGGAAGTCAAAGAAGGGGGACGGTCCACTCTTGACCAAAAATTTGCCAAAGAGATAGCGTGAATGCACTATCACCTCCACGCGTCCCACCAGAAGTGCCATAATTGAAGAGTGAAGGGACAACGAAAGAAAATGTGAGAGGAGTCTTCCTCCTCTCTTTTGCAAAGAACACACCTCAAAGGGCCAACAAATCCCCACTTCTGAATATTGTCCCATGTCAAGCATCTATTCCACACTAAAGTCCATGTAAAACATTTACACTTCGGCCACAAAAAACCATTCCAAACTTTTTTCCACCATTAAACTTCCCCTCTATCTTCATACTACTGGGAGATCAACTCCTGATAACCATAGGACACAGTATACTTCCCCTTGGGGTTAGGGGACCAGGCTAACACATTGCTATCCATAAGTGCATTGCAGCTACGATGGGACAAAATATTTTGCAGGTCCATGCACTCTGCCTCCAAACCAAGAATCAACCACTCTTCTGGGGACTTCCATCTGAGAACCACCACCTGCCCCTGAAAGGAAAGGGATTTAAACTCACACACCCTTATCCAACCAGCTTCACCAAATCTCTGGGCCAAAGTACTTAACTGAGGATATTGGCTAATTATGGAAGGGAAACCATCCCAAGAGTCATGCCAAAACTGGGCCTCCACCCCACTCTTGTAGATCCAAAAAAGACCCCTCTTAATCAGTGCAACTCCTTTCTTGAGAGTAGCCCAAATCGCTGAGCCTTTGCCTGCCAAGTCATACTGTGAAATATCCCTTCGGGGGATCCCAAAAAAGTACTTGTGGGTCAACACTCTAGCCCACAGCCGATCTTGCTCCACACACCAATGCTAGTATAGTTGGCAGCCAAAGCAGTAGCAGATGACACAGACTACCGTAATCCCAGCCCTCCAAATCTCTTTGGGATGCAAACTGCCTCCCACTTAATAAAGCTCCACTTGGTCAAAGATAAATTCTCAGCCCATAAAAACTATCTTGTTATGGAGTCCAGGTCCTTAACAAAGCTCATCGGTGCCACCTGGATCATACACCTATAGATAGGAAGAGCCTGTACCACTGATTGAATCAGTTGAACCCGACCCGCAAAGGATAACCAGCAGTGGGTCCAATGATTCACCTTGTCCCAAAATTTGTCTAGGATCACCCGCCATGACTCCTTAGCTTGTCGGCCAGCTGAGATAGGAATCCCAAGATAAAGTAGTGGGAGACTCCCAATTTGGAACCTGAGGGTAAGAGCCACTCTTCGCTGTATGGATGGAGGAGTGTTAAAGAAAAAAATAGATGACTTACCCTCATTAATTACCTGTCCTAAGGCAGCAAGGTAAACATCTAGGCTTTTGCGTATGTTAGATGCCTCCCTATTAATAGCCCTGCCCATCAAAGCCACATCATCCACAAATTGGAGATGAGATTGTACAGGGAGTTCCCCTCCCCACTGCCAACCCTGAATAGTGCCATCATCCACATTTATTTTGATCAATTGACCCAAGCCTTCCGCCAATAGAAGAAACAAGTAGGGAGAAAGAGGGTCGCCTTGCCTTAGTCCGCAAGAAGCCACAAAAAGATTAGAGTGCTCGCCATTAATCAGAACTGAAAAGGAGGTCGAGTTCACACAACTCAAAACCCAATGAATCCAATCCTTTGCAAAACCAAAGGTGCCCAAGACCTTCTAGAGGAAGGACCACCAGACTCTATCATAGGCCTTTGACATGTCCAGCTTGATAAACATTGCCTTCTCATTAGACTGGGTCATGGAATGTATAGTCTCTATAACCATCACCACCCCATCCAAATTCTATCGGCCCTCAATAAAGCCACCTTGCTCCTCAGAAATAAGCACTGGCAGCCATTTTTTTAACCTCTCAGCAATCAGCTTAGATATAATTTTATAAGTGACATTGCAGAGGGAAATGGGCCAAAAAAGAATCAACCTATCAGCCCCTTCTCCCTTGGGAATGAGAGCCAGGAAGGTAGAGTTCAAAGCCTGAATCATTTGCTTGTTCCTCTGGGATTCTTGAACAATTGCCAAGAGGTCTAATTTAATAATTTCCCAAAATTCTTGGAAGAACTCAATCGAGAAGTCATCTGGACCAGGTGCCTTTCCTTTCTGCATCATAAAGACTATCCTCCTTAACTCCTCCAAGGATATATCCCTCATAAGATGTTCTTTTATATCCATGGTCACCAAAGAGGAGATACAAGATAGGATCTGAACCTTTTTAGCCGAGTCCCCCTGTGCTTCCTCCTTAAATAACGAAGCAAAATACTACACTGCCTCATTAATGATACCCTACGTAGAAGAAACAGTCTCCCCACTATCCCTCACCAAAGAAGTAATCCCCATGCCATGTTATCTAGCACAAACCGAATTAAAGAAGAAGGCTATGTTCTTATCCCCCTCTTGAAGCCATT
Source organism: Torreya grandis (assembly GCA_037957365.1). Lineage (NCBI taxonomy): Eukaryota > Viridiplantae > Streptophyta > Pinopsida > Cupressales > Taxaceae > Torreya > Torreya grandis. Next base: position 69,677 of record JARHVA010003478.1, on the reverse strand, counting down.
CAATCTGGGCCTTTTGTTTCCAAAATATTTCCTCCCTTAGTTCCCATTCCTCCAAAGCTTTTAAGGCCCGGGCTTCCTCCCTCAGCAAAAACTTAGTCATTCCCTCATCCCAAATGGTTCTGGTAATGTCATTTAGCTCCATTTGCACCTCATTTTTCTTTTGGAAGATGTTCCCAAAACTTTGTCGGTTCCACTTTTTAAGCTGGTACTTGGTGAATTGGAGAAGCTTAACAAAAGTATATATTGTTGTTCCTATAATAGGCCTGCCTATCCTCCACCAATCCGCCACACGTCCAAATAGGTCTGGGTCTGTGAACCACATGAGCTGAAACTTGAATGACACCTTCTGAGGCACGTGGGCTGAGGAAATTACCAATTTTTTGGGCCAGTGGTCCGAGCCCCTCCAATCAAGAATCTCTAGGCAGGAAGACCAGGAACCCCCCACCCAATAACAGGAGGTCATGAATCTATCTATACGCTTCGCAATGCACCTGTCCCCCACCCTTCTATTGTTCCAGGTAAAGCATTTATTAACAGGCTTGATATCCACTAAATTGAGTGCCACAATATTATCCTGGAGCAGAAGAGAAGAAGGTTCCAGCCTTGCATTACCTCCTCTTTTCTCTATTAAATCAAGAATAGCATTAAAGTCTCTCACAACAATCCAAGGCAAGTAGGGAAATAATCGACAAAGAAAGTGGATGTTTTTCCAAACAAGAAGTTTACCTTGGAAATCTGTAGGAGCATAGACATTGGAAAAAAAGACTGATTCACCCGACTCAATACATGAGGCCACCATAGATAAAGAGGATTTAAAGGAAATCCAGGACATAGGTTGGATCTTACGTGGATTCCAAAAACAAGGCATGCCCCTCGAAGATCCATGAGCTCCAATGCACTGCCATGAACCATACCTCCATAACTTAGGTGCGATATTCCTCATATCATCCACAAAAACTTTTGTTTCTTGAAGAAATAGAGCATCAAGTACTTGACATCTAATTAATTCCCTAACAGCCTTTTGTCTAGGACCGCTGTTCAATCCCCTTACATTCCACGAGATAATGATCATTTTGGAGGCATTAAAAAGTGTGAGTCTAAGGTCTTAATCGCACTTGACTCCACCAAGGTTTCCCCAATCATCTTAATTTTTTTCATGTCCTTCTTGCGCCCCAATTTAGCACTTTTTTCTAGCATCCCCTTCTTTCCCTCCTTTTGAAGAATACCTAGGTGAGGAGAAGATTTTCCTTTGTTATCTATTTCTACCCCCACAGTCCTTGCCAGAAGGTACGCATCCTCTCCATTCTATTCCAGGTCACCATTTGTCACCTCCACCCCCTGTGCCTCTGTCTGCCCCTCTACAGCCATGGGTAAGGCTGACTCTTCTTGAAGAACCAAAGGAAGATTGGGTGAATTAATCTCTGGTCCTAAACTTCCCACGAGCTGCTCCACACTCATTAATCCCATATTTACTTCTTGCTGGCCCAATTCATCAAAGATTTCAAACTTGTTGAAGGAGTCTTCATCCTGCCGCTCCCTAAGGGTCCTCTTTTGGCCTCTGATGCGGCTTTAAGCTTTCACCTGCACAAGACCTTCAGCATCCCTGCCCTCCCCAACCCCTAACTTCTTCCCTTTATCAGCACTGGGAATGTTACTAGGTGGTGGTTGGGGTTACTACTCCATTGGCTTAGCCTTCAGGCATCTACACACCAGGTGTCCATATTCATGGCATAGGTGACACCTGAAGGGAAGGGTCTCATAGTCTAATTATTTCACCCAAGTGTATGAACCTGCACTCATCTCCACCGCATCAGGCAATGGTTTGCTCAAATCAATTTCCACACAAATTTGAGCAAAAGTCATGACTTTCTTACCTAAAGTCTGTGTTGAAGACCCCACTGGCCTTTCAAGCATCAAAACTAACATCAGGAGAATGTCCTCTCGACAACATTCAATAGGAAGTTTGGGGAGCCTAACCCATACCGGAACCCGAGTTGGCAATTCCTTAGAAGGATTAAACCCAACATGCCAAGGTTTGACAAAAAGTCCAACCTGATTGTAAAAATAAGGCCCTCCCGCAAAAACCCTATTGCGGTCAACCAGGCATAGAAACATCACCATGAAGTAGTTATTTGCCAATAACGTGACCTCCATTTCTCCCTCTGGTTCCCACACTCTCCTTGCCCAACTTTCCAAAAATTGAAGGGAAACTCTCAAACCCAAAAACTTGCAATACAATGAGTGCTTAGAATAATATTCCACATCCTCAAAAATCATATAAAAAAGAATTACCAGTTTAGGTCATTCCTTGCATTTCTCTAGGCAACCATTAATCTTCATGATCCTGGATCCCCCAGGCAAGCTCCATTCCATAGCTCCTAAATTATAGAAAGAAAACTCATTACCTAATGTTTTAACTTGTTGCTCCTGCCTGTTCATGCCCATGGCTACACTAAAACTCTTACTAGGCATGGTCTTTAAAGGCTCCTGTTGAGCCATGACCACACCCTCCTTGGTCTTGCATGACCCTGTGATGCCTCTGCCCTCCTCTAGCACTCGCCCCCCCAAACTGCCCCTACACACTCCTAACCACTGCCTGAACAAGCTAGGGCATGGCTACCCTAGCTCGGCCTCGACCTGCACATGCTGAAGCCCATCATACTCCTCCGTAATTAGGTCATTGAGTTGCGTGATTGAGGTATAATTATATATTTCAATTGTTATTGTGTTGTTCTTTACATGTACCTTTCCCAATCAAAGGTGTGTTGCAAGTTGGATTAGATGTAGATAATTAATCTCCATTATTGCTTTCATTTTTACTTTCTATTCCAATTTGTTTTCATTAAATTTTAGAGACCACGATAGGACAACTCTCCCTTAACTTGTCATTTTGATTTTTGGTGTGCTTAACGAGGCTTGTAGGTTCGTTTTGAAGAAGATTTGGCAACCAAAACTCCCAAATTTTTGTATTTAGCACTTATATCAGGTGGTGTGACATCATTTTGTGTTTGTGAAAATTTGCTCCTTAGACATGCAATTTAGTCAACAATAGCCATAACATTATCTAAGACCACTAAGCTTGACCATCACAGTCTGACTAATCACTTAAATTGACTGTCCGATTTTTGTGAATTCACATTTTATGACCCACGATTTCATTTTTCTAATTTGTTATTTTGCTAACATATTTCATGACTTTGTATATCTTTGCTTTCTATTTTGATAGGTGTGAACTCGCGGCTAAGGAATATGCAACATCGAGCTCAATAGATGAAACATTCCTTACATTAAACACAATTTTGAGTTTCATGTGTTTTTTAATTTGACATTTACTAACTAAAATTAACTGTTTTATCTTTGACAAAATTACATTTTTTGAGATGTGATTCTGCTAATAAGACTCATGATTTTGATACTATTTTGTGTGATTTTTTTGTCTGCAATTTTTTATATACAAGACAAAATTTGTATTTTGTGAAATGTGACATTGTTAAACTAAAATGTGACATTATGAAAATCAGTCACATCTTTGTGGTTGCATAACTTTTTGTGTCAAATTTTTAGTTTCAATTTCGTATCTCCGTATTTTACAATTTTGATTTTATAGTTTTGGCATTAATTCTTAGATATGTGGCTTTGCTATCTAGCTACATTTTTTGAAAATTTAACTTTCTTTCAAAAATATGAAATGTAATTTGTTTTGTGAAAAAATAATCTAAGTCTCAATTTTGGCTTGCACAAAATTTGTTATGTTTTCTAACCCTTTTTGCGGGTTCACCCTTGAAGAATCCAATCTAAAAAATAATAACCAATTGTCTTGTAGGGTACTTGTCCAAGAATTGGCATTTTGAAACCACTTTTGATATATTTTCTTGTCACATTTTAATCAGGGTTAATTAACTTGCTTGTTTGTGTGTGCTTAAATTGGAATTAATTTAGCTTAATTTTTGACTGCTTATTTATCATCGGGGATAGGATTGTGTATGCTCTCCCCTTACACCCATAGGGTGATTCTTGAGGATCAAAAATAGTCTATAAACTTCCACTTTTTATTTTATATGAAAAACATGGCATGTAATTCATCCCCACACACTTACCATAGTCTTTAGGGGGATTGTGATGTGGATTTCATCACCAAGTATAAGAACAAACTCTGTGTTCTAGTGGAGTATAAATATCAAATACAGTTGTCTTTAAGCTAAGAAAAATTCCCCATACATGATTCTATGAAGTGAGGAGGTGATACTTTGATACATAGGCATCAGACAACACCTTACACACATTTGGGCCCTACGTATGGCAAGGTGTTTAGGGGACTCCCTTAGAAATCACAGTTAACCTAGATTAAGACCTTTTGATCACAACAAACATCCAGGGAAGGGGAAACAACATCCTCTAAGATCATTCACCATGTATAGACAATGAGAGAGGGTTAAGAGACCAATCTAGTCACCTCTCATCATGAGTCGTTCAATGGGTTGGGTGTTGAGTTAGACTCTTATCTCAGTCACTAATATAGGATTGTGAATTATTTTCTCTTGTTTGTGTGTTGTTGAGGTTTGTATTATTTGCAAACATTAATACCTACACACTAAATAATTACCTTGTCAACACTCAACCCTAGGTCAAACATACTCCCTTGTCTAATATTTTACAAGATCATCATCAATCTTATCTATCACCCACCATCATATCTAAAACTTACCTTGATCATCACTCTTGTCCTAGTCAATCCTTATCACTCATTTTAGTCTTAACCCAAGATTACCGTAATCATCATCTCATCTTGTCCTAATAAAACCTTAACACTCATCTTCATCTTGTCTAAGCTTTCCTAAACATCAAATTACACCACTTCTTTTGACCTAGTCATACCCCATCCAAATATTAATCACCCTTGGGACATTAGTCAAACACATCCTATCACTATCAACCTTGTATAAACTGAGAAAACTTATCTAAGCCATCACCTTGAGCTAGTCATTGATGAAATTTACTTGTAGGGATACCCTCCCTTGGATGAAATCTTGTTTACCCCACCATTCTATTGAATCGAATCTAACACCTATCTTCATCTTGACACTTTGATGGATATGACCTAACACCCATCATCATTTTGGTAACACTCTTCATTCTACCAGTTTGAATCTAGCACCTGTCTTCAATAAAACCAATATCAAACTTATCCAACCAAGTCAGGATTAGAGAATCACACCCCACCATCATCAATTTGATCAAGAATAATAACCCCATCAACATCAAAGCCTGAGTCCAACTAAGACCTACACATCCCTTCACAATTCTCGCTCAATAATATCCACAAAACATCCCTAATCCTAACATCTTTTTGTGCCCCTTAGTCCAACATCCTTAGTCTATCCCCTAACAAGTCATGTCCAACCTCATCATTACATAGTGAAACCACATTATCTATATTATAAACTTGCTCATATCCACACTCTTCAATCAACCATCTCTAATCCTATCAAGTCTATAGTCATATAGTTTCCTTGGTCCACATTAGAAATAACCCTATCAAAGTCACCATCATAAGCTTGCTTGCATCTAAACTGAGTTAAGTTTGAATCCTACATTCAATCAAATTATGAGATGATAAATTTGAGCAATTGATCTATGATATGCAATTATATCAAAAATACCTAAATTACCAATCTACAAGTAAAATCTAGAGCCATTAGGATAAAAATGCAAATATAAATGAACATTCAAAACCAACATTTCAATTCTAAAGCTAAGTGTTCTAAATGAAGATCAAAACAAAAAAAAAACTATATGATTATGGGTTTTGGATTACCTTTTAGACTTAGATTTTGTGATAGTATGATATTGGATTGATAATAGAATAAGATGATAGCATGGATTTGTTGGAATTATTGGACTATGGAGATTTATGATATTTGTGATTGATTTGCTCATTTGTTTGGAATGGAGGGGTTATGGATTTAAATAGGCCATGGAGGGAAATTTTACAATGAATTAAAAATTAATTGGCATCCTCTAGAGAATAAGACTCTAGAGAGGAAGGAGAGAATTCTAAGGAATTAAAAAGTCCTTAGAATTATCTAGAGAGATAACTCTCTAGAGAAGGAGAAGGGTGGTAGAGAGTTCTAGATTCTATTAGGGAATTTAATGATGATTAGGTGAAGATTAGACTAGATTAGAAGAAGGGTTAAGTGAGGAGTAGGGGGTAGGCTAATAGGAAAGCCTAAGAGTAGGAAAGTATGTGGGTTGTGAATTTAAAATTCACAATATAATAGATAAGTGAGATTAGGATATATGTGGGATTATTTAGAAGAATTAATGAATAGATGGGAAGGGGTAAGATTAGTATGATGGAGAATAATGAAGGGGGATGTTAGATAAATGACAAGAATTATTAGCAAGACAAATTAGATGAAGTTATTGTTGGAAAATTATTAGTGATGTCATGAAGGTGTCCTAGTGAGTGGATGAAGTGTTTTAATAGCCTAAATGACAATGAAAAAGTGTGCAATATGTTTGTCCTCATATGCTTGAAGTTGGCTTGGTTGATCTTTAGTTTTGGCATGATTAAAGATGTTTAAGGATGAGTATGGCGTATTGATCATGTGCAAGGGGTACTATAAGAGGTTTTATATGATTGGAGAGATTGTGTGCATAAGTATAATTCATCTGGTAGTCCATAGTTTTCATATAGTGACATAAAATTTGAGTAGGTAGTTGATGATGTCACCATTACCACGTTTGAATGAGTCAGGGGGAGTTGGTCATATGGTTGTAATCACATTAGTCCCTAGTTACTATGCGATAAATCTCAAGTCATGCACCTAAGCATAATTAAAGATATATGGGTGCAAAGTTGGGCTCCCAGGTAGTTTGATAGTATTTTCCCATACTTAGCCAAATTTGCATGAGGCAAAAAATAACCAAGTAAGAAGTTTGATGGTGGCATATATTGCACATGTGGATATTTCAAGAGAATTTGATCATATGGGTTTGTTCAATTTTATGCCTAGTTATTATGCACCAAATTTTAGATCATGTGATATAACATGATAAAAGATATACATGTGCAAAATTGGGCTCCTAAGCATTTTGATAGTGTTTTCTATGTTCAAATAGAGTTGAGTAAGTAGTTTGGTGATGTCATATCTTGCATGTGTGAAAGTTTCTAGATTATTTTAATATATGGATGGAATCCCCTACATGAGAGGATCTTATGCGCTAAATTTTAGATCATGCAACTAAGCGCAATGAAAATTATTAAGGTTCAAAGTTGGCTACTCAAATAGATTACAATGGTCCCCATATTTAGTCAATTTTTCACAAGGTAATGTTCAAGCAACTCTTGAAGAGATCGACGATGCGTGCTTGCTCTAAGATGTTAGGAAGTAATGAGATGGTGCCAAGTGTTTTATGTTTAACACTGAGCAGAGATAAAGATCAAGCATCTTTTAAGGATCAACAATGAGTGGGTGATCATACAAATAGATATCAATGGTGTGTATTAAAGTCAAGAGGTCAAAGTGATAGCTATTTAGCTTTGTTAAAGACTGAGCTATGTATAAGAGATCAACGGAGTGCATGAGGTCAAAGTTGATAGAATGCATGAGATGAGGTCAACTATCAGATGTTTAATGTTTGAGCATTGGCACATGTACATTAAAGTTTGGAGAATATCGATGGTGTGAAATTGATCTAAATCTAAGAGGATATGAGATGAGAGCATAGTGTTCAAAGTTGAACTATGACCATTTGAATTCGAATATTTGAATTTTGTAAAAGAAAAGACTAGTGTCTAGTTTTTGTGCCATATCTTTTGATCTATGTAGAATTTGCCATGGTGTAAAAAGTGAAATTGTAGATGATTCCAAAGTGAATATATATATATATATATGAATTTTAAGGTCTAATTGTATATACAGACAAATATATTGAGATCCAAAGTTGATTGTGTGTTTGTGCATGTTTTTCAAGTAACCTGAGAAGGGTATTTGAGATCATTATGATGTTATTTCGATATATCATGATAAATTAGCTATCCAAACATGTTTTATACTCCATGAGGATGATCTATGTGAATTTTTAAGGTTTGATCAATCGTATTCAGTATGAAAAAAGGTTTATAAGGTGACTGTATATTCTTTCATGGTGACTGTATGCACAAAATGTTATTTGAGTGATTTGTGCTTAAGCATAAGGGTACTGTGATGGATGTTGGAACTTAAGGAGGACCTATAGATCATATGGAATGGGTCCATGCATTTGGAAAGTGTTTCTATGTTTTATTTTTCTTGAAGAAGTGTCAAAGAGCTGAATGGGTCTCCATAGGACCTAAAAGTGACTTAGGCCTATTTGAAAGTGGGTTATGCTTAAGTGTGACCCATGTGAGATGACTTAAGGGTGAAGGAATGTATTATGGCCAAAAAATATGTTGATAATTCATGATATATATATATATATATATATATATATATATATATATATATATATATATATATAAATTGAAATCAAATATGATTATTTCTAGACTTCTTAGTGGAAGACTTGTGCAAGGTGCATATAAGAATTATGGAGCAAAGGAGAGGTAGAGTGCCCAATTGATGGATTGATGAGCAGAGTATATTTATGACTATGTGTATGACCTATAGGTCATATTTATGATGTCATAAAATTTCTCTTTTAGTTTGAGGATATGCGAAGAGGTTTCAATTGTGCATATGAGGATAATTTGACTAAAGGAGAGAGATTGTGGCATGCCTATGTGAGAGGCCTGTATGAGATAGAGAGAGAGAGAGTTTGTGCAAGGGTTATAAAATAGAGATCCATAAGTAGGTGTTTAAAGACATAATTTCTAAGGAAAAGGTGTTCAAAGGAGGGTTTAAAGCACTTGGTCTTCCTTAGGGGCAGTTGCTCCTTGTGAAACATGTGTTTCACTAAATACCTTTGGTCAAGAGGATATGATCAAGGTTTGATAGTCCAAAGGGGTTAATAAGTATCTTGTTTTTAATTTATTATAGGATAGTAGTCTATGTGTTGTATAATTGAGAGTTGTTTTTATTCTACATGAGGGTTTCCCATAGGAATTGTGTGTTATGTGTTTGATCTTGTGTATGCATTGAATGAATGAGCTCTCTTGTTAATGTTGCTTGATTAAGTTGATATATCCTTATTGGTTATTTATTTAAAGGACTAAAATTGAAATTGAAATATCTGAGCTCATAAATTTACCCCCCTCTCAATGATTGTACCTATAACAATTGGTATTAGAGTAGGTCTTTTGGTAAAGGCTTAATAACTTGAAGGTGATCTAAAGTACAATATGGGTAGTCATCAAGGAGGTTTATCTACTAAGTAAGCACCAATGTTAAATGGACCCAATTATGCATTTTAGAGTGCTAGGATGAGGACATACATTATGTCTCTAGGGTTTGATATTTTTCAATATGTTACGAATGGATATGTTGCTCCTACTATTCTTCCATCTAGTGCTGCAGATAAGAAGTTGTTTGAGAACAATTCTAAGGCAATGAATGTTATCACTTGTAGTCTTTCAAAGAATAAATACACAAAAGTCATCCATTGTAAATCTGCTAAAGAGATATGGGAAAAAATATAGATCATTTATGAAGGAGATTCAAAGGTCAAGCTTGCTAAGTTGTAGACTCACAAAAGGCACTTTGAAAGTCTCAAGATGAACAAAGAAGATACAGTGGCATCCTTTTTGTAGAGATTTGATGAGATTGTAAACATCATTAGAGGTCTTGGAGAGAATATTGAAGGTACTATAGTTAAAAAGGTATTAAGGTCCCTATCCTTCAAGTTTCATCCTAAAGTATTTGTTGTAGAATAAAGTCATGATCTTACTTAGCTGAAGTTGAATAAACTGCATGGCATCCTTATTGCTTATGAGATGAGGAAGAATGATGATATAACACCAAAGAAGAAAGTAATATTCAAGATAGAGATGAAGCTAAAGAATAAGTTCTAAATTAATAAACCCAAAGAGGTTGACAATTTTGATATAGATGAGGATGACTTAATTGCTTTGATTTCATAGAAATTGAGAATAGGTTCAGGCAAGTATAAAGGTAAGCTTCCCCTCAAATGCTTCAATTTTGGTGAGATAGGACATTTTGATAACAAGTTTCCTCATAAGTATAAGAAATATGATGATGAAGAGCATGATCAAGGTCATGATGATAGTAAGAGATATTTTAGGTCTGATAAAAGTAAGAAGGGATTCAAAAGGTTTGATAACAAGAAGTACATCAAGGACAAGAAGAGTCTCTACACCAAAGAAGATTGCATCTCATCAGATGAGAGTGAATTCAATGACTTAGAGTATGATCATGAAGATGATGGTACTATTGAAGATAAATATTGATTCATGGTTGAGGAAGGTAGTTGCTCACATCAAAATGAGTCTACTTCGTGTGATTCAGATGGTGATGAAGATGAGGTAGACTATTAGACTCAATTAAAAAATGTTAATGAAGAAATAAAGATTGAGAAGAAGATCAATAAGAAGATGAAATCTAAACTCAAGGAATTTGAGAAGCAATTCAGTGTGTTTAAGGCAAGAATGGATGAAGATGCCCAAGTGATGCAATTGCTCAGAAATATTAGGAGGAGTCCCTCTTAAAATTTTATTTCAAGAGGAAGATGTCAAGGAAATAAGAGGTAGGCTCAAGGTAAGGGGGAGTTTGTATCATCTTTCTAAGATGGTATTTTCCTACTGATGGTCTTTTTAGGTCCTCAAGATTAGTTGGTGCCCACTTTGTCATTGTGTCAAAGGTGGAGAAAGTTCCTATTCTGAGAGTGCTTGAAGAGAAATAAGGTGAGATGAATGATGTGTGTTGACATCAATAACAAAGGGGGATATTTTGGATAATTATCAGTGATGTCATGGTGATGTCATGAAGGTGTCTTAATGAGTGGATGAAGTGCTTTGATAGCCTAAGTGACAATAATAAAGTGTACAATATGATTATCCTAGTATGCTTGAATTTGGATTAGTTGATATTAATTTTTATCATTATTAGAGATGTTCAAGGATGAGTATGGAATATTGAGCTTGTGCAAGGGGTCCTATAAGAGGTTTTCTATGATTGGAGAGCTTGTGTGTATAAGTATAATTCATCTAGTAGTCCATAGTTTTCATCTAGACATTTTGGGTCTAATGATAGAAAATTTGAGTAGAAATTTTGATGACATCACCATAACCACATTTTAATGAGTCAGGGAGAGTTGGTCATATGGTTGTGATCATATTAGTCCCTAGTTGGTATTTGTTAAATCTTAGGTCATGTGCCTAAGTGCAGTCAAAGATATGTGGGTGAAAATTTGGGCTCCCAAGTAGTTTGACAGTATTTTCCCATAGCCAAATTTGCTTGAGGAAAGAAAGAGATGAGTAACTAGTTTGATGGTGGCATATATTGCATGTGTGGAAATTTTAGGAGAAGTTGATCATATGAGTTTGTTTAGTTTTGTGCCTAGTTCTTATGTGCCAAATTTTAGGTCATGCGATGTAGCACGATAAAAGATATGCATCTGAAAAGTTGGGATCCCAAGAATTTTAATAGTATTTTATATGTTCAAATAGATCCATGTAATCAAATTTTTGATGTCATATCTCTCATGTGTGAAGGTTTTAGGAATAAATTGATATATGAATGTAATCCCCTATATGAGAGTATCTTATGCACTAAATTTTAGATCATGTGACTAAACACAATGAGGGTTATAAAGGTTTAAATTTGGATAATCAGATAGATTGTAAGGGTCCCCATAGTCAATTTTACACAAGGTAATGTCTGAGAAACTCTTGAAGATATTGACAATGCATGTTTGTTCTAAGATGTAAGGAAGCAGTAAGATGGTGCCAAATGTTCTATGTTTAATGCTGAGCAAAGATAAAGATCGAACTTCTTACAAGGATTAACAGTGAGTAGGTAATCATATAGATAGAGATAAGTGGTGCGTATTAAAGTCAATAGGTCAAAGTGGTATTTGTTTAGCTTTGTTAAAGATCTAGCTATGTACAGGAGATAAATGGAGCGCATGAGGTCAAAGTTTCAAAAATGCACGAGATGAGGTCAACTATTAGATGTTTAATGTTTGAGAATTGGTGCCTATACATTAAAGTTTAGAGAAGATCAACATTGTGAGATTTATCTAAAGCTAAGAGGACACAAGATGCAAGCATAGTGTTTGAATTTTAACTGTGATTGTTTGAATTTGAATATTTGAATTTTGCAAAGGAAAAGACCAATGTCTACTTTTTTTTCCATATATTTTGATCTGTACATAATTTTCTCATGGTGTAAAAATAAAATTTGTAGAGGATTCCAAGGAATATATATAAATATGAATTGGAATGTTTAGTTTTATATATAGGCAAATATTTAGCTCCAAAGTTGATTGTGTGTTCTTGCATGTTTTGCAAGTAACCCGAGAAGGGTATTTGAGTTAATTTTGATGTTGTTTCGATATATCATGATAAATAAGATATTAGAACATGTTTTAGACTCCATGAGGATAATATATGTGAAATTTTAAGGTTTGATCAATCATATGAAATATGAACAAAGGTTTAGAAGGTGATTGTTTATTCCTTCATGGTGACTGTATACACAACATGTTGATTGAGCGATTTGTGCTTAAGCAGAAGGGTATTGTGATGGATGTTGGAAATTAAGGAGGACCTATAGATAATTTTAAATGGGTAATTACATTTGTAAAAAGTTCCTATGTTTTAGTTTTCTCAGAGAAGTGTCAAAGAGCTGAATGGGTCTCTAAAGGACCTAAAAGTGACTTAGGCCTATTTGAAAGTGGATTGTGCTTAAGTGTGACCCACACAAGATGCCTTAAGGGTGAAGGCATGTATTGTGTCTAAAAAAATGTTGACAATTCATGATATATCTATATATATATTTAAATAAAATATGATGATTTCTATACTTTTTAGTGGAAGACTTGTGAGAGAGACTTGTGCAAGGTACATGTAAGAATTATGGAGCGAAGGAGAGGTAGAGTGCCCAGTTAATGAATTGATGAGTAGATCAAATTCATGACTATGTGTATGACCTATAGGTCATATTTATGATGTCATAAAAGTGCTCTTGAAGTTTGAGGATATGAGAATATGTCTAAGTGTGCATATGGGGATTGTTTGAGTAAAGGAGAGAGATTATGGCATGCCTATGTGAGAGACATGTATGAGATATAGAGAGTTTTTTCAAGAGTTAGAAAATAGAGATCCATCATCAAGTGTTTGAAGACATTATCTCTAAGGTGGAGGTGTTCAAAGGAGGGTTTAAAGTACTTGGTCTTCCTTAGGAGTAGTTGTTTCTTGTGAAATATGTGTTTCACTAAATACTTTTGTTCAAGAAGATATGATCAAGGTTTTTTGGTCTAAAGGAGTTGATCAGTCTCTTATTTTTAATTTATTATAGGATAGTAGTCCATGTGTTTCAAACTTGAGAGTGGGTTTTATTCCCCATGAGGGTTTCCCATAGGAACTATGTGTTATGTGTTTGATCTTGTGTATGCATTGAATAAATGAGCTCTCTTGGTGATTTTGCTTGATCAAGTTGATATATGTTTATTGGTTAGTAGTTTAAAGGACTAAAATTGAAATTGAAATATCTAGGCTCACTAATTCACCCCCTATCATTGATTGTACCTCTAATAGTTATATGAGATTAGTGTCAAAATTTGTAAGCCAATAAAGGCGAGAAAATTTAGATGCATACATTTTCCCCCTCTTTGAAAAGGCATTACGAGTGGATGAAGTGGAAGGAGTAATGGTATTTTAAAGAATAAATACACTCATGGCTGAATTTTAGTAAATTATGTTAGTGGACATGATGCCCCATCGAGGGGACATGCGATGAGGAAGGAGATGGATGACCACTCAAAAGAAGAAATGATGGGTGGGATGGATGAATTAAAAAGGGGTTGGGATGCTAGATGTGAGATTGATGATGAAGAAAATGAAATTGACATGATAAATTATCTATAAATTGATGATGCCCTTGGAAAATACATATGTACAGGGAGTGGAAATGACTGTGTCATGGTTATTGACACATCCCAAGGGGGAATACAATGTAACATGATGATGATAAAATAAAAGGTTGTAAGTTTTTGACCTATCTCAAGCAAGGACACATGCCATGGATAGCTGAAGACCAAGATGGTTGAAACTTATGGATGAATGTTAGTAAATGATGGACACACTATGCCCCCTCAAGGGGACATATGGAGGAGAATGAGATGAATGGCCATTCAAAAATAAAAAACCATGGGAGATGTGATGGGTAGACAAAGGGGATCGTATGCTAGATGTAAGATCTATGATGAACTTGACATGAGCCGTAAGATAAAAAGTGATGATGCCCCTAGCAAAGACCTATTCACAAGGATCAAAAATAATTATGACATGGTTTTTGACACATCCCAAGGGGGAATCAACAATAACATGATGTTGATAAGATAAGAGGTTGTAATCTTTCAACACATCCCAAGCAATAACACATGCTAGGGAGAGCTGTGGGCCAAGATGATTAATAGAGGAGGCCATGATATGTCAACATATCCCAAGCAAGGACACATGTATGGGAGAGAATTAGGCTAAAATAAGATAATGATTTGATAGGATTAATGATTAGTGTAGTTCAAAGCTAATGTCGAGTGATAAGATGATGAATATGAGAGGAAAAAATGGTATGATAAAGTGACCAAAAGATGAAGGGGAATAATTGGATGGCGATGAGTCAAATCAATGAGCCATAATATGATTAATAGTGATGATGCCCATAAAAAGGACACATGTAATGGAGAAAGAGATGATAATAAATTTATGGTCCTGATCATGCCCTAATTAGAGGAGGAAACTATAAAATTTAAATGATGAATTGACCAATTAGTGATAATAGATGACTGATGGAATAAAATATGGATGTTGTGATTTATTAGGCCCAATCGACAGGTATGACCAATTGATGAAAATATTAAGGATATGATTATAGGGATGGTGATTGATCAATGACTGATTGATTAATGATTGATATTATAACTCAATGATTTTAATGATGCAAGATGAAATGATGATGAAGGACATGATAGATATAATGACAAATTGGGGAAAGAAGAGAGAGTGGCCAAGATGACCTTAGACATGTTATGTGACTAAGCATTGCCTACATAGTATGAAAAGACCTCAGGCCAATATAGTTTAGACTAGGTAATATGTGACAATATAGACTAGATGAGGATGATGATGGATTTTAGACATGTTAGTTGTTAGATAGATGATGTGACTTAGATTTTAGAGATGAAGATAGAGAACTAGGAAGAATGATTGGGTATGAGATGTTATATTATTATAGAGATGATAAATTATTGATGAGATGATATATATACATGATGATAAAGGACTTATAAGAATGATTGGATTCTAGACGGTTGGACTAGGATGATTGGATTTAAGATGATTAGGCAAGTGATAGAGGATAGGAGAAAGTATGAGTGCAATATATTACCAAACCATCATTGATGTAATAAGGCTCATCATAATATAAGTAATCTGATCTAAATATAATTAGGTAGTATGCCCCATGATATAAGTATGACAAAGAAGATGTTGTACCAAAATGCATAATTATAAGAGGGGTAAATAGTGAACTCTGCATCATTGAGGGCACCTAAAGCATCATTGTAGATTTTGGTATCAACATAACATCCTCATTCATTTCCCAATAGATAAAAAATATTTATGCTACAATAAATATAAAAATAAGACAAAAATGATATATATAGACAAACATTTATATATAAGCAAATATAGACAAAAAGACAAATTGGTGCCAACCTCACCTAGTTTACAAACTCAGGTTACCTTCCCAATATGTCACTTCTATCCAATGGTTTTTTCAAATGATGAAATTTATGAAAAATAACTTATTAATTCAATATGACCTCATAGATACACTTCATACATCTTAGGTAGAAGGCTCAAAACTCTCTGGTTTACTTGTTAGCTGAAGTAGCCTCCTTATAGCCCTATTCACTCTGTATATTGACCATAATTTTTTTTAAATTAGATAAATAATGAATGTAAAAACACTTTTAGATACACATTAAGCCCTTCTATAACATACCTGAGAATCACCTGAGGTTACTATGTACAGATTAGCACTTCCTTCTTTAAGCCCTGCTCCAGTTAACCCTCCTTTTATGCAAACCTCCTTGTCTAAAACGTTATACATACTTGTTGATAAAAATAATCACCATTAAATGTACCCATTACCTCCTTACAGGTGAATTAAATGTTTTTTAGTGCACTTTTTTGGAGAAAACCAACTTTTCTATATAGGCCTACTCTTTCTTAGCTTGCATACACCTAGATCTCACTTTGCAATTGTCCTTTTCCATACTACCTAGGTTTGAAACCACTTTAAATAGTTTAGGATCAACTAAAATAGAAATATCCCAAAGTTTCATGCAATTTTAATTGTTATATCTCATTTTAGAGGACAAACCCTAGTTTCAGGGCTTTCTAAAACCTGTACAACTGAGAACATAGATAATTAAACTGGGAGTGTTATAGAATGTTTCAAGGAATATAGTTAGGTGTTTGAGGTATAAATAGGTTCCCTTCACCTTCTCAATTCATAATATCAGCCATACCAAGCTCTTTTACATTCCAAACAAGGTAAGTTTGATTTGTTTTGACTGTATTTCTTATGATAGTCAACAGGGGTTTCTAGGATTTCTCATAATCTCTTTATCAAAAGATCCTATAGATGGTATTCGACCATGTAAATGTATCAACAAATTTACCATTCATAAATCAATTCAAAAATACCCTCTGTCCATTCTAAGCACGTGGATCTTAACTTATCTAAACTATGTTTTCTTAACAATCAATAGAGGTGTAAGATTTTCTTCTCATTTCTTGTGAACATTAGACTTACAACCATAATAAAATATTTGTCTAAATATATTATTCCTCATAATTATATGATTATACTAATAAAAATCCATTTGTTTATTCTAACATGTAAAACTCTATGCACTTGATTGCCCCTGTCACCTATAGACTTGAGAGTCAACTTTTGGGGCCTTAAAACATCAAAGGGGCTTCTAAAGCCTATTCCTTCTTAGCTTTTAGGTCTATAATTACCTCATAGACATATCTTCATGATATTATGATCTCCATGTAAACATTTACATGTTGATTTACCTTGGATAGTGGACTATAGATATGCATGCCTGAGTACTATGTTCATACCCTATTTAGGATTCTTTATTCATTTCACAAATTTTGGACCTCTTGATTACATAATACTAGTTCAACTTGTTATCAACATACATCCAAGGTTTCCCATGCATGTTTTACACCATTACATGATCTTTTTTCTTTAAGAAAGAAAATACATATACACATACACAGGCCTACCACTATATGACCACAATTCTACGAGGAGAACCATTGTTTACATAACCATTAGAATCAATATTCATCCTTCTAGATCAAAAAAGATTACTTACAATGAACTATGATCAATTTTCCATACTTAATGGCCAATGGCTTCACAAAGCCTTATTTTCTCCTTCATACCTTCTTGTTCTTACATGCAATCTCCTCTTCCTTTCTTACATTCTTACATACTATAATTCCCTAGTTCACCTCTCTGTCTCTCCTTGAATGAGAGGTCCTTCTCTAATTTCTCTACATACCTTCCTCTTCTTTCATTGCATATATTAATCTTTGAAAGAGTCTTCCTCTTTCTCCCTATGCCCAACTTAGGCTTTAAAATTAGAAAAGGGGATTTTTCTAAACTAATATGCTAAACAAAGAAGATTATTTAACAAACATTCTATGGTTGAAAGGTCTTTCAACCATTCCCTTGATTTGATAAACAAATTTCCAAATGTGGGATTCATATTAACAAACTTTTACCTTTTCCCTTCTTTTTACTTTGACAATTACAATTATTCCTCCTTAAACATCATTTGGAGGGAAAATACAATAGTTTGAGTTTCAATTCATACTAAGACAATAGTTTTGATTTAGACTTTGCATGCTTGATGGTTTCCATCTTTGACCATGTCCTTATGGAGATGTTTTGAGATGCTCCTGCATCATACTCTCCCTCTAGAAAGAATTTTAACCTTAGTTCAAATGAGATGCCTCCTCCATGCCTTTATCTTTAATGTATATGGATCCCATTGCTTTATTTGCTTTGTTTGAGTTTGTCTTCCTTTGAGATAGTCTTTGATTTTCATTTTGATTTTCTTCCTCTTTTGATATGACCTTCGCCTCATCTCCTTCTCTGCTTCCATGTCCTATCTCCATGCTTCCTTCTCATACATGTAGTCATCTTCTTCTTGATCTCCTTGGTTCAAGAGTTTGTCCATATGAACTTCATCCATCTTCATCTCTTCCAAAACTGCATACAAAAAATCAAAGCCACCTTAGAATCAAAAACTTGAGGCCATAAAGAATCTTGATCATCTTCATATTGTTGTTTCCCACTTCAAATCTGCCTTTATCACTTGGGTTTTCTCTTTTCTTGATTCATTCTCACCAATGGTGTCCTCATCATGACTTGTATCTTTACATAACTCTCTTGGATAACTAAAGAGCTCCTCCAACATTCTCAATTCCTTCTTTAGTGAGATCTCATCTATCTCACCATTCTCTTCATCACACTTGGGTTCATCCTTCTCAAGGATTGCTTGTCCTTTACCTTTCATCTCATCCTTTTTTGGCTTATCTTCATACAAAACAAATTATTCATTAGTACATTTATTAAATACAATTAAAACACCATTACCTTATGTCTCCTTACTTTCTTAAAATTCTTATTAAAACCATCATGTTTGTCCTTTGCCTTCAATGATGCATTGCTTGGCTATATGATCACCTTTTCCCTCATCATCCATCCATTTTGAACTCTCTCCTTGCTACACATTAGTCCACATAGACACTTTCCATTCTTCATTTCTCATGAAAAGATCATTAAATGATTCAAAAACATCATCACCCCACTCAATTCAAACAATTGTCTTACCTTTCAATTCCTTAGTATGCCTTTCAAACCTCTTGCCTTCATGGAATGCCTCTTTCATGCTCACCATCTCATATTCATTCTCTTCGCTACTTACATCAACTTCCACTTTCCTCCATTGACTTCTTAGTGTTGTTACCTTAACAATCACATCTTCACTCTTTACCTTCTTGGGTACCCATACTTGTTTCTCCTTCTTATCATTTGGCTTCTCAAACCATCTAGGCATCCTGCATCCATGCTCTTGTGCCAACACTTCTTGTTGCTTGGGAGTTTGATTCTTCCACCATTTAGGCATCACATATCCATGGTTATTTGAAACTCCACATTTCTCTTTTATTCTCTAACCTTTATATCAACAACTTCATGCTTACGAAAATAATAAAAATCAACTTTTGAATTCACCTTTACCTCCTTAATGGGCTGCTTCATGGGTTCTTTGACTTACATGGCTTCTTGATTATTTGTACTTTCTTCTTCTTTTATGCTTGGATGTTCTCTTGACTCTTCTTGGATTTCAATGACATCATGGAAGTTATCTTCATATTCCATCTCTTCTCTTTCTTGTATGGGGTACTCAACACCTTCCTCATGCATTAACCAATGCATCTCTCCTTCTTTATCAACAACAAACTTACTTCTCTCTCTTGCACATTCACTTGTGCACTTGGTGTCTCCTCTTGCACCAATCCTCTCTTCATTATTCAAGGCCCTTCTATTTAACTTTTTAAGGCTACTTATACCTATAATTACCCATTCAAAGACAACATTAGATATAAAGACAAGAGACCACAAGGTCCCTATGAGTGTTCTCTTTACCAACACTCTCATCTTCTCAAGTGTTCTTCCTGGCACTTCATCTTCTCTTTATTATCTTTTATTTTTATCCACAATGAGAAAATTCTTCAAAATATCTTCTTATTCTTTTTGCTCACTTGGTAACCTTATTATCTTCTTCAAGCCTCTATTGGCTTCTCTCTTCTTGGAAATATTCCTTTGCCTTCTTCTCCTCTTCATTAGGAGATCTATTAGCCATTTCAACCTCTTCCTCATTGGCCACACCCATGCTTGCCTATTCATATGCATCCAAGACTCATATTTATATACAAACTTAGCTAAATCTCCCTTTAAACTAGCAATCTCTTTATCAATTTCATTACTAGTCACACCTCTCTTCTTTTGGATGCTTGCTTCCTTCTTAGTACCCTCATGTACTTTGTTGCTCTAAAATGTTCTCAATAATATATCCATATATTTTATCTTAAACTAAGTATTTTACACATTGCTCTCTTGATCCCTTTAGGTCCTCACCTAGGTATTTTTCACCCTAGTCTTTTGGTCCACTTGTCTCACCCAAGCCTTTCTGCTTGCTCAGTCTTTTGACAATTTCTTGGATCTCACCTAGCTCTATTGTACCTAGTATTTTGATCCTTCTTCCAAATATTTCAGAAAATTATTAGTAATCACCATCAAAAAATTATCAAATCCCAATATCTTCAATCTTTGATACCAAAATGGTGCCAATCTCACCTAGTTTACAAACTCGAGTTAACTTCCAAATATGTCACTTCCATCCAATGGTCTTGTCAAATGATGGAATTTATGGAAAAAAATTATTAATTTAATATGACCTCATAAATACACTTAATACATATTAAAATGCTTATATAAATCCATTAAAATCATTCAATGTTAGGTATAAGGTTCAAAACTCTCTGGTTTACCTGTTCGCTGAAGTAGCCTCCTTATAGCCCTGTTTCCTCTGTATATTGACCATAACTTTATGTAGGTTATCTCAATAATTAATGTAAAAAAACTTATTAATACCCATTAATACCTTATATAACATACCTAAGAATCACTATAGGTTACTTTGTATGGATTAACACTTCCTTCTTTAGGCCCTGCTCCAATTATCCCTCCTTTTGTGCAAACCTCCTTGTCTAGAACGTTATAAAGACTTAATAAACAAAATAATTACCATTCTAGATAACCATTACCTCCTTACAGGTGAATAAAATGTTTTTTAGTGTACTTATTTGGATAAAACCAACTTTGCTATATAGGCCTACTCTTTCTTAGCTTACATACATCTAGATCTCACTTTGAAATTGTCCTTTTCGATACTTATCCATACTCCCTAGGTTTGAAACAAACTTAAATAGTTTAGGAATACCTCAAAGATAAATATCTCAAATTTTTGTGCAATTTTAATGGTTAGAACTCATTTTAGAGGATAAACCCTAGTTTTAGGGCTTTTCAACACCTATACAAGCTGAGAGCATAGATAATTGAACTAGGAGTGTTCTAGAATTTTTCAAGGCATATAGCTAGGTGTTTGAGGTCTGAACTTCACCTTATCCATTCATCTAATTAGCCATTCTAACCTCCTTTACATTCCAAACAAGGTAAGTTTGATTTGTCTTGACTGTATTTCTTGTGACAGTCAACAGGGGTTTCTAGGATTTCTCATAATATCTTTATATAAATATCATATATATGGTATTAAACCATGTCAATGTATCAAAAAATTTCCCATTCATCTATAAAGTCAAAAATACCATCTGTCCATTCTAAGCACATGGATCTTAACTTATCTAAATTGTGTTTTCTTGACAGTCAACAGAGGTGTAAGATTTTCTTCTCATTTCCTATGAACATTAGAATTACAACCATAATAACATATTTGTATAAATTTATTCTTACTCATACTCATATTAATATACTAATAACAATCCATTTGTTTATTCTAACATGTAAAACTCTATGCACTTGACTGTCTCTATCACCTACAGACTTGAGAGTCAACTTTTGGGGTCTTAAAACATCAAAGGGGTTTATAAAGCCTATTCCTTCTTATATTTTAGGTATATACTTACCTCACATACCTATCTTCATGATATTATGATCTCCATGTAAACATTTAAATTTTGATTTACCGTAGACAATGGACTATAAATATGCATGCCTGAGTACCCTATTCATACCCTGTTTAGGATTCTTTATTCATTTCATGAATTCTAGACCTCTTGATTACATAATAATAGTTTCAAATTGTTCTCAACATACATCCAAGGTTTCCCCATGCATGTTTTACACCATGACATGATCTTTTTTCTTTAATAAATAAAATACATACACACATACATAGGCCCGCCACTGCATGACCACAATTCTACAAGGAAAGCCATTGTTTACATTACCATTAGAATAAATATTCATCCTTCTAGATCAAAAAATATTACTTACAATGGACTATTATCAACCTTACATACCTAATGGCCAATTATTTCATAATGCCTTATTTGCTCCTTCATACCTTCTTGTTCTTACATGCAATCTCATCTTCCTTTCTTACATTCTTACATATTGTAATTCCCTGGTTCACCTCTTTATTTATCCTTGAATGAGAGTTCCTCCTTATCTATTTTCTCTATGTACCTTAATCTTCTTTCATTCCATATATTACTCTTTTAAAGAGTCTCCTCCTTTCTCCCTATGCCCAACTTAGGCTCTAAAATAGGAAAAGGGGATTTTTTTAAACCAATATGCTGAATGAAGAAGATTCTTTAACAAAAATTCTATGGTTGAAAGGTATTTGAACCATTCCCTTGATTTCCTCAAAAAAATTCCCAATGTGGGATTCATCTTAACAAACTTCTACCTTTTCCCTTCTTTTTACTTTGACAATTACAATTACTCCTCCTTAAACATCATTTCGAGGGAAAATATAATAGTTTGAATTTAAATCCATACTAAGACATTGATTTAGACTTTGCATGCTTGATGGTTTCCATCTTTGACCATGTCCTTATGGAGATGTTTTGAGATGCTCCTACATCATAAATGAAATCACACAAATCATAAAAATAACACACACAAATATACATTAAGTGGATAGGGTCTTGTCTAATTGTTTTGATGAGAGTCAACGAGATGATTGGATAGGTGATGAGTTGGACTAAGTTGACCATGATGATGTGAATTTGGATTAATTATATATACTTGTACAAGAGTATGGATTTAAAGTAGACTAGTGACTTGGATGAGGATAAGGTTATAATAAAAGGACTTGGATGCCAAGATTAGGACATAGGACAAGGAAATATGACAAAATGATAAAAACACTAAGACATTAGATAGGATGAATGGGATATTTAGTACATAAGATGAGATAAGATGATAAAATGACTTAGATGTTTTGGGATTTTATGGGTTTTATAAATTTTAGGGGTTTTTTAGAATATTTTAATTTTTAGGTCTTTTGGGATATGTATGTACACTATACAAATTGGGGTTACTAGCAAAGGGAATACAAATCCTAGAAAATAAGATAAGGATAAATGGAATGTTGGATGGGATGAAAAAAGGATGAGGATGATGCTAAAAATGGGATAAAGATCAAGGAAGAATGGACTAGGGATCGCCAACGACCACATCATGAAAGAACCAAATATCTAGTTGCCTGAGTGTCCATTGGAGGATATGCCAAGATTATTCAAGAATGTTTCTCAAGAAATATTCCATTTCCATATGAAGGTCAAGACCATAAGAAAGGATAGACATAATAGGATGAAATATGATATATGATGGGTAGGATTAATGGACTGATGGATAAGATAGATAAGGATGATATGGATGGAATTAACAAGGGATGGCTTTTGCCCCCAAGTGTTGAGGTATAATGTAGAAAATAGGTTATTTTATCATGATGTCAGAAACTTATTTTCATCATGGTAATTACCGAAGGTGTCAGAATATTAGTTTTCACCATTAGACAAATGATTATTTTTGAATTTTTTTAAGATCTCAATTTATTAGATATGATTATGAGATGAAAGAATGCTCACAATTTCTTGATCTTTTGATAGCACCTTTTCTAGGTATATGTGATGTTAGGATCATGTTGTCAATATTACATGCACTAATGTCTTTCTAACCATTTTTTACTCTTGATTGAGATCTCTCCAGACATCTATACTAGGTGTATTCATCACCCCTACAAGAGACAATGATACCTAGGTTTATGAGGTGTGGAATGGATCGATTTAGGGTTTAGATTTGATGGTGATGTATAAGAATTGAATGGATGATAAGATAATGATAGGGAGGTGTGATGGGTGATTCGGAAGTGAGACCAATAGTCACACACACCATTGGACATGTTGGATGTTCCACATTTGATTGGTGCCATATGATAAAAGACTTTAATAGATCCAAGATACTTTAAATTTGTGGTTCATCTTTGATCTGATTATGTAAAGGATCATCGACCATACTAATAGTGATTTTGAAAAGGATTTGATATTTAGCCCTGATCATTTCTCCACTACACACGGTGCATGACATTGGGCTTCACTAAAGGAGATTGATAGATTATGATTATTTTGACTTTGATGGTCCCTTAGTATTGTAGAGAGGGTTTCACTAGGGGAAGACACTTTTTGATGAGGCTGATGATGTGACTTCTCTTGATTGTGATTTATTAGGTCAAAGGTGATTTGATCATCATGTATGAATTTTTGAATATGGTATGGGACCTTTATATTTTTTTCACATATTATGTTACTCGAGGAAGGGTCAATGATGTATGTTCCTTTTCATCCCTATGGAGGGTGGTGATTAGATGATTGTTGACAAGAAGAAAGGGATTGATAATGGATGAAGGTGGGGAAGATGGTAGGATGAGGTCAATGAGTAGTGGTGGGGTAACATAGTACTCATAGGGGTTCCTAGGAGACCCACTTTTGATATCAGAGAAAATATCTTCGAGATCAATAAAAGGATCACTAGGACTAGTTGTAGCACATACATCTGAGGTAAGATCAGATCCAATTTGACTATCTTTGATAAATAAAAATTATAATAACTCTATTATGACTTCATCATCCTAATTGGGATCAAAATATCTACCTGGTGATTGATTAACATCTATATTGGAGGTATCTTCAAAAATTCAAACATAGTCATCATCAAATACCATATCTTTGAGGGATGATGTTTCTGACAAGGAATCTTATTTAGATATTGGTGTTGAACATGATCCTGATGAAAATAAGATTGGTGTTGACTCCAATAATAAATTTGATGTACATGATGTAATTATGCTAGTAGAATATTCATTGTTCACAAGTGACCTCTTAATGTGATGGGTGAGAGGAAGATTATAGAAAGACAATGGATTCACCAAAGATAGGTCTATGGAATAAAGACTCATTAGATAAGGGAAGACTAGGTTTATGATAAATAGACTCATTGCCAATGGATTATTTATCAAAGATAGGTCATGAAAGATGGACTTGGTGTCTTTACCTTGGCTCAAAAAGGGAAGAGCTTGATCATGATGAGAAAATGAATCTTGGCATACCTCTTCTTGTTTACCCTTTGATGTAAACCCATATGATTCATTCTTGATTTTTATTCACCATGGTCGATGAGGTCTTGGACATAGTTTTAAATATTATAACATCGATTAATGGTATGCCCCTAGGTTGGGTGATATCTATAGTAATAATTAGATTTATACTAAGAAGGATTAGGCTTGGTAGGATCAAGATGTCATATGGGTGGATAGACCATCATGTTTGTGGCAACAATTTTGAGGAAGAGGAATTCTAAGGATATAATAAGAGGAGTATATGGCTTTTCTTCACTTCATGACTTGGATGTGGAAGCATTAGAATTTAGATTAGATGGGTGTTAATGTGACTACATGGGAAGACGAGTAGTAGATGAGGTGGAAAGGATTGGATTCCCTTTGTTAGCATAGGAAGGGGTATATGATTGTCTATGGCCAATAGATAGAGGGTTTACATGGGATTGGGTAGTATGAAGACTAGGAGTTGACTGGAAAGAATGGGTACAACTTGGAGGTAATGTTGGGTGAATAAGGTGGAATTTTATAGAACATGGAGTGATATCTCAAGGAGGTGAGAAAGGATTATATCCCTATTGGCCATGAGACATTTCTCAATCAAGGTATTGACCAAATCTATTTTAGATGTCATGGATTAGGATGGGAGAAAGTACAAATGATGTGGTTCACTGACCATAATCGATAGGTGCTGGGATTGAATAGAAATATTGAGGGATGAATATAGGATGTGTGGAATAAATTTGGATAAAGGCTTGATTTTAATATGATGTCAAGTTTGACCAAATGTTTGACATGATGTGATGTTTTATGAGGTGTTAGTACGTGAGCTAGACTTTAATGATTAAGGTTTTATTTGAATGGGCAAGTTATCACAATATCTAGAACTTCAGTGGGGATAGACTAACCCAAGAGACTAATTTTGACTAGGGATTGATTTTATTTTAGACTAGATCAAGACAAAATGATTGACACAAATAAGATGAGATGATTTGATTGATAAGTTGATAGGATTGTGAGTATGAATCAAACTTGATTAGACACAAGTAAGCTTAGAATCAAGACTATAATGTGGAAAGAGTTGTTTTCTAATATAGATGAAGAATAGAGTATAACTAAATCCTTGACAAGATGACTAGTATATTCAATGGGATGAGTTGTAATATGACTAGTATTAGGTTGTATAGGCAAGAAATATGGTGATGGACAAGGTGATTAGTTTATAAAAGTTCAAGTTGAGGGGCTCGATTAAGACGAGCTGAGTAATAGGGTTAGAATAGGACCCTAAGGGTGAGTAAGAGAAGATGAAGTGAGGATGAGAGGACAAAAGATTAATGCAAGTGGATGGTATGGAAATATTATGGGATGACTAGAATGTGACTAGGTTTAAAGAAGATGACTAGTAATAGATGATAAGGTCTAGGATAATGGATAATGATGACAATCATGATTAGGTAGTGATTGAAGAAGAGATGATGGTTAACCTAAGGCTTATATTTTATTAGGGGGTAGGGATTGTGTGATTATTTTAAGGGATACAAACAATACAAGCCTCCATAATACATAATAAAACACACAAGCCACAAACCTAGAATTAGTGACTAACTTAAGAGTGTAACTAATGACTATAACATTTAATGGTGTCATGAGTGAGGTTATATCTTGGTGACCTATTATATAACATCCCAAACCCTCTCAACTATATTTTCATTTAATGATCACTTGGGAGTTGATACTAACTCTGGTAGCAAGTCACCTATTATGATCGATGGTCTTACTCTAGGTTTGACAAGGTTTTTCTAGGGGTGTCGCTGATATATAATAGATACATGGGGCCCAACTCTGTATAGGGTGTTATTTGATGCTTGGGTTAGATATTTAACTCTTTCCCTTCATGAAATATGTGTATGGGGTCAATCACTTTGCCTAATGATAATTGTCCCTGATTTTTATACTCTACCAGAACATGAAGTGTGGTTGAATACGTGATTATGAAATCTATGTCCCCAACACCTAATACTATGGATAGATCATGGGAATCACTTCCATGTAATATTTACTCTTAAAAAGGAAAATGGGAGGGTTTGATAATGGTTTTGATCCTCTGAGAGTCTCCGCTAGGATGTAGGAAGGATAACATACACCATTGTAGCCCTCAAGTATAAACAAGCAAAGAAAAAGTAGATTAAATAATTAATTAAGTGTGATATATAAAAAATATAGATAATATATTTTTCAAAATTCCAAATATTTAATAAGCATCCTAAAAAATAAGTGATTAGTAGTTTCAAATTGGCAATCTTGAGGGGCGACGTACAAGACAAGGTGTTAGATAAAAATATGACCTGTAAGACAAGATTTTAGACAAAGACCTAAAAAACAAGATGTTAGTAGTCTTAAGCAAGTTAAAATTGCTATTAAATTTTCCTCTGTAAAAATAAAATGTTAGTCCAATAAGCCTTAATAAAAATACTAAAAAAAATAATGGGCTTTAACTATATATTTTTTAATCTGGGGCCATGATGTGAGGGTTTAGGGGTGGAAGCCCCCAACGGGGTCAAGGGGAAGTTGACTTTACAGTGCTAAGGTAAAACACCCCTTATAGAGTCAAGGGGTGGCTCCCCTTATGGGGTCTAGGGGGAGTTCCCCTGGTGCTCTCCCTATTGTGGTATAGGGCAAGGTCGAGGGGCAATGTCATAGATGCTAAAAGAAATTTGGGACTTGTGGGATGCTTGAAATGACTCAAAATTTGCTGAAAATGATCCTAAAAAATGCACTCAAAAGGGAAAATTTGAAGGCAAAAAATGAACGCAAAATTACTACTATAACAAGTAAAATCACAGATACATAGTCAATACTATGCAAAATCACATACAAAAAGTTGAAATCACTTTTGATAAGTCAAAATAATAGGTATAGACAAGCGATAATGCAAACAAAAAGTAAATTGTCATGGTTACTAGGTGGTTAGTCAAAATCACTTATCAAATGAGTAAAATCATGTTTAGGAATCAAAAACATAACTAATATAAGCAATTTTGTAAACAAAAGAAAATTGTCACGGTTAATTATTACATTTAAGTTCAAAATTATAGATAATAGAAGCGATATTACAAATGACTATCAAAATCATAGTTTAGGACAATCTGAGAGTTGTGATTTTATATAGAATATATACAACCCTATATATATCAACAAAATTTGACCAAAGCAATGATGATTTTAATTGTTAAAATAGATAATTAAGATATGTGATTGAGTGAGAACACCAAGTATTGATCAAATATATGATTAAAAAGTCTTAGAATAACTATATAAGTTTACGAATTTTTGATAACACCATTAAAATCCAAAATTATGACCATATGTACAAGATCATTGATTATACTCGACATTGATGATGTAAAGATGCCTCTTTCTATAAAAACTCCTAAAAAACCATCTAGATAGATTCTTCTATGGAATAATCAGATCAATGTGAGCTATCAAAAGATATTAGAAAGAGAAGTTATTTTTAATGCATAGTTTAAATAGACTGCAATATATTTTAAAACCATGATTATGATTGATAGATGTGATAAACCTCTCCAAAAATTTTCCTCATCTCTGCAAAACAAATTTATGTATAGAAACATATATGAGAGAGATCAAAATTGTTAGGTGATTCAACCAAAATATTAATAAGCATGTTTTGTATACACAGAAAAATCGCAAGTGAGTAAAGTAAAATCACACATTAAAATTGTAAAATCATAATTTAGAATGGAAAAATCATGAGTTAGTCAATATCATAAATACAAAATCAAAATCACTTATGCTAGTCAAAATCACAAATATTAATAAGCAATTTTGACAAAATTGCAACTAGACTATTCAAAATTATAACTACGTATTCAAAATCACAACTACATATTCAAAATTGTAACTAGAAAATCACTATCTCAACTATCAATAAGTGATTTGGACTAACCAAAATGAAATGGATAATTCAACCTAACAACTAATGGTTAAGGTGGTGGTTTGATTCAAAATCATGACTGTTGAGGAAAAAGTCACTTGTGCAAAATCACTTTATAGAGCAATATTGCAATTCATTTAAAAAATGAGAATTTTGAAAATTTGAGCCCAAATTATTTCTAAACCTGACCTGCAAGCTGAATTCACACACTTTACAAATACAAGGTCAATCCAAAAGGAGGACTCCCATTGTGGTCGCTAAATGTGAGATGATAAATTTAAGTAATTGATTTATGATATGCAATTATATCAAAAATACCAAATTACCAATCTACAATTAAAATATAGAGCTATTAGGATAAAAACACAAATATAAATGAACATTCAAAACCAATTTCAATCCTAAAGCTAAGTGCTCTAAATCAAGATCAAAATAAGAAGAATATTATATGATTATGGATTTTGGATTGTCTTTTAGACTTAGAGTTTATGATAGTATGATATTGGCTTGATAATAGACTAAGATAATAGTATGGATTTATGGATTTATTGAACTTATTAGAATATGGAGATTCATGAGATTTGTGATTGATTTTCTCATTATTTGGAATGGATGGAGTCATAGATTTAAATAGGCCATGGAGGGAAATTTTCCAATGAATTAAAAATTCATTGGAAGCCTCTAGAAAAGAAGACTTTAGAGAGGAAGGAGGGAATTCTAAGGAATTAAAAATTCTTTAGAATTCTCTAGAGAGATAAATCTCTAGAGAAGTAGAAGGGTGGTGGAGAGTTCTAGATTCCATTAAGGAACCTAATGATGATTACGGGAAGATTAGACTAAATTAGAAAAAGGGTTAGGTGAGGAGCAGGGGGTAGGCTTGTAGGAAAGCCTAGGAGTAGGTAGGTAGGTGGGTTATGAATTTAAAATTCACAATATAATAGATACGTGGGATTAGGATATAAGTGGGATTATCTAGAAGATTTAATGAATAAATGGGTAGGGGTAAGGTTAGTATGATGGAGAATAATGAAGGGGAATTTTAAATAAACGAAAAGAATGATTAGTAAGACAAATTAGATAAAGTTAGATGAGATTAGTGTTGAAATTAGTAAGCCAACAAAGGTGAGAAAATTTAGATACATACACAAATCTTATCATCCATTTAGTCATTCACTACTTTAGCAAATCATCTAAGTCTTGAGCTATTCTGAATCAAGTCAACCTCATCCAAGGTCAATCTTG
Source organism: Torreya grandis (assembly GCA_037957365.1). Lineage (NCBI taxonomy): Eukaryota > Viridiplantae > Streptophyta > Pinopsida > Cupressales > Taxaceae > Torreya > Torreya grandis. The sequence continues at coordinate 39,022 of JARHVA010003478.1, read as the reverse complement.
ACCTAGTCATGTCTTTTTGGCTAGTCAAACCTAACCCCTTGTCTTAGTCAAATCCCATATCTTGTCTTAGCTCATCGTCAAACATCAAATTAATAAGTATGATAATTACACATTTATCTAACTCACATCCAAAACCAAATTTTATCAAACTCATCCACAGGACACTTATCACACCCCATCAAATGTTTCACATCATAAAATCAAAATCATACTAAATCAATCTTTCATAAAATAGTCTTAGATCTGAGTCTATCTCAAACATACAACAATCATCTCTCAATATTTTATATTTAATCCCATGTAACCATCGATCATGCCCAATGATTCACATCATATATCATTTCTCCCATCCTCATCCATGGAATTCCAAGCATATTTAGTTATCACCCTGAATGAGAAACATCTCTTTGCCAACAAGGATGCATTACTTTTACAAATCCTAAAATTGGGTGCCCAACTTCTTGTATACTTTGAACCCAAAAACATAAATTGCCTTATAGGCAAGAGTCACACAATCCTTCCCCGCCAAAATCAATCTACTCCTAGCCTTCTATCTAGCCAATCACTATCAAAATTTCTATATACTAGTTATAGTCTTGGTCATGACACCCCATATCACATTAACAAAGGGAACTCTATCCTGACAACCCTATCCAATACTAATCCATCCTTTAAACTATGTCAAATACCATGATCCTGATATATCATGACATCACTATACCCCAATAAATCACCTAGTCTAGAGTTAAATGCTTCCACGTCCAAGATAATTTGTGAATGGAGACAATATACTCCTCTCCTTATATCCTTGGAAGCCATCTTTCATTGACTAGTCACTGCTAACATGATCATCTACCCACACACAAGGCCTCTTGATCTGACCAAACCTAAGCCCTCCTAGTATAGATAAGGCCAATATTTTCCATACCAAATAACCTAGGGGCATTCTATTAATAGATGCCAAAATTTCCAAAACTACATCGAAGACCTAATCGATCGTGATGACATAAAAAGGAACAAACCAGATGAATCCACATCTGAGAGTAAGCAGGAAGGGATATGTCAAGATTCATTTCTTGATCATTATCAAACCCTTCCATTTCCAAACCAAGGCCAAGACAATGAACCCATCTTCAACAAAGAATAACCCATCATTCACCAACCATTTGCCTTCTATTCATTGCATCAGACCCTTCATTTTTGGAAATTTATCCCTTCATCCCAAATATTCCATTACCAAGTAACATGTAAAGAGGAAACTTAAAAATAATAATAACCAACATGCCCTATTAGTAGTTGTAATCCAAATTTCATCTTCCAACATCATTATAACATTATTTTTGCCTACATTAACATCAAAATTAACGTCATAGTCAACATTGGCATCATTTGCATCAATATTAAATGTGTCATCAACATCTGAATCCATATCATATTACACATCAAAGTAATCATTCCTTATATATGTTTAATGTTAAGAGGTGAAGTCACTACTCATAGTCACTATTCATAAATAACTATTTATAGGATCTATTCATGGCCACTATTCATGATGAAATGGCTTGTTGGTGATGTGTATGGTTATTGATGTGGCTGATTGGTGAAGTGGTAGGGGACCATGGAGGATATCCCATGAGTGATCAGGTTGATCTGATGGGAGTGGTGTACAATACTCCACTAAGGTACATGGGTTTTTCCTTGGTAATCACATGGGTGTTGTCACATGGTACAAAAGACAAAAGGGTTAGTGTGGGGCACATTCCTAGATGTGTCCAAGATTCCCATGTGTGGAGATAGTCAAAAGGTGATTGTAAACATATTTTGAACTCATGTGGTTACATGGAGGATGAAGACAAGAAGGATACTATAGTATATTGACCTCACATGTGTGTGGGAGACAATGGTTTTGGAGCCACATAGAGGTGGCACATTTTATTGTCTAAAGTAAAAATGCCTTGAATACTTTTACACATGAAGATAACACAACCACTGTGGAGATCACATGACACACTAAGTGTGGCACATTTTTTTGTGTCACTATTAAATTCTCTCTTCTATGTTGTAAATTCTATGAAGCATGAATCTTTCTCATTGTATTTCTCATCCAATTATTGGATCCATGCAAGCTTATGCTTGCATGCTTGGAGGTTGGATCCTGTATGCTAGTTTAGATTGGTTCACAACTTGAATGCTTTAGGTGGAATCATTAAGTGCTTGTATGTTAGCATTGATGGAGTTGTTGGAAGAGCTATTGTAGAAGAGAGTTGATGTTGAATTAATGAAGTTTAGAAGCTGCCATTTTGCCCATGGTTTTTCCATGCACATTTCAAGGTTTTCACGTAATATTTATGTAATATGTTCCATCTTGTTTTCATTAATTTAATTAGATTGTAGGATATTTATTCCTAACATGTGGTATCAGAGCTTTGGTTGTGACTATTTGATTTCTAACATCTGGTATTAGAGATTTGGTTGTGAAGCTTGATTTCTAACATTGAAGATCATGCTAACACCCACCTTTGTGAGGACATCTCTATTTGTATAGTCAATTACAATATCAACCAGTAGCAAGGCATGTCTCTTGATCTATGTCAAGACAATAATATCCTAATAATAACTATGGGACTTCAATATCAGATCTTAGCTGATGATTATCAGAATGGATTTGATTTGGATTTGGATGTGTGTTCTATAGAGAGCCTTAGTGACCCTTTTGGGAATATTGAGGAGATTTTATCCAACATTGGAGCTAAGTCTCTTAGTACCCTCTATGAGGACCATGTTTTCCATTCTCCACTCATTGATATCACCAATTGATCTCTTTCAAATTCATCCATCATAAATCCCTCTCTTCCCCTAGATAATCAGTTCATCACACTCCACAACAGGGACAAATGAGAGCATGCATTGTTGGGATCTTTTCAAGGCACTGTATCATATGCCAACTATATTAGGAACCATGATAAGATTAAAAAAAGTAAACACAATACTCAAGTCAACTTTGATCTAGCCATAATTTGAATTCCAAATAAGTCAAATGATTTTCCAAATCAAAGTCCATTATGGAAAAAGTTAAGTCAAAATAATAATCATCAAAATCAAAAGTCACATTCTTGGTGAAACCTTCCTTAAAGCACCATGGGTAGTTAAAATCTAATTAAATCAGAAAACCAAAATGAATATAATAGTAATATCAATATGCCAACATTATTCCAAATATTTAGATCAAAGAAAAAAAAGTCCAAAAATCTTAGATCCCTCAAAATCATATAGTACAAATCAAAAATAGTGCAACAAGCATCTCTAATGACATGTGCGACTGCTAGTCCCAACCTGCAATCACCCATCACATATTCATATCATAAACCACACAAACCATACCTTGATATCCACACATCCTTAGGTATCATATGCCAAATCTATTAGGAACCACGATAAGATTAAAAAAAGTAAACATAATACTCAAGTCAACTTTGATCTAGCCATAATTTGAATTCCAAATAAGTCAAATGATTTTCCAAATCAAAGTCCATTATGGAAAAATTTAATTCAAAATAATAATCATCAAAATCAAAAGTCACATTCTTTGGTGAAACATTCCTAAAGCACCAGGGGTAGTCAAAATCTAATTAAATCAAAAAACCAAAAGGAATCCAAAAGTAATATCAATATGCCAACATTATTCCAAATATTTAGATCAAAGAAAAAAAGTCCAAAAGTCTTGGATCCCTCAAAATCATATAGTACAAATCAAAAATAGTGCAACAAGCATCTCTAATGACATGTACGACTGCGAGTCCCAACCCATGATCACCCATCACATATTCATATCATAAACCACACAAACCATACCTTGATATCCACACATCCTTGGGTAAAATCATATATTGTAGGGGATACAAAGATACCTGGCTAATATTTTTGGAGGAATCAAAATCAAGAGCCAATAAAGGTCATGATGGTTCTCTAGGACCAGATTTGCTTGTATATCAATGCCATCAACATCACACATCTCTCACATTTACAAAATGAAGAGATGACATAAAATGACCTCATCCTCATATAATATTGTACATCTATTATTTTAAAAAAAGTTGAAAAAACATTAGTCCAATGGTGACAACTGGTTTTCTGGCATCTTGGGTAGGTTCTGTGATGAAAACTAGTTTCTGACATCATTTATAAATAATTTGTTGTCTATAAGTACCTCGACACTTGGGGGAAAAATATAATTCATCCTTACATTCATATTCTAAGATCATTATTAAACCCCATTTATGTCACATTCCTCAACTTACAACCATCCTTATATATCGTATCCATTCATCCATCATCCCTACCCTTCCTAAGAATCATGTACCATCCTTATCCATACTAAAATCCTTACATCCTATTGCATCCATATTTTCTTCCCATCTTGACCTTGATAAGTGATTGAAATAAGTCTTGAGACATGCTTTGGGAACATCTTGGTATATCCTGCAAGCAACATTTTGATGAGACATCTAGTTCCCTCACGATGTTATCCTTAGAGATCCCCAGTCCATTATTCATCATCCCTCATCCCATTTAAGCATAATCAAAATCATTTCATTATTTCATCCACCATTATTAACCACCTTGGTTGTTATGCTTGGTGATCCCTTTGCTAGTAACCCCCTTTTGTACATACATATTCCCAAAAGCCAAAAAATCATAAAATCTAGAAAATCCAAAAATATCCCAATCATCTTGTCCTACATCCCATTTAAACCTTATAAGACTTAGTACAAATCATTTTCTATCACTCATCACAATCATATAAGCTTACTCAATAGTTAGATCATAGTCACCCCTGTTGCACAAGGCAACCTCACTATTAAATCACATTATCAAACCCATCATTGTAAACCTATCTAAATTTGAGCAAATCATGTCTAATCTCTTATTGGAGCTAGTCTTGTCAGAATCAACCTTGATTATGATTAACCAAAACCTATTCAAACTTAGTTAAACCACATCTTTTATAATTTGAACCTATCACCCATCAAAATGAATCAGGTCCAACATACGAGCTTTAAGTTCACCATCAAGTCAACACATCAAACTTAGGGTTACATTACCCTACCACGTCTCAACATAAACTGTCTCTTATCCTAAATTTAAATTTTATAAATAAAACCTTATCCATATCTTGTTATCCCTTACATTTCAAGTCAGAAATTTTGATCAAAACAAGCTTATCAATCCTTATCCGATAAATTATTTGATTTAAAAACCGAAAATGCAAGTGTAGCACATTCGAATAACACATTGTTGCATTTAATTGATCTACTATTTCTCAAATTTTCCATTTAATTTCTAATAATGAAATAAAATCTAGAATTAAATTGAAGATCAGAATTAAAATAAATAGTGGAGAAAATCAGAAGAATTCACTAGCAAATTGATAACGGAGTTCGGCTTCAATAGCCTACGTCTTCGGGTCCATTCGAAGTGAGGACCATTTTCATTTATTTTGTGCAATAAATGGCTTAAAAAATCAATACAAGTCTTCAATTCACCTTCTCTAGTCTCTACTTTCCTATAAAAATATCTCTCAAACTTGTCATTAATGGCCTAAGCCTGTACAAGGCTTAATTAAATCTCTAACCTTCTTAATTCTCTTACACATTCGGTTGAATAATCCCATTAAAATGGAAATTTGCTCCCTTTATATCACTTAAAATCTCATGGCTCAAGCGGTCAAAGTTTATCAATTTTGATTTTGCACTATAGGTGTAAAGGTCGAGTCCTTCGACCTTCCCTTTGGCACTTTGGTCTTATCTTTATTCCACATTTATTGTGGGAGAAGGGATTGCATAATTTTTAATGGTTGACGACACCTTTATATGTGCCGACATCCCTTTTGAAGGAGACTTAGGTGCTAAGCTTATCTTAAGCCTATACTTGGGCTAACGTTGGAGAATTGTGGGTTAGCACGTGGTCTTTGCGTGGCATGATGGGTTGGCGTGGCAGATTTAGTTTCATTGTGACTCTTTACAAAGATTTAAATATATATCCCACATTGATGGGGTTTTTACGGACTTTGTAACTTAAATTCAATGTCATAAATAATGATACATGAAGATTAGGAGGCCAAGCCACCCCTCTAAAAGAGTATGCTGACCCTCGTTAAGGGCCCCCAGTGAGCAAATAACGGGGCCCATGGATCCTCATATGACCACTTGTCAAAGATTGGAGGCTATCAACAAACCAAAAACCAAACCAATTTTTTTTGCATAAATTCAGATTGCCACATGTCAAATGATTATTAGACCACTTGGCATATTTGAACAATGCCATGTCACATTTTGACACTCATTATTCCCCTATCGCAAGAAAACTTCAGCAAGCTATATCTCAAGCATCTGGACTCTATTTTGCATTTCAAAAGAAGCGTCATAAATCTCTCAACAAATTCTTCGATGTGCAAGTGGTTTGACTAGAAATTGAAGACTTTCAAAATGGAATGGTACATGGATCTGCCTGGATCACTCCTCCCCACTAGGAACTTTTGGACCTCCAAAAGTTGAAATTAATTGGTAATGAGGTGAGGGTATTTATCCCTCACCCTTCCGGCTTCCATCCATTTGGCCTTGTTCGGGTGCATCCCTTTTAGACCAACACAAAGATATTCAACATCACCTCTTCATGAAGTCCGCACATTCCTATCAAGGATAGTATCTTCCTACAATTTTGTTAGATATTCAGGAGCAAAATCATCAATAGAAAGAATGGATACACTTTCATCATGATCAATTATCATTGGAGGCTCACAAAATTTCAAATTTCCCACATTTACAACTAAATAAATCTACATGTAAGATGGTAAATCTAACCGAAAAGCATTTGTGCCAATTTTTTCTGTAATCCAAAAAGGACCATACCAGATTAGTTTCAAATTCTTACATTCACTTGCCAGTCTTTCCTTACTGATGTGAAGCCATACCATATCGCCTACAACAAATTGGTGATCAATATGATGTTGATCATGTCTGGATTTGTACTTGGCTTGAATTTTCTCCAATTGAGTATGAATAGTCTGATGTATGAGCTATATTTTTTTAATGAACTTCTTAGCTCAAATGGCTTCTTTTGGTTCACCAATAACTATATCATGTCCATATCAAACATCTAGAGGAGATTTAGGAAAGTATCCATAACAAAATTCAAATGGAGATTTCATAGTAGAAGAATGAAGTGCCCAGTTATATGTATGTTGTATATAACACAATTATTCATCCCATAACTTTGGATGTTTATTGTTATAACCCCTAAGCAAATGTACCATAGTACAGTTCACAACCTTTGTTTGCCCATTAGTTTGTAGATGAAATGCAGTGCTCTTTTTTAATTTAGTGTCCATTAGTCCCCACAAAGTTGACCAAAACTCCCCAATGAACTGAGAATCCTAATAAAAAATTATTGAAGTAGGCAACCCAAAATGAACCCATACATGTTTAAAGAACAAGTGTACAGTGCCTTCCCCAGTAATTTTCTCAGTACAAGGAATCAAAACACACATCTTGCTAAATCTATCCACAACCACATAAATAGTCATGTTTTCTTTGTGTCATAGGCAAACTCCCCACAAAATCCATGGAGATACTTTCCCATGGGTGAGTAGGAATAGGTAGAGGAGTGTAAAGTCCCAGTTTCATGTTACTAGGTTTGCTTGTGGCACAAAGAGTACATCCCTTAATATATTTGGCAACATGTTCCTGCATACGGGGCCAATAACAATACATTTTTAAATGTGCAACTATTTTAACAACTCCAAAATGACCAGAAATAAGAGAAGTATGTGCTTCTTGAATCAAGTGTACCCTCTCATTTTGAGTTATACAAAGTTTACCCAAATGATACAAAATATCATTATGTACATGATAGTCCAATTCTTCTACTTGTCTACTACTCATCAAGTCTTTATAGACATCCTAAAAATCAAGATCATTAACATACTGTTCTTTATAGCTTTCATGAGACAAAGAACCATGTTGTAAAAGAATATATGCAAAAACCATAGGAGGCATAGATAGCATATTTGCAACCTATTCTGAATACCTTTTTTATAATTAATCACAAGATGAAATTTTTGTAAGAAACCCATCCAACGAAAATGTCTAGACTATTGTAGCTTGGTTTGTGATTGGATATATTGTAAGGGCTGATGATATGTATGTATTATTGTTTCTTTGACCATTAAGTAATGTTTCCATTTTTTAACACTTTGAACCAATGCATACAATTACTTATCATAAGTTGGATATTTTCTTACTCCACTTGTGAAGGTTTCAGAATGATAAAAAACTGGTTTCTTACCTTGCATTAAAATAGCTCCCATAGCATATTCACTTGCATCCGTCTCAATCTCAAATGGTTGTTGTATATCAGAAAGTGCCAAGACCAGAGCAATACTTATCTTTTCTTTCAAAGTGTTGAAGGCATTTTGATGCTTGCCTCCCCACTGAAAGACGTGTTGCACACTTGTCAAAGAATGCAAAGGTGATGAAATATAGGAAAATTGAGCAATAAACTTTCTCCAAAACTGTACTGCACCAAGAAAACTTCTCACCTCAGTTGTATTAGTGGGTGTAGGCCAGTTCACAATGACTGCCAATTTTTTAGGATCAATTTTCAATTTACCATGTCCTACAATGTAACCCAAGTATATCAAAGAGGTTTTTCCAAACTCACATTTTGACATTTTTAAATAAAGGTTTTCCCTTCATAATGCATACATGACTTTCTTAATGTGGATCACATACTCTTCCCAAGACTTACTAAAAATCAATATATCATCCATGTAAACTATAAAAAAATCATCAAGGAACTGTCTAAAACATCATTCATCAATCTCATGAATGTAGCCAGGGCACTACACAACCCGAAAGGCATAACAAGCCATTCAAACAATCCCTATTTTGTTTTGAAGGCAATTTTCCACACAACACCTTCATTAATTCTTACTTGATGATATCCACTTCTCAAATCTAACTTAGTGAAATAAATAGCATGTTTCAATTGATACAACAAATCATCAATACGAGGAAGAGGGCAACAATTCTTAATAGTAATTTTGTTTAAAGCACAAAAATCAACACACATTCGCCAAGTGCCATCTTTCTTTGGCACTAAAATAATTGGTGAACCAACATGAGATAAACTTGGATGAATAATACCTCTATCCAATAGATCCATTACCTATTTTTTGATTTACTTATTTTCCACCACTGATAACCTATACATGTCAATGTTAGGGAGAGGAGAATCCTACAATAGCTGAATTTCATGTTGAACTCCCCTTTTAGGGGGCAAACCCTTAGAAATGATTTCAATCAATTCATTCTTATGTTTAGGATGACAATTTTCAAAAGCTTGAGAATATTCTTTTTCCTTAGACTTAATCAACATGAGACAAAAATTCTTGCTTGAATTAACTAGTCTTTTCATTTGCCCTGTTGTAACCAAGGAAATACTTGTTTTAATGTGATGTGCTTTGACTATATATTCAATGCCATCCTTAACAAGAAAGTACTTATTCTCCTCTCTATAAAATATTTCTTTTCTATCATAAAGATATGGGCTTCCCAAAATAATCCCACATATGTCCAAAGGGACAACATCCAACTCAACCTCATCTACAAACTTGGATGTGATGGCAAACCTCAGTCTACAAGTTTGTGAGACTTGTAGCTTCACATTGTCACACACCCAACCTAGTGGATAAGGCTTCGGATGGGGATTGGTTTGTAATCCTAATTTATTAACAACCTCTTCAAAAATGAAATTTGCTTGTGAACCACTATAAAATAGAGTATCAATCTTAGAATGTTTTGAAACAACTCTAATGTGGAACAATTCATTTCTTTTCTTATCAACATGCACATAATTATATTTAGAAGAAGTTGCATCATTTGATGACTTAGAGCTAGAAATTGAAAGAGAAGAATCATTATATAATCCCATGGCTGTGATCCTAGTTTCATCACCTGAATCTAAACCTAAATCCTGAACCATAGCAATAGTCTTCTTTTCCTTCTTTTGAAACCTTCTAGGCCTTAACTCAGGGTGTAGTTTCCAACACTTAGACTCATCATGATTTTTCTTGCAATGATTACAAAATGTTTTTCCTTCTTTTTTAATAGTAAAAGTGGATTTTTGTTTACCTTTTCCTGATGAACTTTCCCCTTTAGATTGCTTAACATTAGATTACTTACTTTTAACTTAAGGGAAAGATTCTTTTGATTGTTTTCCTCTAGCCTCTAAATGAGTGGATTGAACACATATTGCATCTAAATTAGTGGTATTGAACATAAGAATAATATGTCTTAAGTAACTATGTAGCCCACCTATATATTTTAGCAGTGCTTCTTGTGTGTAAAAAGGAACATTCAAAAGTAAAGATTTTCTCCTAGATTCTTGTGTACAATCTTGAACATTTTGGCCTTTTCCTTGTCTAAAGCTTTGCCAATCCATCATGGCTTGTTGCATATAGCCTAATGGATAAAATTGCTTTCTGATTTCTTCAACAAATTCATTTCAAGTAGAAATTGAGTTACCTTTTTAAAGCTTGGCTTCCTTCAACTTACTCTCTCACCAGATGAGAGATGTGCCTCCCATACGAAGAGTAGCCAAATGAATTTTTGACTCATCCCCTACAATCTTTTGGACCCTGCAATAAAATTCAATCTACTTGACCCAATTATTTAATTTTTTGGCATTAACTTCACCATTAAACATTGGTAATTCAAACTTAATATCCAATTTTAGTGAAGGGAGAGATTCCACAGTTTTTTTACTGTCATCTGATGAAGAAGGTTTTTTAGTTTCTTTACCTTTCAATTCTTATGAATCACCTTTCTCATTCTTGGATTTCCTTTGTTTATCATAGTATAATTACTCAACCATGCTTCTTATCTCCATGAAGGCTCGGTGGAAAGCTTGTTCAGATTCCATCTCTTCTTCGGTCATCCCTAAAGCATACCTTGAGCTAATCTCTGGATTATACTCAACGAGTTTTCCTTCACCCTTTTTGGATTTAGACCTTGTCAACATACACTAGCAACCAATGCTAAATAACAACCACTCTGATACTAAAAATCTGATCTAAAGATTGAAAATGCAAGTGTAACACATTCAAATAACACACTGTTGCATTTAAATGATCTACTATTTTTCAACTTTTTTGTTTAATTTTTAATAATGAAATAAAAACCAGAATTAAAATGAAAATCAAAATTAAAATAAATAGTAGATAACATTAGAAGAATTCACTAGCAAATTGATAATGAAGTTGGGCTTCAATAGCCTATGTCTCCAAGTCTGTTCGAAGTGAGGACCGTTTCCATTAATTTTGTGCAACAAATGGCTTACAAAATCAATACAAGTCTTCAATTCACTTATATGGTCTCTTCTTTCCTATGAAAATATCTCTTAGATCTGTTATTAATGGCCCAAGGCCGTACAAGGCTTAATTAAATCTTTAACCTTCTTAATTCTTTTACACAGTCGACTGAATAATCCCCTTCAAATGGAAGTTTGCTCCCTTTATAACACTTACAGGCCCATGGCTCAAGAGGTCAAAGCTTATCAATTTTGGACTATAGGTGCAAAGGTTGAGTCCTTTGGCCTTCCCTTTAGTGCTTTGGTGTTATCTTTATCCCACATTTGTTGTGGGGGAAGATATTGCATACTTTTTAAAGGTTTATGGCACCTTTATATGTGTTGACATCCCTTTTTAAGGAGACTTAGGTACTAAGCTTAGCTTAAGCACATACTTGGGCTGATGTTGGAGAATTGTGGGTTAGCACATGGTCTTTGCGTGGCATGATGGGTTGGCATGGTAGATTTGGTTTGCTTGTGACTCTTTATAAAGATTTGAATATATATCCCACATTGATGGAGTTTCTATGGACTTTGTAACTTAAATTCAATGTCACAAATAATGATACATAAAGATTAGGAGGCCAAGACACCCCTCCACAACAGTATGCCAACCCTCACTGAGGGCCCCCAATGAGAAAATAGCGGGGCCCATGGGTCCTCATATGACCACCTGTCAAAGACCAGAGGCTATCAACAAACCAAACACCAAACCAATTTTTTTTACAAAAATTTATATTTCCACATGTCAAATGATTATTGGACCACTTGGCGTATTTGAACAATGCCACGTCACTTTTTGACACTCGTTATTCCACTATCATAAAAAAACTTTAGCAAGCTATATCTTGAGCATTCGAACTCCGTTTTGCATTCTGAAAGAAGCATCAAAAAGCTCTTGATGAATTCTTTGATGTGTAAGTGGTTTGACTAGAAATTGAAGACTTTCAAAATGGAATAGTACATGGATCTGCCTGGATCACTCTTCCCCACTAGGAACTTTTGGACCTCCAAAAGTTGAAATTAATTGGTAATGAGGTGAGGGTATTTCTCCCTCACCCTTCTGGCATCCATCCATTTGGCCTTATTTGGGTACATGCCTTTTAGATCAACATGAAGATATTTAACATCACCTCTTCGTGAAGTTCACACATTCCTATCAATAATAGTATCTTCCTACAATTTTGTTAGATATTTAGGAGCAAAATCATCAACATAAGGAATGGATACACTTTCATCATGATCAATTATCATTGGAGGCTCACACAATTTCAGATTTTCCACATTTACAATTAAATAAATCTACATGTAAGATGGTAAATCTAACCGAAAAGCATTTGTGCCAATTTTTTCTATAATCCAAAAAGGACCATACCGGATTGGTTTCAAATTCTTACCTTCACCTGTCAGTCTTTCCTTACTGATGCGAAGCCATACCATATCACCTACAATAAATTGGTGATCAATATGATGTTTGTCATGTCTGGATTTGTACTTGGCTTGAATTTTCTCCAATTGAGTATGAACATTCTGATGTATGAGCTATATTTGTTCAATGAACTTATTAGCTCGAATGGCTTCTTTTGGTTCACCAATAGCTATATCCTATCCATAGCAAACATCTAGAGGAGATTTAGGCAAGTATCCATAACAAAATTCAAATGGAGATTTCATAGTAGAATAATGAAGTGCCCAGTTATATGTATGTTGTATATAACACAATTATTCATCCAATAACTTTGGATGTTTATTGTTATAACCCCTAAGAAAATGTACCATAGTGCAGTTCACAACCTCTATTTGCCCATCAGTTTGCGGATGAAATGCAGTGCTCTTTTTTAATTTAGTGTCCATCAGTCCCCACACAGTTGACCAAAACTCCCCAATGAACTGAGAATCCTAATCAGAAATTATTGAATTAGGCAACCCAAAATAAACCCATACATGTTTAAAGAACAAGTGTACAGTGCGTTCGCCAGTAATTTTCTCAGTACAAGGAATCAAAACACACATCTTGATAAATCTATCCACAACCACATATAAATAGTCATGTTTTCTTTGTGTCATAGGCAAACCCCCCACAAAATCTATGGAGATACTTTCCCATGGGTGAGTAGGAACAGGTAGAGGAGTGTAAAGTCCCAATTTCCTGTTACTAGGTTTGCTTGTGGCACAAAGAGTACATCCCTTAATATATTTGGCAACATGTTCCTGCATACGGGGCTAGTAATAATACATTTTCAAATGGGTAACCATTTTAGCAACTCCAAAATGACCAAAAATAAGAGAAGTATGTGCTTCTTGAATCAAGTGTACCCTTTCATTTCAAGGAATACAAAGTTTACCCAAATGATACAAAAGATCATTATGTACATGATAGTCCAATTCTTCTACTTGTCTACTACTCATCAAGTCTTTATAGACATCCTGAAAATCAAGATCATTAACATACTGTTCTTTATAGCTTTCAAGAGACAAAGAACCATGTTGTAAAAGAATAGATGAAACAACCATAGGAGGCCTAAATATCATATCTACAACCTTATTCTGAATACCTTTTTTATACTTAATCACAAAATGAAATTGTTGTAAGAAACCCATCCAACGAAAATGTCTAGACTGTTGTATCTTGGTTTGTGATTAGAGATATTGTAAGGGTTGATGATCTATATGTATTATTTTTTCTTTTCCCATTAAGTAATGTTTCCATTTTTTAACACTTTGAACCAATGCATACAATTCCTTATCATAAGTTGGATATTTTCTTACTGCACTTGTGAAGGTTTCAAAATGATAACACACTGGTTTTTTACCTTGCATTAAAATAGATCCCATAGCATATTCACTTGAATCCGTCTCGATCTCAAATGGTTGTTGTATATCAAGAAGTGTTAAGACCAAAGCAATACTTATCTTTTCTTTCAAAGTGTCGAAGGCATTTTGATGCTTGCCTCCCCACTGAAAGCCCTGTTTCACACTTGTCAAAGAATGCAAAGGTGATGAAATATAGGAAAATTGAGCAATAAACTTTCTCCAAAACTGTATTGCACCAAGAAAGCTTCTAACCTCAGTTGTATTAGAGGGTGTAGGCCAGTTCACAATGACTGCCACTTTTGCAAGATCAATTTTCAATTTACCATGTCCTACAATGTAACCCAAGTATATTAAAGAGGTTTTGCCAAACTCACATTTTGACATTTTTAAATAAAAATTTTCCCTTTGTAATGCATCCATGACTTTATTAATGTGGATCACATGCTCTTACCAAGACTTACTAAAAATCAATATATCATCTAAGTAAACTATAACAAAATCATCAAGGAACTGTCTAAAACATCATTCATCAATCTCATGAATGTAGCCGAGGCAGTACACAACTTGAAAGGCATAACAAGCCATTCAAACAATACCTGTTTTGTTTTGAATGCAGTTTTCAACACATCACCTTCATTAATTCTTATTTGATGATATCCACTTCTCAAATCTAGCTTAGTGAAATAAATAACATGTTTTAATTGATCCAACAAATCATCAATATGAGGAAGAGGGTAACGATTCTTAATAGTAATTTTGTTTAAAGCACAAAAATCAACACACATTCACCAAGTGCCATCTTTCTTTGGCACCAAAATAATTGGTGAACCAACATGAGATAAATTTGGATGAATAATACCTCTATCCAATAGATCCATTACCTATTTTTTGATTTCCTCATTTTCCACCACTGATAACCTATACATGCCAATGTTAGGGAGAGGAGAATCCTACAATAGCTAAATTTCATGTTGAACTCCCCTTTTACGGGGCAAACCCTTAGGATCTTGAAATACATCATCATAAGTAGAAATAATTTCAACCAATTCATTCTTATGTTTAGGATCACAATTTTCCAAAGCCTAAGAATATTCTTTTTCCTTAGACTTAATCAACATGAGACAAAAATTCTTGCTTGAATTCACTAGTATTTTCATTTGCCCTGCTATAACCAAGGAAAGACTTGTTTTAATGTGATGTGCTCTGACTATATATTCAATGCCATCCTTAACAAGCAAGTACTTATTTTCCTCTCTATAAAATATTTCTTATCTATTTTAAAGATATGGGCTTCCCAAAACAATCCCACATATGTCCAAAGGGACAACATCCAACTCAACCTCATCTACGAACTTGGATGTGATGGCAAACCTCAGTCTACAATTTTTTGAGACTTGTAGCTTCGCATTGTCACACACCCAACCTAGTGGATAAGGCTTCGAATGGGGATTGGTTTGTAATCCTAATTTCTTAACAACCTCTTTAGAAATTAAATTTTCTTGTGAACCACTATCAAATAGAGTATCAATCTTAGTATGTTTTGAAACAACTCTAATATGGAACAATTCATTTATTTTCTTATCAACATGCACATAAGTCTGTTTAGAAGAAGATGCATCATTTGATGACTTAGTGATAGAAACTGAAAGAGAAGAATCATTATGTAATCCCATGGCTGTGACCTTAGTTTCATCACTTGAATCTGAACCTAAATCCTGAATGATAGCATTAGTCTTCTTTTCCTTCTTTTGAAACCTTTTAGGCCTTAACTCAGGGTGTAGTTTCCAACACTTAGGCTCATCATGATTTTTCTTGCAATGATTACAAAATGGTTTTCCTTCTTTTTTAATAGTAAAAGTGGATTTTTGTTTACCCTTTCTTGATGAACTTTCCCCTTTGGATTGCTTAACATTAGATTGCTTACTTTTAACTTGATGAAAAGATTCTTTTGATTGTTTTCCTCTAGCCTCTAAATGAGTGGCTTGAACAAATACTGTATCTAAATAAGTGGGATTGAACATAAGAATCATATGTCTTAAGTAACTATGTATCCCACCTATATATTTTAGCAGTGTTTCTTATGTGTAAAGAGGAACATTCAAAAGGAAAGCTTTTCTCCTAAATTCTTGTGTATAATCTTAACATTTTGGACTTTTCCTTGTCTGAAACTTTTCCAATCCATCATGGCTTGTTGCATATAGCCTAAATGATAAAATTGCTTTCTGAGTTTTTCAACAAATTCATTCCAAGTAGAAATTGAGTTACCTTTTTGAATCTTGGATTCCTTCAACTTACTCTCCCACCAGATGAGAGCTGTGCCTCCCATACGAAGAGTAGCCAAATGAATTTTTGACTCATCCCCTACAATCTTTTGGACCCTGCAATAAACTTCAATCTACTTGACCCAATTATCTAATTTTTTGGGATTAACTTCACCATTAAACATTGGTAATTCAAACTTAATATCCAATTTTAGTGAAGGGAGAGATTCCACAATTTTTTTTATCGTCATCCGATTAAGAAGGTTTTTCGATTTCTTTACCTTTCAATTCTTGTGAATAACCTTTCTCATTCTTGGATTTCCTTTGTTTATCATGGTATAGTTCCTCAACCATGTTTCTTATCTCCATGAAGGCTTAGCGGAAAGCTTGTTTAGATTCCATCTCTTCTTCGCCCATCCCTGAAGCATGCCTTGAGCCGATCTCTAGATTATTCTCAATGAGTTTTCCTTCACCCTTTTTGGATTTAGACCTTGTCAACATACACTAGTAACCACTATTAAATAATAACCACTTTGTTACTAAAAATTTGATCTGAAAATTGAAAATGCAAGTGTAGCACATTCAAATAATACATTGTTGCATTTAAATGATCTACTATTTCTCAACTTTTTTGTTTAATTTTTAATAATGAAATAAAAACTAAAATTAAAATGAAGATCAGAATTAAAATAAATAGTAGAGAAAATCAGAAGAATTCACCAGCAAATTGATAATGGAGTTTGGCTTCAATAGCCTACGTCTCTGGGTCTGTTCAAAGTGAGGACCATTTGCATTAATTTTGTGCAACAAATGGCTTACAAAATCAATACAAGTCTTCAATTCACCTTCTATGGTCTTTGCTTGCCTATAAAAATATCTCTGACCTATCATTAATGTCCCAAGGCCATATAAGGCTTAATTAAATCTCTAACCTTCTTAATTCTTTTACATAGTCGGCTGAATAATCCCCTTCAAATAGAAGTTCACTCCCTTTATATCACTTACAAGCCCGTGGCTCAAGTGGTCAAAGCTTATCAATTTTTCACTATAGGTGCAAAGGTTGAGTCCTTCGGCCTTCCCTTTGGTGCTTTGGTCTTATCTTTATCCCACATTTGTTGTGGGAGAAGGGATTGCATACTTTTTAAAGGTTGATGGCACCTTTATATGTGCCAACGTCCCTTTTGAAGGAGACTTAGGTGCTAAGATTATCTTAAGCCTATACTTAGGCTGACGTTGGAGAATTTTGGGTTAGCACGTGGTCTTTGCATGGCATGATGGGTTGGCATGGCAAATTTGGTTGGTTTGTGACTCTTTACAAAGATTTAATATATATCCCACATTGATGGAGTTTATACGAACTTTGTAACTTAAATTCAATGTCACAAATCATTATACATGAAGATTAGGAGGCCAAGGCACCCCTCCACAAGAGTGTGCCAACCCTCACTGAGGGCCCCCAATGAGCAAATAGTGGGGCCCATGGATCCTCATATGACCACCTATCAAAGACCAGAGGCTATCAACAAACCAAACACTAAACCAATTTTTTTTGCACAAACTCAGATTTCCACGTGTCAAATGATTATTGGAACACTTGGCGTATTTGAACAATGCCACGTCACTTTTTGACACTCATTATTCCCTTGTCACAAGGAAACTTTAGCAAGCTATATCTCGAGCGTCTGAACTCCATTTTATGTTCCAGAAGAAGCATCGGAAATCTCTCAATGAATTCTTTGATGTGTAAGTGGTTTGACTAGAAATTGAAGACTTTCAAAATGGAACGGTACAAGGATCTGCCTGGATCATCATTGCAATCATCCATCAAATTAAACCTCATGAATCATATCATTTCTTAGGAAAAATATAGTTACATCAGATCATAACCTAACCACTCATCCCATAAGCTTTTTTTAGGACAACAAACAAGATACTAATCATATAATAATAATGCATCATATAATCTACATGTAAATACTTATGTGTTTCACTTGTATGATTTGATGATGTTTGACTTGTTTGAATGTCTTTTGTCATGTATATATTTGTCTACTCATCTATGTTGGTCAACTTGTCTGCATCCATTCAAATTAGTATATTTGATTAGAAAATTTGTGAATATATTTGTATATAATTTATCTTATCATTTTTTATTTTATCATTTTTACAAAATCATTAGGCAAACATGTCATCTTGGGTCCTTATATTAATAGTGCATTATGCTACATGCTACTTATACATTTTTTTATAATATTTTTATCTTTTACATTAATGAAATATGCACTTTGGCATAATGTCATCATGAATCCATGAGTGTCATAGTGCATACTTAATGCAGAGCACATCCTCATCTATGCCCTATCACTCTTAAATCTACAAGTTATGAACTCAAATAATTAGTACTTCTTAATCTTCTTGGTTTAACTTCTTGGCTTACGCTAGACCTTTGATCAATATGCCACTTAGCAACTTGATTCACACCAAGGCTTAGGTTTTAACAATCCTTGAAGGCTTATGTTCAATAATGTCATACTAAAAAAAACCTCATTAACCCCTCACTCAATCTCAAAACTCTTCAAACAAGTCTTCTCTTATTCACCACCTCACACTTGCTAGCTTGTACTACTATCCTTTTCTTGTTGAAATTCACTATGTACAAAAAAATACAGAGATAATCCTAATACCCTTTATCAATTTATATCTTCATATGAAATTTCAATACCAAACTCTTCTTATAGCCCATGCTTTTAACCCAATCTTGTTCACTGTTAAGGCCTTGTTGGGTCTATGTTGACCCTTTCTACCTACAGTCAATTACAGAGGTACAAACATGTACCATTCTAGTAAAAAAACTTTAAAACATCTTAATGTACATCCAAACTTAGATAATGAAAAAATTTGAGTGAATTCTACTAGTGGATTCACTCTTTACAACCATTTTTCTATTGAAACCCTAGAAATGGGGTTATCTTACTCTGCAACAAGCCGAGAAGGGTAATTTTGTTCTATCACACTTCTAACTAGGTTTCAAATATTCCCATGGATATAAAAACTTATATCATAATACAATACACCATTTCAAATAAAATCTTGTGCTTTATATCACCTATGTTTCTTGTTTCAACAAGAATTTGTACTGATTATGTCAAAAGTTACAGGCACCTATAGTTTGTAGCTAATTGAGACTAAAAATAATTTATTCACATGAATTTCAAGGGTTATCAAGTTATTATGATTTTTTTTCTATGTATTCCTATCTATACACCTTCATCAAGCATGATTTATCTAGTAAACACCTCTATTCACCATTTTAACAACATTTTTGTCATTCATGTATACATAGTCACCAGAATAGGGTCTGCAAGTATTCTAATAAGGGTTTTTAATCTCCAAAATGTTTCATACACTTTGTACATATTTATGTAGTTTATTAATGTTTCAAATTACCTATTTCTATCTACAAACATGCCTATGAAATTCTCTGTAACACACTTGCATTCAAAGTCTTATACCACTGTGGGTTGAACACAGTTGAATACGAAATGCACAGGGTTCAATGATTGTGATAAAAGATACATGTTCAAAACATGTTATAACTTTATATAAGCCTTAAAGATACAAAAAAATACATAATTATATTTCATGAAATCTTATTTTCAATCCTTTCTCTAAACACATAGTTCATCTTTTTCTATTCAAAAAATAGGGTATATTCACCTAGTCTACCACTTTAGAGCAAGTAACTCAGGGTCTTTATAAATCTTATAATCCAGGGTTTGAAACATAATAATGAATAAATACACAATCTTAAAAAATATATGAAATGTATGAAAGCATCACATACTTGCACCTTTCTCCATTACTTGTATCTTTAATTCTATGCATATCCAGAGAGTGCAGGGTTTGCTAGCAACATTTGTGTTTTTTAAACATAGAACTATACATTCATATTCATGGGGTTTCTTTAAATTTTTATTTAAAATCCAACCCCTATATTATCTCTTACCTTGAATGGTTCATACACCAACACTTATCTATTGAAAAAGACTCCAAAAACACCATAACTAACTTTTTAACTACTTTGGTATGTTAAAGAAGTACCAAAAATACTAATTTCTATCATAACCACTTAATGACTCATCATGAAATGTCATGTGGCTGTTTTTTACCCCTTATTTTAACCTAATCTCCTAACACACATTGAAACCACTTGACACAATATTTGTATTGTTTACCCTAGACTTCAAATTTGAAAATTCAAATTATGAATTTGGTGGGAAAATCATTCCAAAGCCACAATTCAAATTTGAAAGACATCTTAAGATTCCTAATAAACCTAGAAGGATTGTAATGACTCCCTAAAGACTCCAAACACGAAAATGGACTAATTTTTACAAGGAGGTAGTGATGCTCCTACATCATACTACTGAAGAGTTGAAAACTTTCCCATGAAAGTTATAACTGAGGTTGACTTTAAGATCCTTTGTAGCATCCTTCTCCAAGTGCACATCCACTTGGGTCCTAAGGCCTATTTGAGATACCTAGGCATTTTTTATGATTACTTATGTTGGATCCTCTTTGCTTCACTTCTCTCTTGTTTCTTCCTTTGAATTTATCTTCTTGTGCTTTGATCTTCCACATCATCTTTAACTTCTTAGTGTTCTCCTACAACCAACCTGCACATGGAACACATAAATTAATAAAAATAACTTTTTGGTTTTCCTCTTGGCAATTTATGTCTCACTCATGTGTGATTCTTCTCTTCATGCTTGTTTGTATTGATTGTGGAAGTACAATTGTAACTAAGGCCTCTTCTTCACCCTCTTTGGCCTTCATCATGAAACTTTCATCTACTTCAACCACCTTCTCTTCACTCTCCTCCTTGTCATCATACAAAACATTCTCCAAGGCTGCTATCTCCCTCTAGCTACTCAACACTCTCATATGTAAACTAAAAATCAAATGTCTCTTTTCTTTCAAGCCCTGAATGAGGTCCTCAAAGTGATCTTCTTCCTCTTGGGCATGTCCTTCAGATGGCTGGTTGTAACTTTCATCATGTTCACTTGGCTGCTTATTCAACCAAAGCTTATGCATTTATATTTTTAGTTTCTTGAAAAACAACCTCTTCTTCTCTCTCTTCTCTCATGGTTTGAATTCTTCTTCTCTTTACCATTAATTTGATTAGACACTTGAGTGGATTCTTCTTCACGACCCATCTACGATATGGGTTCTTAATCTCTCTCACTTGCTCTATCATGAGGTGCATCAAAGCTATCTGTTGCTTTATCTCATGCATATCTCTTTGAAAGTCTTCTTCTTATTAATTCCTTCTCAACTCTATTTCCTTTTAGTTTCTCAGCTGGTCTTTTGTGTTAGGCAGCTCCCTCATCATTCTCTTCACCATGTGTATCCTCTCAAACAAGTCTCTTGCACCTTGCATCATTCTTTATCCAATCTTTCTCCTTGGATCCAATCCTTTAAGAATTCACTTTACTCTCATTTCTTGAGCTTCTTTATCTCCTTGTCTATTCTCAAGCCTCTTTTGGTTGTAAATTTTCCTTGACCAACTTTCAATCACTTTGAAATTCTAATTAGCAACCTATCATCATACCTTCAATGAACTTGAACAAATATACAAACTAAAAATAAAAAAAATATGTACCTTCATATGCAAACCTTATCCAAAAAATATTTATTGCTTTAATACCAAAATAATGAAGATCAAATCCTCATATCTACCTTATCACTCTCAAATATGTAATTTATGAACTCAAATAATCTGTACTTCTTAATCTTCTTGGCTTATGCTAGACCTTTGATCAATATGCTACTTAGCAACTTGATTCACACCAAGGCTTAGGTTTTAATAATCCTTAAAAGATTTTGTTCACTAATTTCATACTAAAAAAACCCTAATTAACCTGTCACTCAATATATAAAATCCTCAAACAACTCTCCTCTTATTCACCACCTCACACTTGCCAACCTATACTACTAGCCTTTTTTGTTGAAATTCACTGTGTACAGAATAATCCAGAGGTATAAGGGGGAAATTAATAATAATATTTATACCATTTATCAATTTTTGTCTTCACATTAAATTTTAATACCAAACTCTTCTTGTAGCCCATTCTTTTTACCCAATCTTGTTCAATGTTAAGGCCTTTTTAGGTCTTTGTTGACCCTTTTCAGCTACAATTAGTTACAGAGGTATAGACACATACTATTTTGGTAAAAAAACTTAAAAATATCTTAATGTACATCCAAAATCAGATAATTACCAAATTTGAGCAAATTTTACTGATGGATTCACTCTTTACAAACATTTTTCTATCAAAACCCTAAAAATAGGGTTGTCTTAGTCTGTAACATGCCGAGAAGGGTAATTTTGTTCTCTCACACTTCTAACTGGGTTTCAAACCTTCCCGTGGGTATAAATTCATAATCCAATACACCATTTAAAATATAAAATTATGATTTATATCACCTGTGTTTCTTATTTCAACAAGAATTTGTACTGACTATGTCAAAAGTTGTAGGCACCTATAGTTTGTAGTTAACCAAGACTAGAAACAATTTATTCACATGAATTTAAGGGGTTATCAAGTTATTGTGATTATTTTTTTAGGTCTTCATATATTTTATATGCCTTAATAAAGCATGGTTTGTCCACTCAACACATTTGTTCACCATTTTAACAACATTATTGTCATTATTGTATACACAATCACCAGAACAAGGTTTGTAAGTATTCTAATAAGGATTTTTTATCTTAACAAGGTTTCATACACTTTTCATAGATTGATATAGGTTCATAATGTTTCAAATTACCTATTTATATCTACAAACATGCCTATGAACTTCTTTATAACACACTTGCATTCAAAGTCTTATACCACTATGGGATGGACACAGTCCAATATGAAATTCACAGGGTTTAATGATTGTGACAAAAGATACACATTGAAAACATATTATAAACTTATATAGGAATTAAAGATACTCAAAAATACATAATGGGATTTTTTTCAATCTTCATTTCAATACTTTCTCTTAACACAGAGTTCCTTCATCTTTTTCTATGTAGAAAACAAAGTCTATTCACCTAGTCTACCACTTTGGAGCAAGCAACTCAGGGTCTTTAGAAATATTGTAATTAAGGGTTTGAAACAAAATAATGAATAGATACAAAATATTAAAAAATATAGGATTCTTATGAAAGCATCACATAATTACACCTTTCTCCATTTCTTGTATCTTGAATTCTATGCATATCCAAATAGTGTAGGGTTTGCTAGCAACATTTATTTTTTTAAACATAGAACTGTACATTATTATTCATGGGGTTTAATTAAATTATTATTTAAAATCCAACTAATATATCCTCTCTTACCTTGAATTTTTCATAAACCAACACCTATCTATTTAAAAAGACTCCAAAAACACCATAACTAACTTTTTAACTACTTTGGTATGTTGGAGAAGTACCAAAACTACTAACATATATCATAACCACTTAATGACTCATCATATGAGTCATGTGGGTGTTTTTAACCCCTTATTTTAACCTAAACTCCTAAAAAAACTTGATAATTCTTGACACAATATGTGGATCCCTTACACTAGACTTCAAATTTGAAAATTCAAATTATCAATTTGGCGAGAAAATCCTTCCAAAGCCACAATTCAAATTTGAAAGACATCCTAAGATTTATAATCAACATAGAAGGAATTTAATGACTCCATAAATAATCCAAACACAAAAATTGACTAATGTTTACAAGGAGGTAGTGATGCTCCTGCATCAATACTAGCTAGTGAAACATTAAAATAGATTGTTGACTTATACACAACTCAGGACTTCATAAAAAAACCTTGTTTATCTATGCCAACTCTAACATCTACCCATCCATAATTAACCATCATCTAATATAATATTCATCATTCTACATCAGCAGAATATAACATCCCCTAACTAATATCCATATCATCTAATCATATCTAACAATCACAATTCCAATCATCACTAATCTAACATTTCTACTAACATATCTAACAATCATCATCATCAACAATTTTATCACATCTTGATTCATCTCATTGGATCATCCTTGAGGAATAATCATCATCAAAATCATTAAATATATATTATCATATATTATCACATACTCCCTTTAGGGAAACTACATCGGCTTGAGGTCTATATGGGCTATGTAGGCAACACTCAATCACATGGGGTGTCTAAAGTTAGATCATCCATAATCATGTCAAAAAAATCTAACATCTAATATCTAATCATTTATCCATGTCATCCATCATGTGTCTAATCATAAAACCTAACATCTATGTCAAATTTAGTGGCTAATACATTTTCCCATCATCATCAACCCTATGGTTTAAATTATTATCTTTCATCATACCTTCCCTCTTATAGATAACTATATTAGTCTGAGGTCTCTTAATAATATGTAGGTAGTGCTCAATCACTCCAAGTATCTAAGGATAGCTTTCCCGCCCTTATTACTTCTTCTCTTTTAGTCACTTGAATCCCTTATTTCTCATCCCAACACATTATTTTATCTCTTTTGGGCATGCACTTTGAGTCACTCTCCCTAGCATGCATCCTTGCTTGGGATACATCTAAAGCTTGTGGTCCATCATCCCATTTTACTTGTAACCTTCCATGTATTCCTCTTTGCTTGAGATATGTCTAAAGCTTGTAGACCATCATCTCATTTTCCGTGTAAATTTCCCTAGCATGCTTACTTACCTTGGATACATCTAAAACTTATCGCCCATCATCCCATTTTTCCTATAACTCTTCCTGGCATGAGTCCTTTCCTAGGATATGTCTAAATATTACATCCAATCATCTAATACAAGCTTATAGATCTATTGACATGTGTCATTGCTTGGGATATTTCTATAAATAACAACCTTTTATTAACATCATGTCATGGTTGCTTCCAATTTTGGGCATGTATAAGGTCATGACACCATCAATTTCACTCCCTCGCATACACATTTTCCAAAGACATCATTAATTCATGGCTCATTGCTCAATGTCTAGCTTCTCCATCAATTTTCTCTACCATCTCATTTATTGCATCATGCCCCCTCCTTTTTGTGTCCATTCACATCTCCCACCCCTTGTTTCCTTTCAAGTGACCATCCATCTCATTTTCTCTACATAATCCCTCGAGAGGGCATCATCTATCCCATTCTACTAACATCCACATATATCTTTTTTATTTGAAAGACCATCACTTTCTTCCAGTTACAATGCCCTTACAAAGACGGGAAAAATGTATACATATAAATATGTTCACTCCACTATTGTTATTCCTTTTGTCACTGATTTCAATAATTATCATCATATTATTACTTGTCCTAATCCTAATCCATCATCCCCTTCATTCTACACTCTCATACTAACCTTAAAACATCCCAATGTCAATTAATTCTTCTATTATCATCATACTTGTCACTAATTCCCACTTATACATTATCTTGGAATTTAAATATCTCCCCATGTAACCAACTACCCCCACTTTCTCTTACTAATCCTATCACTAATCATTCTTATAACTATCAACTAATCAGCATCAATCATTTTAAAAATAATCTAGAATTCTCTACATTCTCCAGAATCATCTACACTCCTCTCTCTAAAATTCTCCAAGGAATTTTATATTCTTTCAAAATTCATCACCACCTCCTATATAATCATGCCCACCCCATGTAGAAATAATAAAAAAAATAATTGGGGAATAATGTTATCATCTTATCTATTATCTATTTTCAAACCATCATATATCCTCCATTGCTACAACTGTTGGTGTAGGTTTTTATTCCATTTAATAGTTTTTCCTTTCACATGTTGTTTAGTTTGTTTAGGTGTTATTTTAGGTCATTGGAGAAGATAATATCACAAGCATGAGAACATGTGGTCATGTCTATTTTTTTCTATATATGTACCTTTCCTAAAGATATATTGGCTAATGTTATTAATGTTAATAATTGAATCTTTCAATTCTTGAAGACAAGTTTCTTCTGGCTCATGTTTGATTTTGATTCTATAATAGTTATCTTTTCTACATAAATTTCTTGTGCATATTATAGATATATGTGGTTCATGTCTACTCAAACCTCGATCCTTGATTGCAACCTAATCTAACATGGTATCAAAGCATGGTTTTTGGTAGTTGAATACCAAAGCTCATGTTGTGAAATATTTAATTTCATCTTGCATGTCAAATATATTCCTTTCATTGACCTAGAAAATTGAAGATTCACCCTTTCTTAGATTTTGCTCTTTTTTTGGGGTTCTTAGTTGATCTAGATTCAAAAAAGAACAAGGGAAAATGCATCTCTTGCTAGTCATATTTCATCTGGTAGTTTTTCACTAAAAATAATGTGCACCATTAGATTTAAAAGGTGTTAAAACGTTATGATTAATTTTAAACAAGATCTAGTTCATGATAGTCAATTTTGGCCATTTTTGAGGGTTTGAAGGCATTTTCTTGAATTCTATGCAAATCTATACTACCAGTGTCTCTTAAAGAAAAACCATTTTTGAGTTTTTTAGGGTTTATTGAGAAACTTGGTGGGTCATTCATGAAATTTATAAATCCGAACCATATTTGCATATTTTATACTTGGTAGAATTATTGTACCTACTTATAGCTTCATCAGGCTTGTGGCCTTTGCATGCATTTGTTGGAACTAAAAATCATCTTGACACCTACCAGAACTAAAAATCATCCTGACACCTACCTAAATCTTGGCTCATCCTAACACCTATCGAAGTCACTCAT
The DNA here is from genome assembly GCA_037957365.1 of Torreya grandis. Taxonomy (NCBI): domain Eukaryota; kingdom Viridiplantae; phylum Streptophyta; class Pinopsida; order Cupressales; family Taxaceae; genus Torreya; species Torreya grandis. Next base: position 11,724 of record JARHVA010003478.1, on the reverse strand, counting down.
AACCCCAATAACTACTTGAAGCTCGTTACTCTCTGATGATTGCATTCTAATGTTGTAATCTTAATGTGTCTAAATCTATTTTGACTGCTTCTAACTTGACTACTTTTGATGGACCTGAATCAAATGCCTTACATTCCAATAACTTGACTCTAATTCCCTATGTTCTAACACCTGATTCTAACATCTCATCTAGGGTTTATCCCCTGGTCATATGGTATTTTAGCCCATATTCACAACAAAACTAAGGGGGCTTAAATTTTAATTGAAAATTTGAGTCAAAAGTTTGCACAAGTGGAGATTTCCTTTATGAGAAAAAAATCAAACTCTCATAACTTTCAACCTACAATGCCTTTTGAGGTACCATTTTTTTTGAAAGTGTGATTTTTTCCAAGCTCTATGCATTGGTACTATTCTTGAGCCTTGTAAAATTAAACCTTTGTACTTTTAGTGTGGATTTCATATCCTTGTCTTTCTAGCATCATAAGTTCAACACATACCTACTTATTACAATGAATCAGAGTCAAGTTCCACTTCTTACCCCATTCAACTATCTCGAGTAGAAAATAAAAATAAAAATCTTTGTAAGGAGTAAAGGTCTACACTGAATCACTATGGGTACATAAGTAGAACTAACACTTGATGCATAGAAGGTGAAGTGGTTTAATAGAAGTGATGAAGCCATGGTCTATTTATTTGTCTCCTAAATTGTTTTTGCATATTGAATCTATAACTTCTCCTAATGATGTTTTGACCATTTTGTAAAAACTACTAGAGAAGAAGGACAAAATGAGAGTTCATGAACTAGAGGCCCAAGCAATTTTGATACTATATAAGACTTATTCACAAAACTCAAATCACTTAGGTTACAATTAAAACTATGTGGCATAAATAAAAAGGATAATAGATTGATTCTTTCTATCCTTTCCAAATTGGGTTCTAACTATTATGTCTTCGTTTCTACCTTCCAAGCCACCAAGCATGCCCTTAGAGCTACATGGACCATGTGGTTCTTGGATGATTATTTTGATAACTTGAATCGAGATCTATAAAAAATTATTCAAAGGGCACACAAAATTCCTGTAAATCACATGCCTTAATTTTGAATCATGACAAACAAAAGGCTTCCAATGGTAAGGAACAAAATAGAACAAGGACCAAGAGAAAATAAAGGGTAAAAAATTTGATGCTAAGTCCAAATCATCAATTGAGTCCTCCTCTTTAGGTGGGAAACCTAAGAAAGTGAGACTTGCATGTGCCTAATATAATAAAATTAGGCATGACTAAACCAAATGTACGAAGAAACAAATTTACCAATTGAAAAATATGCTTGAGAAGCATAATAAAAGTGTTCTTGATTTAGAAAATCAAAGTTCATCATTTCAAGAGTCTTCTAAGGGTAAATATAGTAGTAAGGGCAAGGGTAAGGTCAAAAAACTTATTGTACTTGCATCCCATCCTTTCACATGGGTGATTGATCATGGTACCTTGCACTACATGGCTTCATCACAAGACCTTGTCTCATCCTTGGAGCCTTCTTCTATGCCTTCCATTCTTTTGGGTAATGATATTTTTGCAGAATTTAGTGGGAGTGGATTTGTTGAAGTGGATGATGGGACACTTCATCTTGTTATATATGTTCTTCATTGTCCACTAATATCCTATTTGTTTATCAAATCACTCACATTAGTTCAGGCAAGAGAGTTGATCTCACACCTAATTTTGTGGTTATTGGGGAAGTACAAAGTAAATCTATAGTCACATTTGGAAAATAGGATCACCAATCTCAATTGTACACTTTCTCCTAATTTTCTCCTAATTTTCTCCTAATTAACCTTCTACTACATTACTCGCTCATATAGATGGGATAAGTAAATGATGGCATGAACAATTCATCCATCTTAATTATCACTACTTAGATTAACTCAAGCATAATGACATGGTTTCAAGGTTTTCATGTGTTCATTTTATGGTGATATTTTCCAAGGTTGCATACATAGTAAGCATCCTGAAGATAATTATGACAAAGGCAAATCATGGCGAGCTACACAAATATTGGAGCTAGCTCACAATGACATTGCTAGTCCATTTCAAGCTCCTTAATTCAATAGGACTATATACATGATTACCTTCATTGATGAATCTTCAAGTTATACTTAGGTGTAATTTATTAAGAAAAAGTTTGAGATCTTTAATCATTTTAATAAGTTCAAGGTGCTTATATAAAAATAGTCAGGTAAATCCATCAAGATTTTGCACACAGATAATGATGGTCATAATCATCATCATTTAGAGAAATTATGCACTTCATAAGGGATTGAACTATGGCATACAATTCCATATAATCATCAACTTAATGGTACTATATAACACAAGAATATATCTTTAAAAAAATGGCTAATTGTATACTACACTCTAAGTCTCTTGTACTTAAATATTGGGCTGAGGCTATCAACTATGCTTGTTATATCCAAAACTAAGTTCCACATAAATAATTGAAGGGAGTCACTCTTTTTGAAGCATGGAGTGGTCAAAAACCCAAAATTAAGCATTTTTAAGTGTTTAGATATCCTTCTATGGCCTGAATTCCTAAGAATAAATGTAAGGTAATGGAACCTCCGAGTCAGCCTTGCATCTTTGTTGGATATCTTAAAGGTGTTCAGGAATACAAAATTCTCCATCCCACCACTCACGAGTTGTTCACTGAGATAAGTGTTCTCTCTCATGAAGGTCATTTAAACTCCATACTTGACACTTCTCCCTCTTCCTTGGATGCACTAGGATTTGATCACAATTTTAATGATTTAGATCCTCCTGAGCAGTGTCTTGATGATCTAGATCCTTATTCTAGTTCTAATGATGAGAGTAGTGATAGGGATTCAATTCCTCCAAGACTATGTTGAGAGGATGAGGAATACCCTTCTGACTCTCTAACATTTGGTCTTATTTGGGCTAGATAGACACTTCAAATTATTGTCCATTAGGTTGGAGGTCTATCAAATACCAATAGAAAATAGTCACAGTTATATAATGTCCCACATACAATCATTGCATTTGATTTTGATCCACACTCATTTCATGAGTCATTATACACTCCTAAGTGAGATACTGGTATGGAAGAGAAGTATGGTTCCTTTGATAAGGAACAACACTTGGGATTTAGTCCCTATTTCTAAGGGAAGAAAACTTATTTGATGTAGATAGATCTATAAAATAAAATTTATAGTAGATGGGTCTATATACAAGTTCAAAACACATTTGGTAGCAAAGATTTTTTCTCAGGTACTTGGCATTGACTATATCGACACTTTTATCCCATCTTCTAAAATGAACTCAATTCGACTCACTCTTTCCATTGTTGCATCACATCACTGGAACACTCATCAAATGGATGTAAAGAATGCTTTTATTCATGGTGACCTTGAAGAATAAATATACATGGAGCAACCACGAGGATTTGTGGAAGATTCTTCCTTAGTTTACAAACTTTAGAAGTATATCTATGGCCTCAAACAAGCTCCTTGAGCTTGGTATACCAAGATGGACTCCTTTATTATTTTGATTGGGTTTACTAGATGTCATTCTAATCCTAATGTCTACATATTGTGGTAGGATGATTCACTATTTATTTTGGTTATCTATGTGGATGACCTATTAATGATAGGGACTTATTCATTCACCATTGTAGTAGTGAAAATTACTTTGTCTGGCAGGTTCTAAATAATTAACTTAGGCTTGTTACATTATTTCCTCGAGATTTAAAATTCCTAGTTTGACTTATGGATAACTATTACATAATCCAAGTATGCTCTTGATTTACTTGCATGGTTTAACATGGATAACTGTAAGCTAATTACAACTCTCTTTCTATTTGGTGTAAAAATTGAGGCTAATTTTCCTTCTCCTTTCGTTGATACTACATCGTATCGACAATTTGTTGGCAGTCTCATCTATATTATGCAAACTAGACCTAACATTTCATATGTAGTGGGCATGTTATTTATATTCATGTAGTAAGCACATGAGATACACTAGAAAGAAACCAAGAGAATTCTCCATTACATTTAGGGTGCTCACAATTTTAGAATTCATTATAGATCAAACATTGACATTGACTTGATTGGGTATATAGATTCAGATTGGGCTGGTGATATTCCAAATCATAAATCTACTTCAAGCTATAGTGTCTCCCTTGGTTCCAAATCAATTATTTGGTCAAGCAAGAAGCATAATTCTATTGTTTTATATTCTACAAAGGAAAAATATAGAGGATTTGTTGATGCTAACACTAAGGCTATTTGGCTTAATGGGATTCTCACTAAGTTTGGTATCCATTTTCAATGACCAATGGTCATATTTTGTGACAATCAAAACACAATCTAGATTTGTATAAATTTGATCCTCCATCAACACCAAACATATAGAGATTCACATGCTTTTCATTCAGGAGCTTATTCATGAGAAATCTATTGATCTATGCTACATCTAGAATATAGATCAAATTACTAATATATTCACCAAATCTTTCATTGAGAATAACTATCTTCATTTACGAGCTCTTCTTGGGGTTTAGGTAACTCCCTCATCCTCCTCTAAGGGTATTTTTTATGTACTTGGGTACTCATCATGCCTTATTGCCAAGACCCAGTTGTACTACCCACCTAAGGTATGCTTAAGGGGGGATGTTAGTGTAGGATTTTATTCCATTTAATGTTTTTTTTCTACACATGTTGTTTAGTTTGTTAGGTTTTTTTTTAATGTCATTGGGGAAGATAATCCCACATGCATGAGGATGTGTGTTCATGCCTATATTCCACCTATATATGTACCTTTACTAAAGCTATTTTGGTTAATATTTCTAATGTTAATAATTGAATATTTTAATTATTGGAGACAATCTTCTTCTGGATCATGTTTGATTTCACTTATACAATAGTTATTTCTTGTGCATAAACTTATTTTACATATTAAAGAGATTTGTGCTTCATGTCTACTCCGACATCGATCATTGATTGTGGCCTAATATGATAGCAACAAGTCTTGAGCTAATCAAGCAATCCAACATTTATTCAAGGAGTCTTATACTTATTCATTTTGAAGCACATCATTCACATTTAGAGGTATATTGAGCTACATGATTGAGGTATACTTGCATATTTCACTTATTATTGTGTTGTTTTTTCAATCTACCTTGCCCTGTCAGAGGTGTGTTGCAAGTTGGTTTAGTTTTAGGTAATAATATCCATTATTGCTTGAATTTTTAATTTTTGTTCCAATTTGTCTTCATTACATAACCCTAATAAAAAAAATCATGATGATGGATCTATTGTCAAATTTAGTATCGGGAAGCAAGGACACGAGGAACTCATAGGGTATTGTGAATGACACATTTACATCCTCTAACCATACATTTTAGTGCATGGTAAAGGAAAAAATCAAATGCAAAATTTTTATACTCAATGTATTCACATTAAATACCAAAAAAACTTAGCCTTGATAAATTCAATGTGATAAAAAATTTAAGACATTAAAAGTTATGGCTTGTTACTTAATGAGATTGCAAACACAATCTATGTTTGATTGTGGAGGTTATCGATAAGTAGTCTCTTGGGAAGATGTTTGAAACTACCATACTCTTTGCCAATAGATTAATGATATAATTTTACTTTCAATACATATAATTATTTGCTTCTTGAAGTCTCTTTTATATTTTTTTGTATTTGCAGATGACATTATTTTGATGTTTTATTTGGTGAGGGGTTTTTATAGACAACTCGATATCAAGGTTTTCATAGACAACTTGATATCTTAGTATTTTTTTGAAACATATATGAGATTCATAATAATTTGGAGAAAACTAAAGTCAAGGCTTATAATATATTTGAAAATAAGACAAGCCACTGGACTTTTACTCATAAGGGTGAAAGGGTTGAGGTAGTCTCTTTATATGTGTATTTGAGGTCCTCTTCTCAGTTCCACACTTTAGTTTGAACTAAATGTAGAGTCTATAATGAATAAATGATATGCAATTCTCACCACCTTTGGATTTTTTTTTTTCAACTTCAGTTTTATGACATTAAGACAAGGATCCACCTCTCACTCACTGATCACACCTACCCTCTTATATGGTTGTGAGGTTTGGGGACCATAATTTCAAGTAGAAGACCAAAAACAAATAGAGTTAGTGTTTTTCATCATGTTATCCAAACATATTCATGCCAAGATATTAGTGAATCATTGTCATGCTTATAGAATTTAACACAATTATACTAATTGCATTAGTGATCTTTCATGTAATGATAATGAATCATAGACTCAAATAGTTTGGTAACTTCTAGTGTGGCTACCTTATGCATCCATACCTTACTTTTATATCCTTTATAGAGTATAAAAATTATGGGATTAACTCTTGTTGGTATAAAAAAACCATCTCATTGCTTCACCTCAATGATCTTGATATTGGCATTCCATCATTGTTTTAAAATCAGTTCCCATGATATCTTCAATAGAGATAAGCAATATTTAGTCATATAAAATGTCACTTGAGTGTAATGAGTGTCCCTTGAGACCACCTTATCCCTAAATTAGCCCTATACCTATATTAAGGCCTCTTTCAATCCTTATCCAACTTTTAAGAGGGTCTTGTTGACCAAATTTGACTTCTAGTAAAATGAGGTCAACCCATGCCATTTTAACCTTTTGAAGAAGATTTTACATGTCCTATAGGGGTCTCATAATGTTCTATACATCTCACTTGGCCTTATCCTAATACTTGTCTAAGCTTCCCCCTTGAAATGGCCTAGCCAACCAAAGTCAAACCTAGTCAAAGTTGGTCAAAGGTCTATTTTGTGTCAATTTTTCCTAACAGGGTATTTAATATGTTTTAATATGTTTACAATTCATAAATTGTTTATAGGTTATTTCTCATGTGGAAAAAGGGGCCTTTTGGTCATATTTTAGCCCATTTAATGACTTGTACGGATTTTTATGCAAGAAAATTTGACACCAAGGTGAGTTTCAATGTGGATCATGTCAAGATCATGCCAAGAGTAGTTATTTATTAGAAAAAAATATTTATGTTTAGTGGATGGTAGTTTTCCCTAAAAAATAGGAGCTTTAAAGCACTTGTACAGACTTCTCAAGTCCATCATCAGCTAAAAACATGGAAAGAGTGTCTCTTCACCTCCCCACACCAATTTACACATTTTAATTTCAATTATAATTCAAAAACATTCATCTTCAACTCCTATTTCTTTCATTTCCTCTTGGCATGCAAAGCAAGGTCAACTTCAAGCACTTGGTATGGAAGGTACAGGGGGAGTTGGGAGGAGTAATTTTATAGGTGGATTTTAATTTGAGTACACTTAATTTTCATAATATGATCTTTTGTTGTGGTTCATCCTCATTTATGAACAATGGCTAACAATCCAGGTAGCCTTTTATAGAATTGCATTCAAGAGGGGTATATTTATGCATCTGTTTCTGGTTTTCAGAGGTTCATGGAGTTGTATGATCTTGATGGGGTGTTTTAAGGCTAGAATAAATATATCTCCATGATATTCCCAACATCTAAAACTTCACTTCTCATTGTATTAGAAGGAAATTTCAAATGGTGCTTGTTTCTTGAAGTTGCAAAGATGGGTGCAGGACCTGTGTTTGTCAACATATAAGGAGCTTCATGGTGGTGATAATATAATTAAAGTACATGTTTTTAAATCTCTTTCATGTAATCACCTTATGAGAAGTCTAATTAGTACTCTTCCAAGGCCAAATTGCTCATCTTTCCCTTGTTTGTTGCCTTGTCACCTTTAGTCAGTTTGTGCTTGGTTCAAGAGGTTGTATAGAGATGAGAGATCTTGGAGTACATGGTGGAATCCATTTTGAGCTTTAACATTCCCAAAGAGCCATTATTTTTATGCCATGAAGACCTAGGATGATATACAAGCAAGTTTTCACTTCAATAAAGGTCATCTCCATTTTGGGTTCTCAGTCCCCAAATGTGGTAAATAGAGGTTCTGGAGTTTTTATGGATCAATAATTGCCATAGTAGAAGAAGTTTTCATCACTTTTGTTGTTTTGGACTTGTATCCCTATTCACCAAGAACACTCATGAAAATTTTGAAGGCCAAAGGAGGAGTGGAGATGGAGTTTGAACAAGCTTAAAAGTTACCAAAAATCACTGAATTTGAACAGTGATATCTACAGGCTTGAGATCAACAATTGGCCTTTTTCTATAAAACTTGAATATTAGGCCTTTCTCCATATATGAATTGGTTATTAAAGGTTTCAATGGTCACTTAGGAGCCAATAATGGCAAAGGAATATGACTCTTGATGTGATGACCCCCACATACTCCCCTCTATCCGTACACAAACATGGGAGAGGCCATCTACAGGTAGAGTTTCAAACAGTGAGCTAAAGGTTAAGTTTTGATTTTTATCCTTTGGTTTCTAAGGAAAATATAATTTTTGGTGACCCAAATAACCTCATGAGAAGTTAGATAATCTTCAAACAAGTTCAAACATCACAAAAAACACCTACATGCAGGTCCAAAATGCATAGAACACAGTCATGAAGGGTATTTTGGTAGTGAGGAAGAAGCTTGAGGTTTGGACCTTGTTTGGAGTTATTAAAGTGGATATAATATGAAATTAATTAAATTTAAACTCAAGTTAACATGGAAATCCCAAACATATCATACACTATACCTAATTCTTGCTAAGATGCATCCTACAGGTATGTCAAACTATTATTATCATAGTCAGGCAGGGTTTTCTACGTCAAGGACCTAAACATGGAGTTGATATAGTTTGAGAAGTTTTAAAGTGAATATCAATCATTAATATGGTATAATACCTAGGAGAAATGAATAATAGGTCTATAAACATCAACCGAATGCTAGAGACCCGAAATAAACACATACATGCCTGTCTCAGTCTACACAGGGAGTGACCTAATCTTGAAGAGTAAGGAATGCATTGGTGAAAAAGGAGTGAAACTAACCTTGGAATATGGTGGAGGACCATTCACATGAGATTTTAAGAATAGTATGATGTATATATTATGTTTCAAAATCCCAAATCAAATTCATTGTCACCTATAGCTAGGTCTAAAATAGGGTTTCTCTTCCTTGCAGTCATAAGCCTAGTCCTATGTCTCCAAGAACAAAGAAGGTGTTTAAAGGGAAAGTAGGATATATATGGTTGGGATAGGTTATGTAAGGAATGGAGGATCCATAAAATTACTTAATAAAACTCAACATAATCAATTTTTCTCTAAGTACAACCTACAGGTAGGGTCTTGGGACTGTCTCAGTCCATAAAGGACAATAATCAATTGGAAGGCCTAAAAGTGTCAAGATGCTCTATAAGAAGAATGTTTAAAATTTTAATAATGATATGGGTCAAATAGGATATAAAATTCATTTAAAACTTCATTATAACCTCCAAATAAAGGTGTTTAAAACAAAAGTACCCTGTTCACTATCACAGACAGGTAGGGTCCTAATTGAGGGTAATATGTTGAGCGTTTGATACATAAGGAAGGGAAGGAGAGTTTAAAAATAAAATGTGGATTAATCATGATAAAATTAAGGAAATTATTTTTATATAACATCCTCAAGCCACCCAAGGTCCTTTTCTCATAACAAAATGGACTCAGTCCGTGCAGGCAGGGTAGGGAAAGTCTTATTTCAAGAGGTGAGTCCTGGGGATTCCACTTAGGATAAAGATTTTTAGTGGATTAATATGTTAAAAAAGAATGAAATGAGATTAAGGAACATGTATTAACAAATTTTATGCATCAAATAGGTTTGGAAGGAGCATCCATGAGGAGGTTTGGATAAGAACATGCAAAAGCAAGGTTTTTCACCCTTTTTTGAGAAGATTAAGATGGTTAGATGCCATAAACATGGAATAAAACAAAAAGATTAGGTAAAATTGGTAATTATTACATTTTTGAGAGTTTTAAATACTCAATTTTCTCAAAAAAAAGGCTTAATATTCTCTATTTTGTCTCAGAGTAGGGTTAGTCCCTTCATGCACAAGAACGACAGTTTTGGGGAAAAGTGAATAATGGTGAACTAGAGACCAATTGGGTTATTACATAAGGTTTGAATATCTAGGGAAAAAATGGAGGAACCTAATAAAACTTTATATAATTATTGAGATCAAACAAGTCACCCTACACAACAAGGGTTATAGTCGAGTGTGAAGGAAAGCCTTACGACTATAAGCCAAATTGGAGGTCATATGCATTTTCAACCTAATATATGATTTTCACATGATCAATTCATGTTTAAATAGGTATTTTAGGTTTTTTATAGCCATAAAAATTATAGATATATCCATTGGAGGGTCAAGAGGAGCTCAAATATGTAGGCAAACCTATTGGTAAGGTCTAGGCCTAAAACCAATCAGGGGTCAATTTCCATTTTAAGCTTTTATAAATCCATTATAATGGTTGGAGGAAGTTTGTATGGTATATATAGAGATGTTAAAACCCTTGGTTTTCAAATAAAGTCTCCAAAAATCCATTTTTGGCTTAGGTAGCATTTAGACCCCACCAGGAAGCAAAAAATGAGTTGAAATGTCAACTTCAAGTGATTGGAACTTCCACCAAGATTTTAATGGGACCTTGAGCCATTAAAGGAAGTTTAAGGAGGTCCTTAAGGAGACACAAGTGTTATTTGATCATAATTAAAACATTCCATGGCTATGAACAAATTATAAGAATGAAAACCATTTAAAAACCCTCTTAAACCTTGTTTTGAGACTTGATGGTGAAAATCAAGATAGAAGTGCCTCCAGATGGATGAATTTAACCATTAGTGATGAAGATAAGTTGTTACCAACTCCATGAGGATCGCACCCATGGGATTGGATTGTATGGAAATATATGAAAATGAGGAAAACAAGGCTTATTTTGACCATTTTTTATAAGTCCTCATGGTCATTAGATAAAGTTTATAAGCTCTTAAGTGTGCCTTCCAGCTCTCTCATTTCAGCCAGTGTAGTGAGCTAACTAGGGAAGATTTAGAGAAAATGGAAAATATTCATTTGGAAATCCATTTAAGGCTTTTTTCTCATAACCAATGGTATGATAACTCCTTACACATTTCATTTCTCTTCTTTTATGGATCAGATTGCAGGTTTGAAGAGCTTGAAGGTTACAAGTGTGAGAGGTGAAGGGAAAAGGGCTATTTTGAGACTACCAAGTATGATCATGCATGGTCAAAATGATAGGAAGGGTTAGGAGTCTCTCTAATTCATGTGAGGGATTATTAGGAACCCATCCTACTTATATTAATCATCAAACTTGATCAGTTGTAAAGTTAGGGTAGTTTTGGCAGGCCAATTATGAAAGGTAGTTTTTAACTCATAGAAAAGGAGTTTCTTGATTATTTACAGGTCTTGGATGATTGGAAATTATATTTGTAACTCCTAACATGATATGGATCACCCCATTCCTCTCTTCCATGTATTTTTAACTAATATTCACATTGGTGACACATGACCTTGTGCCTCTTCAACTTCTCTTCTATCTCTCTTCTTCAAAGTTCTATAAATTGGGCCTTCTTGGCCATTGTATGTATCTCTTTTCTTGGGTATGGTGAATCCATACCAATTTTTTTCCTTGGATCAATAAATACAAGTGTTTTACCTCATTCAAATATTTCATTAAGTGTACATGATTGGTATTAGTCTTGTGCAAGTGTAGTTTCCATTT